>OY787663.1:26532111-27110200 GCA_963678985.1 Spisula subtruncata
TGCCTCTAGAAACACAAGTGTCTTCGTTACTTCGCTTTATTTCTTCATGAGAACTATACATTGGATAATAATGCATGCATTAATATAATGCATATTCATGTACAACATGACTAGACGTATCAACCAATAAGTCGCTGGCTTAGAATAAGAAGGTCATATATAAACTACTACTTATGACCATATAAGACTCAAACGTATTTGAAATTTGCTTTACAATGCGCTTCTTACGGACCTATTTTCTTAAAAATTGAAACTTTTCATGTTGACCAAAGTGAAGTCAAAACAGTTGGATTTTCTTAAAGTCATGAGCAGTTTTTCTATTTTTCTCAACATATCGATTTTGTACTTACGACCTTCTCATTCTAAGCCAGCGAAGCATTGTGTATTGTTTTGATCTGTTATAACTACATTACATACTTACACGGTATATGCTCACTATAGATCAGCACTTTTCAATAGAGTGCATTTCCGTGAAGTTAATAATGAATTTGACAGACCAATAGAACTTTACCATATTATGACATACACGTATAAACTGACATATGTATCATTAGCATTACATCACTTGTCAATCAAAAACATGTCAATCTAAGAACTTAGAATAAACTATAAACACTCCAGCACACGGTCCAAATGAATAAGCTTGAAAGCCTTCGCCCAACAATATCGACAAACAATAAGGCGGAGCGATCCTGCTTAACGATAAGTCCCACTATTTATGCCTCGGCGATATATACCGATGGATAATGAGCTTCGGGAGGCATCGCGAACTGGGATTTCACAAACTTTCTAATGACTTAATTGGAGCTTCCCCTGGTCCACGACTTTCCACGAGGACCCTTTCACCGATGCCTTCTGATGGTCATTTATGTAATCGAGAGTATATCGGAGAGACAAAAGTGCTAGATGGGAATAAGTCTTTATGCGTAATGACAATTGACCGGACACCAGATGTTTACATGTAGTAAGTCGAAAATTAAGTTGACAAATGAAAACTTTTAATTTTGGGTGTAAAAACTGTATTATATTTAAATGTTCCAACAGATGCGCTTGGTAATATTCGTCTTTCAACATTCGAAACTTATTTCCCAATCCTTTATCACTAGTAATTTATTACCACATGTTGTACAATAGTTGCTGAAAAATACTGTTTAAACCAATCTTCGACGAAAGCACTTATTTTTGGGTCGTTTCTATACTGGTTTAATACGAAATATCAAGTTAATATACAAAAAATGATTTTTATATTAACTTCAAATGACGTAGGGTAGCAGCACAAAAGTCACAGAAAATGCAAGCATCATGTGATACCCATTACGATTCGATTTCAGCCGAAAATTTAAATAAGTTGTTTATATGTTCTATTGGTATGGTGTTTTTTTTAAAAAGTTTTAGTGGTGTTGTTTTACTAATTTACATAGTATTATGTATCCAGTATAAAGTACTAGCAAATATACATAAAACAAAGGTTCGAATATTTCAGTCACATACTGAACATTGATAAAGTTATGTTATGGTATAAAAATATTTAGGTGCCGTATTTTGAATATGTGTATAACAGGTGTCAGAACTATGACTCTCATATACACAGACAATAGCGTATATTATTTAGTGCATGTACACATCTTTCAATGCATTCGTGGTATTCCAACCTGTTGACTAGAATTTGTTTATATTTATACTTAGTAACGTAATATCTGAAAATTGTTTAACTATTAACACATTTTATTTCATGCTTATCGGTGGTTTACGGCGGAATAACGGTGGATTATTCCCCGATAATTTCACAGTTCATAATTTCACTGTTCATAATTTCACGGAAACGGACTACTTTTTTTTAAAACAAAATTCCCCGCCGCCAAAAATAAAATAATAAGCGTTTTCAATTGTTCTCTTAACCTTTAACAAATAACAGAACATTATATGTACATAAATGTAAAACAAATGGACGAAATTGAAGCCATTGCTGAAGAATTATTTGATTGTAACTCGACGCGTGCATGGCGGGAAAACGACGTCACGCAAAACATTTGAGGTATATAGTGGAGTATTTCCATCATTTAAGCCATTTGAAGCATGAAATAAATAGAATATTAGTATTTTTCCGTGTATGATAGGCTGATAATTCACCTCGTGAGCAGCTGACTTATATTTTCACTCGTGGCTACGCCACTCGTGAAAATATTACATCAGCTGCTCACTCGGTGAATTATCAGCCGATCATACACGGAAAAATACAAATATCCTCTATATATTTAATGTTTTTAATAATCATTTAATATGCTCCCTTAATTATGTCATAATTAATCATTGCAAAATACGTGAAATTGTATATACATGTAAAAAAACAGGAATATGTGCCTTTTTTCGCCACATGATACATACGTATATAATGATATGTTAACAGCGTATTTCCGTCCGTAATGTTGCGGTAAGGTTTATATATTTGTACCTTAAATCAATTCATTAAGCATTCTGAAGTTTTACAATGGACAATACTGTGCAAATCTACTTGTTCACTACAAACATTTACTGCTAGCTACACGCACTGTATATGTTTATGCATTCGGTTTAGCAAAGAATAGTAAAAGAGAAAATAAAACACACACCAAAAAGGGTACAATAAGCTGGTTATCACTGATATTTACATAATTACAAAACCAGGCCCCATGATTATTAAAATGTTCTCATTTTCCTACTTATACTTCATATACCCCATGCTCAAACTTGTAAAACAGTTTATTTTATATTTTATCATCAAAACCCGACTTGTAGCAAATGATCTATGTAAGAAAATGAACCCTATATCATATGTCTCCATTTACTACTGAAGATGTTACAGCCGTTTTTGTCGCTACGAATTTGATCCAATTGGAATACGGCGTATGAGTTGGAGCACGGAGTACGATCTCCAATGTGTATAATCACCAGGCGAGACCACACCCAGTGTTGATACAGACTTTAATATATCGATGGCTTAGAATTAGAAGGACGTAAGTGCCACTTACGACCTTTTAAGATTCATACATATTTAGAATAAGCATCACAAGGCGCTTCTCATGAGCCCATTTTCATAAAAATCTGAACTTGCCATGTTGACCAAAATGAAGTTGTAAAAGTAACGACTTTCTAATTCTAAGCCATCGATATGTACATGTACATGGTCATGTTAAAAAGTTTCGATTCCTATGATTGCGTTCATACTGTACAATGCCAAACACTATATAACATTTACACCACGACTCGGAATTACAACCAATCAGCACTCAACACTCAACATTCAAATATTTTAAATTTATAATAATGAGCTTATACGAGCATCTGTCTTTGATTACAGATCGACATGAGAAAAGGGAATACAAGGGTTACATGAAAATGTTAAAAATAACGTTTGATTCTATATTTTCTTTGCCATTGTTTACTGATGATTGGGTTAATTCAGGTATAATTATTGAATATGAGTGTCACACTCGGCACTCATACTGATAAATCACAATAAGTATACCTTTCAAATACATCGAATCATACTAGGAGGTAAGCCAAACATATAATATCAAGCACCAAACTAAACATCATTACATATGCTTGTTCTCAACCATGTAGCTATGAACCTCAGAGAAGGAATTTGAATAGTTGAGTGCTGAGAGTAAATATTTGTTGTAATTTACTTGGGCCGGTAATCAATCAACATCTTAAGTGAAACCTTAAATATTTTGACTTAAGTTTAAATATTGAGTTGCACATATTTCATCAAGAAACGAACAATAACCCATGTCTTCTATGTGATTATTGTAGCTCTTTACATAATGCTTCTAAACAATGTAAATAAGCTTAATCTTGATTTTCCTGTTTAGCAGATACTCGTAGGGAAAGATTTAGAATTTCTAGTGAATTCTAAGTTTTCACTTAAGATTCTTTTTGAATACCACCCCTGGGCCCGTATTCATAAAGCTCATAAGGGGAAAATATTCCTTAGGTTGATTATTTACCTAAGGTTTTATAGGAGTTCCCTTAGTTTTATATGATTTCATCTTGGATATCTGAATATTTCCCCTTAGGAGCTTTATGAATACGGGCCCAGGTCACACCAAATCAGTTCTACATTTCATGTCCTTATGAGGAATCTATTACGTCTGTCCGATCTATAAATTGGCAGACATTGACCAGTAAATTGAAATAAAAACGCCAGTAAGCTCCTTATCGCCGACCAGACCATTTGGCTGCTAAAAGCTATAGTTGATGGCAGAAAAATGTTTTAATGTCAACTCAGTCAATTTTTTTGTTGATTTGTTGTCATTTGTAAGTAATTTATGAAATTAAATCAATATTTTTCGCTGTGCTGCATTGGACCAATTTGTTTAAGCGTCACTGGTGTTGAAATGTTATGACATGTCTTAGAACAAGATCTATCAATACTGATCGGTCGTTGTCTACAGCAGAATTAATCTTACAAAAGAAATATATATGTTTGTTAAACCAGATATTTGTCTATAAAATGTCACCGATGCAAATCATTCAATGTATTATTTGTACAGCACTTTCCTATCCAATCTGTATGATTCAATGGAAATTATAGCAGACACACATAATATAGATCCGATTTGTTATGGCCCTAATTTGTACCCTACGTTATGAAGTTTGGGTTATTTACATTGGCCTTAAATGAAGTCATGCATATATACAATGGGAATTCTGTAAATTTAATAAACGGATGGTTTGTTCATGGGCATAATTACAAGGATTACAAGAGACGACATGACGGCTGCAAATAAGAAGAGCCAGAATAAAAAGCGATCCATTATGAGTGCTACAAATCTCCACTCGTTAACAATATCTTGATGTCTCTCCTCGATGTCTTGTTTCTCCACCAGTAACTTTAATGACGTCGTAATCTTATCTTGAGTATCATCTACTTCACTGTCTGAAATCTGGTTGTGAAACTGGTTCTCGAATTGATAATGATTGTGCAACGGGGGTATATTAGGAGTCACCGGTACGGAATTATTGAAATGGTTAACACGATTCAACACAGTGATCCCATTACAATTGTTGGATTCCAAACCATCGATATATGAACTAAGACACATATCAGCTTTCCTCGCGGAATGGTACATGAACGGGTTGATACGAGGTCTCAAACACAGAATACTTGCTAGGATATCATGTGATAGAATCTGTAACCACCGCGGCACGCCTCTTTGATGTGGACCCACGTGATGTAGTTGTAAAACAAACACCGTGAGTATGATTGATAATGACGTCATTCCCATGGTAACGGTCAAATAGATTCCTACGAAAAAGAGAAAAAGTCTGGTTCAAAGGCGATCTAAAACATGTTTCAGTATTCAACGGAGATCGATAAGATGAAATATATTTGCATTCCATTATCTAACGTCGTATACAAATTATTTGTATTATAGCCAAGGCTGTATCAATCGGTGCTACTTTGACTGAAATGCTCGTAATAGTGTCTACCGATATAAACATAGGCATAGTGTAGCGCATAAAAGGTTGCCTTATAACCCTATTAAGTAGAGTTCAAGCGTTACATTTTCACAAACTTTTCATAACCTCCCATTCAATGTATGGCTCAGCCACTAAACACCAGACACACGCAGCAGAAAATAATGAAATTTATCAATCACTGACTTAGAATAAGAAGGTCGTAACAACAAAATCAACATTTTGACAAAACAAGAAAAACTGTATGACTAAACCACCATAAATACCTTTGGTAAAACAAGCTTTTTCAACTTCAGTTTGGTCAACATGACAAGTTTCGATTTTAATGACAAAAGGCCTATAAGAAGCGCCTGATGTTGTACATTTCAAATATGCAATATTCTTATAAAATTACGACCTTCTCCTTCTAGGTCAGCGAAATGTTTACATACCAATCAGGGGAACAAACTCTGACGTAGCGGGCATATTTTCAGCTATGAGCAACATGAATACTGAGAACGCAAGTAGCACAGTTATTCCCAGTGTGATCTTCTCCCCGCTATCTGGGGGTAACCAGAAACCGAGCAAACTGAGAATTGTCAACCATAAACAGGGAAAAATAATATTGAACAGATAATACAATGTCCGTCTTCTCATGATTATGGTAAATGTCACATCAGGAAAGAATTCATCACAACATAGATAGCGCACTTCGTTCCGTACAACTTTGATATCAACAAGGTCCCATTCCCCACTGTATACATAGTTTGAAAGATCAACTTCAGCTGAGCGATTAGTTACATCCACCTAGAAAAAAAATACGCCAAATGATTAAGATAACTTTGGTATGCATAGCTGAACTGAAATAACTATAAGAACAGTCCATTTTATTATTGACGCGTGGTGAAATTGTGCATTGTAGTTTACGCTACACTAACGGTAAGGTGGGCCACAGCCACTTATATTAGCGTAACGGGATACCATAATATCACTCAATTGGTTTTACCAGTCTGATTATTTCTAATGCGTACCGTACAAACAACGTTCAGTGTCTGTTGTCTCCGGTGACGGATGATTACATAGGGCGTGCATATTTGTTGCTAAGGGAAAAACAAGATTCGTGATTTGTATCTAGTCATACTGTAATTTCCCTTATCTTATGGATCTAGAGCCTAGGTCCCACTGAGCCTTTGGTTCTCGGCGATGTACTCTCGTTTTAATAAATAAGTATCAGAAGGTTCAGAAAAGGGTCATCTAGGTCTACTAGGGTAAGCTTCGGTGTCATAAGACACTTAGTAAAATTCTTGTTTCCGATGCCTCCCGAAGCTTATCAAAATCGGGGATAAATTGCCGGGACAAAAAAACTACTCAATGGGACCTAGGATTAACGGAACAATATTGAAAACAATTACAATTTAAATTCGTTAAACTGAAAATAACTTGACTAGATACCTGATAGCCGTCATATGTCCAGGAACCAAACTTCATTTTGCATAGTTGATCATCAAATGGAAAATAGGTAATGTCAATTTTACATGAACTTCGGAATTTCGCAGGTGGAGCCCAAAACACAATACCAGTATTACTGACCATCGCTTTACTCTGCATATATCCCACGGTAAAATCATCCGCACTGTAAAATAAGAACATGTTTTTATTACTTTGATTCAGTAACAATATTACATTAACCAAAAGAAAAGCAAGTATTCAACAGTAACAGCCGAGCACAGACAATAGCATACACAGACCAAAAAGTTTCAGCTGCCAAAAAAACACGAAAGTACCATTTTCAGCTGCCAAAAACACGAAAGTACAAATTTCAGCTGCCAAAATTACACGAAAGTACAAATTTCAGCTGCCAAAATAACACTAAAGTACAATTTTCAGCTGCCAAAAGCCCGAAAGTACAATTTTCAGCTGCCAAAAGCCCGAAAGTACAATTTTCAGCTGCCAAAAGCCCAAAAGTACAAGATTTAGCTGCCAAAATAACACGAAAGTACAAGATTAAGCTGCCAAAAGCCGGAAAGTACAAAATTCAGCCGTCAAAAAGTCACAACTCCAGGTTCCAGCCGTCAAAAAGCTTAAAGTCCAGTTTTCAGCTATCAAAAAGTTTCAGATGTTAATTGTAATTCTATATTCAAACCAGGCAAATCCAGACATGGTTGTCCACGCATAGTCTCAGATTTTAAAAAATATTTGGCCACTTTTTTGGTATTCACCCATAAAAACGATTTCAGGGCTCAAAACTTCATTTTTCATACCGTTGCTATGGCAACAGAGGAAATTCGATTTTTGCTATTTTTCACATTTTTTAAAAATACATTTTGCCATTTTTACGCTTTTTTAAGAAGAGACAAAAATTTCATAAATTATGTTATATATACTATTGTAAAACTGTTTTACTGTAAAAGATATGATGCAAGTCGATAGAAAAAAAATTGTACTCATTTTGTTGTGACCCCTTTTCTCAAATCTCTGTTTTTCTAAAAAATGAAAAAGTATGGGTTTTTAAAATTAATTCAAATGAGTTAGCACGCGATTCCAGATATCACACATATATTTTTGAATACAGTTAGTATAGGTGTTCATGGCCTTAAAGTTTTTGTCAGGGTGCAAATGATAATTGTTTTGAAAAAATGTGCAAAAGAATGGCTTTTTTCATTTTTTAACAAAAATCTATTCTGATAGATTTTATCTTTATTCTAAACAATTTCTAATAAACTCCATAATTAAGTGTATTAAACAGGTACATAGGAAGTTTACAAATTACAAAATAAAGTGTTTGTCAGTAAAACAATTATTAATGGTCAACAAATATCTGAAGAAAACAATGTTAAAATCATACCCCACCCACTTTTTTAACATGTAGGACCTATTTTTTACAGTATTTCCGGTATAAATAGAAATATGCGCTTTGTAATGGTGAGATATTTGGTAAAATATGTCCATTAGACATTCATGTTTCAATTTAGTTAAGAATAAAATAAATAAGCATGTGACTGTTGCCTTGGTTACCAAGGAAACGTTGTAGAAAAAGGACGTAGTTTACAAATGAATCCCCAAAAATTTAAGATTTAAGTTGTGCATTTTCTTAATATATTGATAATAAATAATCAAGTGATTTCAGATAGGACAGCTCTTTCATTTTATATGATGCATGGATAAGTTACTCATATCGTTGCCATGGTAACCAATCATTGAACAGTGAAAAATCCACTTTTTGACCATATTTTCACAATTTTCAAAATAATGCTGCATGCTAGTAGATATCTGGTATGCATGTGGTTTGTAAATCATCCCGATTGAGAAGTGCTACATTTCTAACTGACGTATGACCACGTTATCATTGTAGTTACCATGGTAACGAAGCAAAGAAGGTAGAAAAATCACATTTTACTGTATTTCGTAAGTAATACCGCATATTAGAGGATATTAGTTCTTGGTATCGTTCGGTTATCATCCTAATTGAAGTGTGTTCCATTTCTAACTGACTTATGACCGTGTTCGTATAGTGGTTACCATGAAAACCAAGCTTCGAAAAGGGAAATTTCCACTTTTTAACTGTATTTTCTTAATTTTCAAAATAATGTTGCATGCTAAAAGGTATCTTGTTAATCGTCCTAATTGAGAATTGCTTCATTTCTCACTGACGTATGACCATGGTATTATGGTAGTTGAGCCCTGAAATCGTTTTTATGGGTGAATACCAAAAAAAGTGGCCAATATTTTTAAAATCTGAGACTATGCGTGAACAACCATGTCTGGGGTCAATATAGAATAGGTTTTAAACAGCTGAAAGTCCAAGTTTCTTGCTTCAGATGTCTTATATAAAACGAACGTCCACATGCTGAACGGTCAAGTTTTAAGTGGCCAAGGCTGCATACATGTGCATACCTGTTGAGAATTTGTTACTGGTTACATATGAACGGAGACGATAGAAGATACCAATACAGACAGACTTCCAAGACGAATTCAACTTGCAGCTTATGTTCTAAAACCTATTGTCTATGACAGGGTGAAATTTCGTTATGTATCGTTTCACTGATTAGGCAAGTCGAAGACAATTTCTAAAAAGAGAATCGGTCTTTATTGTGCATGGTCCGTTTTTTGTTGTTCTGAGAATAAGACTAAGGATAGTTGTTGTTGTACAAATAGGCACGATTCCATACTACATTTTGTTTGTATGTGAAATAAATTGCCTTAATAGCGGAACTTTTCTTTGCAGAAGTAAACATCTTAGATGACTATTCACGGTTTTATTACAAACTGCTTTATATTAATTGTTTCCGTGTCCTTGAAACACAGCGATAATTGTTCGCAGGATAGCAGATAAAACAGCGTACACGATAATATTAACCATTAACAAGAGACACAAATTGCAAGCACATTTGCTGAATCAATAACTCACACTATGTATGTTCTCGTAGTACGCTGTACACATTACCGTCTTGATGGCGCGGTGAAATTGCTTTCAAATAGTGTCGTTTTCTATAGTGAAAATAAACCATACCAACTAATGACTGTTCAAAGAGTCTGTGAACAAAACATCACAATGTCATACGTGCATTAGTAAATCGTGATGTTGCCCTTATGTCGATTTTATTTCAATATTTATTTATTTTTGTAAATAAGTATTTTCAGTACGGCTTGTGTGGCATTCCGTTTCATATTTTGAAACATGCACACGCTCACCTATTGAAATAAACATCTGGTAATTAAAGGCGGAAGTAAAATAAATTCCGAGCATGCTAATTATATATCTGTCGGGTTTTACACCTTAAATAATTATTGCATTGCACACCAACCTTCAGTAAACTTCATTTTAAATTGCCGTAACAATGAAGTGTTAAATTTATTATATAATATGAAAACAAAACCTCGACTATATACCACAAGTGCACGTTAAACAAATAGTGTGGTGTCGAAAGAGATTTATAACGACAGCCACGAACAGTTTAGGAACATGCAAATTACATTCCTTGAATATTTGCCAAACTGATTGAGAAATACCCAAACTGCACAATGATTAACAAGACATGTTTGTTAAACACGTCTACTCGTACTAGTCTAAAAGGTTAAAGAGAATGCGACCTTGACCTGCCGTCTTCAAAATCATGGTCCACTTTGATAGTGACATCATACTGTATATATACAGTTTGAAGACCCTGAGCCCAAACATTGTTGAAATATAGAGCGGCATACGTTTGGTCAATATAGTGATGTTTAACGTCACATTGACTCTGCAATTCCACCTTCTGACAACAAAACATATCAAATTATCTCCTGTTGATGATCAACCTCCATGGATAGATTGACGACCATAGGCTAGCTACACTTTTATGAATTAAACATCGTTCAGTTTGGCTGTTTACTCTTGCTAAAGGTTACAGCGGTAATGGCGTTCGACACATTGACCTTAAAAAGTGGTCATTTACGATCGATGAAAACCTCAATGTCAAGTTTGAGTATTTTAGTGTGTGGTTTTCTTCAGTTATTTAACAGATACGATTTGGTATACCGAATTAGTATAACCACAATCAATAGACGGGTGCAATTAAGAAAGACCCTGTAATGTGGACATCTTTCTTAGACATCGCACTTGATTCAACAAGTATGCGTATTGATTGTATGACGCATTTTGCATCTTTGATCAGAGCTGACAGACAGTTACATAAGGATTGTCCTAAATAGACAAGTGTTAAAAAATTAAATAAATTATAGTATCACTTTGTTTTATATACTAAAATCGCGTTTTATTATAAAGCTAATACAAATGGATGTCACAAGCAATCACATTTACCCATTCTCAAGGAATATCTACAGACGGGCGTAGAGTAAAAACTCAGCTTTATTTCATGGAATCAATTGTATCTAAAATAATGAAACCTTGTTTACAATATCTTGCATTAATATCAAGGATACATCTTTAGCGAAGCTGTTAACTTTTAGATGTCTTTGTCTGGAAAAAAATCTAGATTAATATACACATCGCCAAGGTTGAACCGCTTTACAATACGCTGAGGAGATCAAATAACAACGTAACACCTTTTCAAAATGTCCCAGTCATTGTAAACATTTATGCGTCGTGTTGATACGAAATGTATTAGTTTCTGAAGGCGAACAGTTTCCGACACGTTTTGCATGTTTTTCGTAATTTCTCGAAAACCGGACGGTCTTAAACAAAATAACTTACATTTTCGTAATCGTGAGCTCAAAGCCAAAATCATAGTAACAATATTACATCTGTGACGTCGTACGGCAAGTGGAATTCGGGGCGCAATAGGGGTGTCTGACTACTTTAGTGCATAAATTAGATGTAGAGCACCAGTAGCCGACATTTCACATTTAATTACATATAATACCATATTTCCCCCGCTTTGACCCTCTCAACTCAAAGGGAATTATCTCCCGTTGGATAAACATAAATCCTAAGAGTTGTTATACTTTGTTTGGATACTCACTGAAGACGAAATTGAGACATAATATTCGGTGCATTTTCCAATAAGTAAAAAATTTCTGACGTTTTTGTCAATATTTATTTACACTTCGTATGGATTGCCTATAGGCCTACCACTCATACAAGTCATACCTGTTGTTGAGCTACCCCTAGATTTTCAAAGACTCTGACAAGCCCTTGGCCATTAATAGATGAACTTGTTTGTTGCATTGTGCATGCATATTTTTCGTAAATAGGTGATCCCCCAAGGGAAAGAGGTTACGATTATCATTTCATTGCGTGTATTTCTTGATATGTTCTTTTATTTTCGTGAATGGTATTTTTTTGACACAAAATTATTGCTTTGGTGTAGTTCTTTGATTATACCAAATATCTTAATTTTAGAGCTACGCTAAATATGAAAAAAATATCAAATGTCGGATACTGCTAGCCATTGAAGGACAAAGAACATGTGACCTAAAACATGAACGTGTCTGTCTTGCAAACCCCACAAACATGGATTTGACGTCGATAGTTCACATTGCAAGCCATATCAAAGAACTTGTACAGTCGTGAATAAATGACACTTTTGAGTGCCTACGCCGACCGGTCAACCGGATTTCAGTAATCTCTACTTATTTAACTCACATAGGCAAACATTTTAAAATTCTGCAAAACTATGTGAAGCATATATAAAAACGGCCCAAGTCATGTTTATGAGAAGTAGAAAACCGTCTACGTGATATTCTTGGGCATATTTCTTACACAACATATTTGCAAAACTGTCCTTGGTTATTCATATCGTCAATTTAGCTAAGTGTCTTTGAAGTCCTCAGGTATACTTTAATGTTTGTTGTTTCACACCGTCTGATGGACATGTGTTTTAATACCGCATGCAAAGAAGCATGCTAAGCGTTAATTATTATCACCACAACAAGTCTACCTTCAAAAAGACTTAATTAGAAGTATTTTACACTAATTGCAATCAGACCACAGCCGTCGTACCGCCAGGAAAAGTATGACTATAAGTAGATATTCGCAACATGCGCACTTGATGTTTTAATACAACTGAACTCATTTATAAATGTCGGGTTATTAACTAGAAAAATCTAGCTAAATAACGTATTTATTAGAAACACAATGTATTATTTATTAATATTATGTCCGTATTCAAGATATTTTCTTTATCGCAAAGGTGAAAACAAAATGATTGAACAATGTCATATCATGTCTTTAAATTTTACTTCACAAAACTTATATTAATTTACAGCAGTAATTAAGATCTGTTTTTAGAAGTCAGATATTTTGCTTATTAAACGCATGCAGGTCAAGTTAACAAATTTATTGTACTCTTAATCTAGAACTTTGCTAGTCTACACATTTCTGTTCCAACAAAATATAATTACGCTTAAATAATACATCGGGATACATAAACCAATCAAGTCGCACAAATTCAATTTTCAGCCAATCAAATTCCTCAAAAAGAGTGCTGATTTTGTCTAGTAGTTAAAAACTATTTTCCATATCTCCAAAATGCAGAGTCAAATATCCTGTTTCATATCTTTTAAATGCCAAATAATGTCGGATTATTCGACCCACTGCCGATTGGCAAAATCTATAACAACATAACAGTGTTATTTCAACAATATTATGGATACAATCAAAGTTCCACATGGTGAGAATAATAATACGAACATTTGTTCACCACTGAGATTTACTGGTTGGATACGAAATACAAGAAGTACTAAAGATAACAATAAAAGAATCTTCATCAAGTTTGCAATTTCTGACATCACAGCCGGAACATCTGCTCTTTCTAACAGTTATGAAAAGTAGGTAGCAATTTACGACAATAGGGCCGAGATGATAAGTAGCTTATCGTATCAAACTTCATACAATTACGTTCACAACTGGATACCAAATTTTGCTTGATAGAAGGGAAAACCGATGCAGCTTTCTTGAAACAAAACTCATGGTTCAATGTCCTTAATGACGTATTAATTAGATTAAAATGCCACACATTTCCTAAGCAAGTCTCCTAGGGACGCTTCACACCGTTTGGCAAAATATCTTAATTTTTTTGTTTCAATAATGGGGAAATGAGGTAGGATGTTCATGGTGATGTGTTTGTTATTTGATACTTCAACGTTCTCAAGCCAACAAGTTATTTAATGGGAATGAACTGCATTGTTGCGCAAATTGATATTTGTTGCTGTGCGTATCACCGCGGCATTTCAATTGATATTGATGTGAATTGCTTGTTAGGGTTACATATCATGTATTAACTATGTACTATATAGCGGTAGGCCAATTTCATGTATCATCTAAGGTTGCGATACCTCATACACGACTATTTAACTTTAACAAGCCAAGTAGGAATGACACCATGGAACATGGAGACGTTACATAGACTATATCAATAACACGGTGTGTGTATAATAGGAACGATAACCCTGATAAAAACAAGACGTTTATAGTTCGCGCCCTGGCGGCCATTACCCGCAAGTAACAAGTTATTATGCTTTATTATGATTGGTCACATATTAAATAAAGGCAAAACCTTGTCTTACATATAATTCTCAACACAAAAAAATTCGGTTAATGGTTTCCAGTCTGTTATTCCTTATAGTAGACAGCCTTCTATCATTAGCCAAGTACCATAAATGCGCTCTGAACAACTGAATATTGTAATACCTCGAGGTGACTATGGTTTCAAGTAAACATTGAACGGAGACGCTTTGATATGCATCTATTGATGACGACCTAATATCTACTCCTGAATATCCATAAACCCTGGAATAAATGGAGTATTAGCCAGCTTTCCATACATTATGTTACATGTTTAACAACTAACGTTATATAAACACGTCTAGTTTTTGTCGATTTTACTTTTTTACTCATTCTTTCACAAGGACCATTGAACTTTTCATTTTTAAGAAGTTTTTCATGTTCCACAATAGTTTATTGGAAACTACGACCTTATGCGAATAATCTAACTGCATATTAGTCGTTTGGGGAAACACACAACGTGTACGCCACTTATCCTAAAAGCAATTTGCATGAACACAAAAAGTAAGAGCAGGAAGATATATCTAGTGGCAAATGTCTTGGGATGTCTCGGAATATCTCACGAAAACGTTATTTTTTCGCAAACTTGTTGTTACACGTTACTGCGAGAAAGAAGGCTTTTAACAAATTGTGCACTCCGGTAAGGTAATTAATAGGATTATTGTCATAAAACCTGCATTGTTTAATACAAAAAATCAAATTTTATATCAAATGAAATTTCAAACCTTATTCTACAAACAGTGCAATTTTGAAGGTAAATTAATACGCGGTTAGATAGTTACAGGTGGTTAAACTTAAACACGTACTCCAACCCGGCACACAAAATGACGTCGCGCTATTTTATACGTCGTAAGTGTCATTCATAGGGCTATGAAAAACGCTGTTTTTAATGATAATGGTGATAAATACATGCTTGTAACACACAGATCTATATACGCGTATATCGTTTGTGAGAATTGCATGTATTTTTCAGAATTTTATATCGAATATCGGGGCGAGAATCCGCTCAATAAAATGTTGATATATTGAAAATGTCGCGGTAACTGATGTCATCATTTTTTTTAATTTCCTATTACTTACATGTCTTTCATGATAGAACAACCATCCATAATACCTTTGTGACATTCTAAAACTGTAGAAATAACTGGAAAAATATGTCCTATTGCAGTTACGCTACTTTGCATACTATTTTGAGCTCATATAATTTTACTGTTGACAGAACCTATTATTTGTCAGTTTTTCGTTACGTTCCGATGACGTCACTTTTGCGTTCCGAAGTTGTCCCTCACAAATTTCAATTTCTCTTTACTTCAGCATCTATAGATCAATTATCATCATTTTTGCAGACAAAGTCCAACATACAACAAGTTATGTTTTGGCGATGTTTCACATCTAACGATAGGATAGTAGTGAAGATATAGCTCCACATCATTGGTTATTGATGGGCTGCGCCGGGTGCGCGCTACTATGGTTTCAAAATGGACGATTACGGACGGACATGACAGAATTACGCGATAAATCGGATATCACTTTTTCGCAACTGAATACCGATTTAATATTATGTATTAATATTTGTATAACTTTTAAAGCTGTATCCGTGAGGGATCCAGTCCTAGTACTTTTTGAACGTCCCTCGTATAACATTTGGCCAATCAAATCAGTAAGCGTTTTATTGTTCCTACAATGTAGATGGAGATTAAATCAATTAGTAAACAAGGCAATCACAGTTCCCTATTGCATGATGTTAACGATGAAGGATTTGTTGATCAAAACAATACTGTAGTTATCGATTATTCATAAACAATTCTATTCGGAAAAGTGTCATAGCTTCCTCGCATGATTTTTATGTTCGTTGTTGTACTGATAGATTGTGTTGTCTCCCTACATTAACCTGCCTGGACTGATGGATAAAAGGTAAAATGTTTCATCACAATACACATTCACTAAACGTATTCGGTTGTTCGGCGCCCTATCCATTGTGTATTTATGTTGACTTATTCTAAATCCTAACACATGCATTAACATATTATACACTCAACCGCTTTAAAAACGCACCACTATTGAAAATAACCAAATTTTGTCAAAATACATTTTTTGCTAAAATTGATAGATTACAGGGTTTGTTCAGTTCATAAGCTTGACCTAATTAAAGAAAACGATTTATTTTTCATTCGGAATACCCCGCCCAGAGAATTTTTTTGATTTTGCATGTTTTGCGCGTGCAGCTCAATCGCGTCGATCTGTGTGATCAATATTACTTTTAAACTGTACGCTGTTGGTGTACACATTGAAAAAACAACATAAACACTATAAGCTAAAGGTATTTTTATGCTGCCAATATCTAGAATATTTGTCCTCGATGACTGTGCCTTCGCCTCCAACTGAAAAGAGACTCGGTGCCTTAGCATGGCGGTTCAACTGCCACCATACAATGCATGTGAGCTTAGAACATCGATTCCAAGGTCAAAGACCGATCTGGATGAAACCAGCTAAAGGTATTGAGCCGAGCTATGAGGAAACATGACACAGGTTGTGTCACTGTAATTGGTTCCGCATGGCTGCACACAGTGTCAAAATAATGACGGACGTCAATCAACAAAGCCAAAAGTACATTATTGCATTTTCATAACTATTTCTTTTATAATTGTCAATAAAAAGGAAAATTATTTTAGTACATTTTTTATGAGTTTTCTCCCGTTTAGAGCCTAAAGTCCCATTTTTTTGTCTTCAAGCTCCTTGTTAGTGTTGATTTGAGGTGCCACAGAAGCACCACGGGATATGTCCTGAAAGTCTGATGCTCATAACCAAGACTTCAAGTTTAAATAAGGCTTGACTCAATCTTAGGTCCACATAATGCGCATATCTGAACCGCACTCGGTCGTATGATATTAGCCAGACTGCCATAGCCACATAACATTTATGATTCAAGTCAAACTTTGCTTGAATGGTGGGAAACATCACGTCGAACATATTTCTATCCTATTACGTAATTAATGTTATGCTTTAGGAGGAGATACCATGTGCATGCTTCAGTGGATCGGGCTCTTATACTTGCTTTTGAAATTGTGACTTTCACTTTCATGGGTCTCAGTGTTATCTATGTCATAATTCATTTCAAACTCGTAATAATTGCATGAAAATCACACACATCGTTGAATATAGACTTAAGATTATTAATCCGAAAATAAATAACCATAAATTGACGTTTTCATCATTAAAACCGATATTTCATATGTGGTGCGTTTTTAAAGCGATTGAGTGTATACGAAATGTATAACGTAATTTATTAAGGAGCAAGTTCTTTTCATGAAACCATATTCATAGTGCTTTTTCGTAATACCCAAGGGCAATGGTTTTGCCGAACTCCAAATCCAATTAAACTGTATCATGACTTTATGTGTCGCATTGTTTATTGTGTTAAGAAACTGTATTTCCACACGATATGTCACTTTCATTTGCGTGAACATTTTATACAATGGTCTTGAGAAATTCCAAAATCATACAGAAATAAGTAAAGCTGCAATCTTTGTACATTTAGTTGTTGAATTGTCTGGGACGAGTGTATAGTCTTGGAAAGAAATACTACCGATGAATTCAAAGTGTTGACTTACCAAAGTCAAAAATCATATTGGCACATCACAACTTACTTGGTGTTTCTATCACTGCGACACTCAGTCAAACAAGGACTGTATCACCCATATCAGGACAAACCGGACATCTATATCCGCCTTGTTTGATACTCAGTATAAAACATAGTTACCGGAAAAGTTACTAGTAATCGTTGACTGGCTGGTTTGATTATATACTTGTACAACTAGTCTGGGTTTGTCTGTTCTCTCGTTTAAGTGTGAAACCATTCATCTTAACTTCCGTCGTAGATATGTTTTCCTGTGCAACTTATGTATTTATTGGAAAATTACAACACGGAGTGCTCAGTTTTAACGGCAGCAAGTAAATGGAAACTACTCCAGGAATTTATATAACTGGCCTAATCGTGGACACGAAGAAGACAGTCTTGAACAACATATACCTTGAGTAATTATGTAATTGTATTATATTTTGTAGAGTCATCGTCATAACAGCAAATGATTAGTTTCAGAGATGGATAACAGAGATGGGAAGTTTATGATGTTGTATGTTTTTGTAAAATTATACTGATGGTTGGCTGCAAACTCAATCCTTCGATCGAGTTTTAAAGTCCACAACAATTATAGTGATCGCAAAGGAAATATGATCAGAAAGCAGACGACCTGTACGTCAGACAGTTTTCTCGTATTATAGCTGCTTGACATTAGTCTGACCTATTGATTAGCATAATTTAACAGTCGATATATTGTCTACGTTTACAACACCGAGTGTATGTTTTCATTATCGGGGAGTATCACGAAGACGCTCGAGATGTAATACAAACACAAATCTGAAATACCGCTATTGCACGATTTGCGTGCGGAAATTGATATATTCAAAGCAAGAACCTTGTAATATATTCTTGCATGAAGGTCAGGCTCAGGTAAAAAAAGTATGGTTCGCCGGACATTACCATGTTCACAGAAAAATAATGAAAGTGCACTGCCCGGTCGAATGGTCGCTTTTGTTGTGTAGTTGAGAAGAGAACATGCATTTAAAGGAATGTCATGCTATATTTCCTCTGTGTTTGTTTTCCTGAGAGCAACCAAAATACATATAAAGATATTGAAGATACAGGTTCCAACAGTTCTTGAATGATTGATTCGAAACGTTTTATTGTTGCAAATGGTCCTCTGTAACCTTGACCTATGTTCAACTGACTTCAAATTTAAATCTATTATCCCAGAAAATAATCCAACGAAAATTAGACAATCACGATTTTATTAGTATGTCTAATTTAAGGTCACAGTTAGATTGACCTTTAATCTTCTGACTTCAAAAAGTATAGAGTCATCTTCAATGGTTGACCAACGTCCATGTATAGTTTGTTGATACAAGGACTAAGCAATCATTTGAAACATGAGCCATTTGGGCTATTTATAAATGTTGAAGGTCACATTGACCATGACCTGACATCCAAACCGAATTTAAACGAACTCGGGTTCATCATTTATTGATAAACAAGGTAATGTTGAAAAATAAATACTGTGCCAACCCATTTTCAAATTATTGGACAAAAACCAATTTGGTCTATTTATTCTTGTAAAAGACATACTGACCCTCATCTTTTACCTACTGACCTTATAATAAAGGTGGTCATCTACTATTGAGGACCAATGCCCGCGACAAGTTTGAATGCAATGGTCAAGTGTTCATGATACAAATGGACGGAAATGATTTGCTCTACAGTCGGCCAGACAGGCTGGCAGACAGACACACAGGAGCCATCTTAAACAGTATAGCCCTCGTTAAGGACTGGAGCATTATAAAAAAGCCATTCAATCTGTACTTATATAATACAATTTCTTAGATATCACACTTGATTAAATTATTATTTGGTTATTGACTGTACGACCCATTTTCATTGGGTACATCGTCTATTTTCAGAACTGTAAAACCCGTTACTTGGGACCGCTGTTTTTTCAGTTTTGACACTGTAAATATTTTTGACTATCGATCTTCTACATTGTGATCCATATAACATGTAGTGCAGAGTACGCATTAAGGTTCACCACGTTCAGTAGTTTATTATTTTGTCAGAATAAATTCCCACAAAATAGCCGGTACCTTTGTATTCATGTTTGAACTATTTGGTACCGCTATTTTATTTAATAGACGAATCCTTTCAGAAAAAATGTTGACCCTTTGACTGTGCCAACCAATAATGCGTACTCTGTGCTACATGATTTTTATGGATAGAAAGAAAATAAAATATTTACATGAAAAAACCCAGACCTTCCAAGTAACGGGGTTTCCAGTTCTAAACAAAGACGATGTACCCAGTGATTTTGTATCTCTGACAAGATCTGACAGACAGTTACATACGGTTAAGTCTACAAAGGCAAGTTGTATATTTTATATAGTTTCCAAATATAGAAGTTTGGTTTATAGTATCACATTGCTTTATCTGCCGTTTTCACTTATAAATATATTGCCACATTTGCTATTCAAGGTTAAACAGCTTCAAGATACACATGGGTAGACAAAGTAAAATCTTTAACACCTTAGCAAACATAGCACACGTTTTTGCGTCGTGTAAAATTCCAATTATATTAGTTTCTGAATATTGTTTAGAGCAGAATAAGAATATATGACACCTACAAAACGACTCCACTTCGTGTTTACAGGAGAGTGCAAACCGACTACGTGATATTCTTGGGCGACATACTTCTTAGATAACCTATTTGCAAAACTGTCTTGTTCTATTGGGCTAAGTGTCTTTGAAGTCCTTAGGCATGCTCAAATGTTCGTTGTTTCACACCCTCTGTTGGGCATATGTTTGTGCAGTTTAAACTTGTAAATAAACTTTAAACCGTACGATTAAGTACAACACATGAAAGAGTAAGCACTTATTTCAAATGGGGTCCCGTGTTTTGCTGAAAGGACAGTAAGTAGAAGAGACAGTATTATGATACAAGGAATCCGGGCGCGCTGCTCTGGCTCTCTCCGAACAGACTGCTTGGTTCTTTCACGTGCCCGGTAAACAGCACCGATACAGGCGAAACTAGACCATGGGCATGGGTTGCTAACGAGCTCATCTCTAGTTTGGCGGAAAACACTGAAAAATGTCTCAGAATTGACCAAGTACCCTGGCCGAGGATCGAGCCAGTGATTGTCCACTCGATCAGTAGTCAAGCGTGTTATCAGCTATACCACCGTGTCCCCCTGTTTAAATATCGCACGTAACAAAGCATGTTAAGCTTTAACTAATATAATCTCCAAAAAGTAAACAAAGTAATAAAACTTAATTAGACGTAATTAACACTGATTGTAATCAGACCACAGTCGTTTCATCGTCAGGAAAATTGTAAAGCGACTTCAAATGCTTATGAAAATATATAAATTTGATGTTTTCAAAAGAAATATTTGATACTTATAATATTTACCATAACCGTATCAGAACCATTGCATTTCAACGACAAATATAAATAAATATTAATTAATGCTTACCATAAATATAATATTTCTAAAACATTACAGTAAATATTTTTATTAATGTTATGCCTATACTTATGATAGTGTTCTTTTCTTGTAAAGGAAAGCCAAGTGATTAAAATGTTCATAGCACATATTTTAAATCTATTTTACAATTTCAATTCACAACAATAGCATCTGTTTTTCGAAGTCAGATAGGCCTATCTTGCTCTCAAAACACAAAGATGTCAACGTAGCAAACGTTTTATTGTACTATATAAATGTATACACCCAGAACTATGGAAGTGAATGTCAAAGCATTTCAGTCCCAACAAAATATAACAACGCTTAAATAATGTAGCAGAACATTTAAACCAATAAAAAACAATTCGTACAATCAAAGTTTCATACACTACTGTATAAAGTTTCACATAAAGTGTCACATTTTGGAAACCCAAGAATTATTATACAGTTTAATACTTTTAATGATTATTATATTTTGTACAATATTATTACCATGTGAACAATTGTGAATAAACGGGGTATCCCAAATTGGTCCTCAAATAGAACATTTAAACCAATCAAATCGCACTAATTCAATTTTCAGCATATCAAATCCAAGAAGAATGCTAATTTTCTTTACCAATCATTCTGATAAAACATACATTATTCGCATGTCTCCCGAGTACAAAGTTAACAATTCAGACAAGTTTTATTTCTTAAATGCCAAATAATGTCATATAATTTAACCCTTTGCCGACTGGCATATTCTAAAACAACATTACAGTGTTATTTCAACAATATTATGAATACAATCAAAGTTCCACATGTTGAGAATAATAATACGAATATTTGTTCACCACTGAGATTTACTCGTTGCCTATGAAATATAAGAAGTACTAAATATTACATAATTTTCATTAAGCTTGCAGGTTCCAACATCACTACCGAAACATCTGCTTTTTCTAACAGTTATGAAAAGTAGGTAGCGATTTGCGTCAATAGGGCCGAGATGAATATGGCTTTTCGTATCCAACTTCATACAATTACGTACACCACTGGAGTCGTAATGTTTTGATAAAAGAACGAACTGACGCGGCTTTCCCGACAAATATCTCATACTAGTATTTTAATAACCTTAATGACTTTTATTAATTAGATTAAAGCGCCACACATTTCCGTTTCACGGCGTTTCACGGCGTTTCACAAAACATCGCTTTTGTTTCAATGGGGGAAATGAGGTAGGATGTTTATGCTGATGAGTTTGTTACTTGATACTTCAATGTTCTCAAGCCATTATAGTTTTTATTGAAATGCAATTCACTGTTGGGTAAATAAATACGTATTGCTGTGCACATCATCTCAGTATTCTAAATGTGGCAAGTATGAAGTAGTTTCGTCAGATACACATCATGTAACAATTGCGCATCATAGCACTAAATAAGTATTGTAATACAATTGGTTGTATTATATATTATCTGGTGGTACGCTTCCTGCCTTTAGGCTATGATAATGTAGGACATTTGACTCAATTCGGAAAACCATTAATTAAAAAAACGTAGAAGGAAAACCCTTTGTTAGGGATGGCAGACAGAAATTTGATTGACAGACAATAATAGTTCGCAACATGATCGCCATTGCTCGTAACAACATGTTATAATAATTGGTCGAATGTTTTATTTTCGTTTGTTTATACATATTTCTCTTCACGCGGCACATATTAGCCCGACACTAAAGCGCAAATAAGTCGGTTAATAGTTCCTCGTCTGGGTAGTATGTTACCTCTTATTTCAAGGATGCGTTGTAGAAAATAATATACAGTCCTATATCATTTATCATGTATCCTTCATGTTCTCTGAATAACCGAATTATTGTGATACATCGAGGTGACTGTGGTTTCAAGTGAACATGGAACGGAGACAATTTGATATGCATCTATTGAAACGAACTTATATCCACTCCAGAATATCCATAAGCTCTGGCATAAATGGAGTATTAGACAGCTTTCCATACATTATGTTACATGTTTAACAACTATATGATCACGTCTCATTTTATATTGATTTTACATGTTTTTGTTAGAATTCGTACGAACTCATTCTTTCACAAGGGTCATTGAACTTTTTCATTTCTTAGAACTATTTTATGTTCCACAATAGTTTATTGGAAAACTACGACCTAACGCGAATAATCTAACTGCATATTAATCGTTTGGGGAAAGCACACCAAATGTACGCCACTTATCCTAAAAACAATTTGCATAAACACAAAAAGTAGAAGCGCGAATATGTATCATGAGACAATATGTTTAGGGATGTCTCGGGATATCTTGCGAAATACGTTATTTTTCGCAAATATCTGAAAACACTGGTGTGAGAAAGTAGGATTTTAACAAAATGTGAAATATGATTAGGTTATTTTGTATGTGTAGATGTTGGAGCACAAAATAGTAGCAAAAATGTATGAAAACATCCGACAGGGAACGTAGCACTAAACCCAACAAGCCTGGCACAGAAATAAAAAAAGCACGATACAAACACCCCGAGCAATACCCACACAAACCCATGCCAAAACGGCGACAAAATGAAGCACAACAACCCCGGACATGACATAGTTTAAACAAATAAGGACAGTGATCTAACGTTATGCGACCTAAAGAGGCACAACTACGACTTGACCTAGTTAAAATAATGGTCAAGGTATAAATAGGGTGAGAAATAATATTACATATTCCTAGCAACTACACCGAGCAATGCCCTCACACAAGTCGAAGAAACAACCAAAAACCCAAGTCCCCGCCTACAAACTCAGGATGACCCACTTTCACAAAGAAATTATATAATAGCGGTTATTTGCCAATACTCGACCAAGTTCCCCAGGACCCCACTGCACGGCGACCCAACCGCACAAAAAAGGTATGAGAAAATCCGACAGGGAAAGTAGCACTCAACCTAACCAGCCGAGCACAGAAATCTGAAACACCACGACATCACCACCCTAAGCAATGCCCACACAAAACCATGCCAAAACGGCGACCAAATGAGACACAACAACCCCGGGGCGTGACCGAGTTTAAAACACTAAGGACAGTGACCTAACGTTATGCGACCTCAAGAGGCACAACTACGACTTGACCTAGTTAAAATAATGGACAAGGTAGGAATGGGTGGGAAGTTGTACCCGATTACAATTTCGTTCATAACATTACTTGCAAACATGAGCAATTGTCAGTGGTAGTCTCGTGAAGGACAAATTCACAAATTCTTTAACCAGAGATCCTGCCAATAAGCAAACAGAGCTATCAAAAGAGAAGTCACCTCGACACATAACATCAACAATAACATGTTCTGTTGATGAACATAGAAAACCGTATGTTAATCGATATCTTTTCCTAAATAAGCTTCAATTGAGCTGGAACATCTTATCATGTTTTCTTATTTCTTTATTGCTAAGATAGAATCTTTCGACTTCCTAAAGCAAGCCTGATATGACGGAAGATCACGGGAAGTTAAATAATGTTACCACACAATACAAATGTCATTCATATTCCAGTTAAGCTATCTCCCCATTGTACTAGTATATTTACACCGACTTATCAAAATCCCACTTCACTCTCTAACGTATAATACACAAAATATATAACATAAATGAATAATGAGAACTCCATTTGTAAGTTATTTTCATTAAAACATGTGAGTCGTGCTTTATCGTTATACTCGGGGGAAACAATTTTGCACAACTCCTAATCCCATTGTACAATGACTGTATGTGCCACATTGTTCAGTGGGTTAAGGAACTTTATTTGACACACGATTTGTCGCCTTAACATCCATGTAAATATTTCGTACAGTGGTATTGCAAAATTCCCAAATCATGAATACATGGATTGCTGCGCACATAGTAACATATGATGACGCGTTTAAGTTTCAAGAGCTTTTGCAATTGTCCGGTATGAGTTTACACAAAGATAGTCTTGGATCATAATTTGATCGTTGATTCCCAGCTATGACTTACTAAATGTTGTGTGTTGTATTTGTATACCCCCGTTTCCTGGTGTGTCTTGAAATGCAACTTTCAGCATGATAAAGATCGCATTAACATGTTCTGGAAAAATTGACGATTGCATATACCTTATTTTAAACACAGCATATATATCGAACGAGTTGACCTGCGTCTGGATGATTATGTACGTCTCGGTATGTCTGTTCAATTGTTATAGTGTGAAACCATTCTAAATAGCTTCCGCTGTAGAGAGCTTCTTTTGGATCACTAATGTATTTATTGCAGAGTAACAACATTTTACAGAGAGCGAAGTCTCTCAGGAAGTAACACAAATGAAAATTACTTTAAAAAATTACATAACTGGCGAAATCATGCTCAAGAACAAGACAGTCTGAACAATAAATACCAAGACAAAAGATGCAAATTTTGAGTCCGAGTTTTTACAACAAATGATTAGTCTAAGAGAGGGATGACAAAGTTGGAAATCTAAGCTGTGGCATGGTTTAGTATCACAGAATATTTGGCTGCTAGCTCAATGTTACGCATAAACCATTGAAGCACGGCAATAAGGTTAGTAATCGTAAATAAATATTGTCAGAAAGCCCGTAGGTCATGATCTTCTCTCACATATACAAAATGTACTTGTATGAAAACCAACTAACAATGAGCTGCACATTATTTCGTTTCCTCTATTTGTCTTTTTTATGCAAATATTTTTGTGCATTTCGTTCTCTACAGGTTCTCTACAGATCAGTTCTGTCATTTCTATCTGATCATTATTGTTTTTACGGTTATTAACGATTTACCTGTGATCTAACAACATATGTAGTCGAACATTCGGGCAGTGTCGATGCAGCTGAAACTATCAAATCACCAGTATTTATATATCCGCCCGCTGTCTAGACTAGAAGGTTTCACAAACAAGAACGTGTTATGCAATCTGATACGACCTATGCTAGAGGAAGGTGTGCATACTATACCTGTTATAGAGAACCATATCCGGTAACCATAACTTATCACAAGGCACACGTAGTGTATGTAGTCCACTATAATCACTGGTTTCCCATTGCAATCTCTCATCTACCCACTCCTGAAACACACACGTTAATTGTTGAGTATACAATCAACAGGTTTATAAATAGTGATAAATAGAATACTTTCGGCTGATAAACAAATGCAACTAATTGTGACATAAGCACCGTACCAACATCATAAATATAATAGTTATGCATTTTTATAAGGCATATATTAATATCAAGTAATTAACTATAAGAATTCACAGTTGCTTGGTGTGGGAAGAAGAACTGAATAAATCATTCTTCCAGTCAAAATTAATGACTCGTAATCATGCCATTAAAGCTACACATGTTCACACAAACAACAGTAGAGTTTTGACGGATGAACGTTTTGGTGGTCAGTAGAAATGTAAAGGTCGTCAATGTTTGCAATAAGAACCAAACATGACAATCACTGTTATTTAACAGTTTCTCATGATATAGTAGAGACGTATTTATCCCAAGTAGATATAACGAAGTACCAAATGACACTAAGACACATCGTTATGCAAAACGAATGCAATTAATATGAATATCAATATATTAGTTTAAGCTTCTATTAATCGACTTATAATTAAGTATATGGTATTTTACGAAGATATTTATTTTATACTTTCATTTACCTCCGGCATAACATAATGCGTCTAGATAACGTATCAGTAAATAGTTTTATACCCTGCAGTGTGTGCTATCTAGAATTTGCTGTATAGACTTCTAATCATACAAATATGATCGTATCGTGATTCCTTATATAATCACGTTTCGATATTCTATCCAGTAATTATTGATATCACATTCTCACTGATTCGTTTAACACTTGTGTATGTTTTGATATTAGACATAATCATATATTACAGGATAAATCAATCACTGTTCAATGTTCAACAAACCAAATATACAAATTGATACACTTCTCTCAGACATCAATTATCATAATGTCTTAGAGACGTCGCAATATCAGTCTGTGTTATTTACTCTCAATGTTCAAGTCAAAGGTATGAATCCCAGTTGATACATCATAAATGCTTTTATTTCGTATCAAATAATATTTAATTTAAAGATTATCTGTGGTTGAACCGTATGTGTCTATTTCAAAAGTTAGGAGAGAAAGTGAGGGAAAGTGCTTATTTGATTATCCGAAATCACTCATAATATAAGCACAGCCCATATAATGTCAAAATAAATGTTTTAGTAAATTATCACCCCAATCCACCAGACCATTTCACTCCCGACATGTTTGTTAGTCCATCGGTTGCTTTAACATTTCTACACTTATAGATGGAAGGTGGTCAAGTTGGTCATTGGACAATTTGGTATGGACGAACACAACCTTGCAGAAGGAAGTAAAACAGTCGAAATCACCAAAACATTTTTTTTCAAAAGCACTTTCCTCCTATATTTAGTTCATCCTGATATAAATTTATAAAAGCTGTAATTAACAATTATTAAAAAGTTGACGTTAACTGACAATCTCACCTGCTTGAAGACAGTTCAGTTCACCACCAGCAATAAGAATTTAATGACATATCAAAGAAGATTAACCAACGAATAGTACAACGTTGAAATAGTGCAGAAATATACATTATAAAACCCGATTTCACAACCTGACACATTTACATAAACAATCCAATACTTATTAATAAACGTAAGCACCATTGCTGTACCAATAAAAAGATGACATAAATTCGAACATGATTTTCCTTTTAATGTATAGCTAAGAACTTGTTCTTGACATATTCATAGTAAAATGGAGTCAATCGGAAAAGTCTGACAGGTTTAAACGAAGAAAGAACGGTATGTTAAAACTCATTGGCATACTGCAACAATAAACAAAAACAGGAAAACATCTTATATGACACATTTATTACAGTTGAAGTTCGAGGAAAATCAGAACTATTTGAAACTAAAGACGCTCCCCCTTAAAGTGCAATTAAATTGTAGCATGTTATCTATTAACGAATAAAACAGATTTGTATTTAAGAGGTATTGATTGCAAAATGCACACATTGCTAAACAATTGAGCAGTGCAGGCATTTTGTCCGTAACGCACTCTTACCCCAAATGCGTTTTGGAGTGTTAAGGAGACATAAATACATTTATCTGACGTTGGAATTTGCCCTGGTTTTCGAACCAATTTAGATTCGTAGCAAGATCTCAAACTGTAAAATGACGTAATATGAAGTACAATATATGTCGCCAAAGGATTTTTTGACAATTCACACTCAGTATCAGCAATGTTGTTTCTGGTGCCATCAACAATGACGTAGGTTAACCCCCTAATCGTTATAAAGTAGTAGAAAACGGTTTAATGCTTGCCACTTGTATGAGAACATTGACTAGACATTTACATAATTAAGAGAATTTGCCATAACTGTACGGAAACATTCATGACTGCTTTTTACAGCAAGACAATGAACTCCCCATAACACACACAGGCAACCAGACGTACAGTAATCAAATTATAGAGACGACATTGACATATGTACATATTGTTAAGTCATAACACGCTACACACATAAGTGCTTATTTTCTTATTGCAGAAACACTAACTGTGTCAAGTGCATTTGTATTCCTTGTTCGAACTATTTCTCTTCGAATGCAACATGGTGAAACTGTACCATGTACACGTCGTGTAAGAACCTACGTGTATGCTCAATTGAATACAAAATGTACAATTTATATATAAGTGTAGCAACTATAATGTCAGACCTTGCGATTTTCATGTATCCCACCCGCTACTAAAAGGAACATATCGCTGACTTAGTTTGAGAAGGTCATACCTACTACTTGCGACCTTATCAGACGCATACATATGTGACGGTTATGATTTGATTGATACACGTGCTTACAGTAAGTTGCCTAATATGCAAATAAGAAACCCTATGGTCTGTCATTTGTGGAAATGTTGAATATATAAGGTAATAAACGGATGAGTTGTCATCTGCTGGACAGGAGTTGCCTTACCCGTGTGATTTCCCAGGCCAAGTTTCGGGGCGAAACTTTTCGAAGGGAGCAAAGTAATGTGACGGTTACGGTTTAATTGATTCAGATGCTTACAGTGAGTTGTCTTATATGCAAATTAGAAACCATGTGTTTTGTAATGTGTGGACATGTTGAGTATATAAGGTAATACACCACCCTTGATGGGTGAGCACGCTTTTTCATTGACGGGGTTTGTTGGCCATGCGCTTCGGCGAACGTAACATTCACCATTCTATGAGCGACAACATCCGGGATCGAAAAACACAGCATGTTTTTAATCTTACAGAAAGTTAATTAGTAGTAGAAATAGAATGTGAAGTACGGTTCGTAGGACGCTGTAAAGCAGTAGTTTTCGTCGACCGGGATCTAAAATGAGCAAATGTAAAACAGGGCACCAACAGCTCGTGAATCTTTATATTTAACCATGGGTCTGGTTCCGTGTACGTATGGGTAAAATCACTATGTTATGCTATAATTATGTTTTTATCATCGTAGATAGTAAACAAAGTACTGAATGCCACTTGATATTGGTTTGACAACATAATGGAATAAACATTAAATATCAATAAGACTGGTTTAAGTATGTTTATTCAACTTATAATTAAGACGATTATATAAAGTGACGATACTTAATTTATTCTTTCATTTATCACCGGACTTACGAATTATGTCTAGATAGAGTATCGGTAAAATATTCTTATACCCTGCAGTGTGTGGTATCTAGAATATGCTGTATAGGTTAGAAACCACTAAATAGATTTGCTCTATAGCTCAATGTAAATTGGCCATAGTAGGCCCAAATTTTCAACTGTTTTAGTCTATGACCACCTGGACCACATATATCATTGTAAAGAGAGGCAGTTAAGCTTCAAAATAATGCAATAAAAAAGGGGGGTCATGCATCTTCTAAGAAAGTTTTTGTCCTTCAGACACGGTCTATCCGTTTTTACGCATGTCCGGATTTATATGTTCTGGGTTTTACCCTAGTCTACTTTCACTTTGGTATCAAGAACAAAATAGCGGAATAATACAAAGATTACAGTTTTACTACACCACATGCATATTTACCAACCATTTAAACTCAATTTCATCATTCAACTCCACATGTGTCAAGAAATATCTCCATTTACAGGCAAACCAAAGTTTTTTTAAGGACTACTTGAGTGTATCACCACTCGGTCCGCGGAGGCATTTAGTGGTTCTTTACCTATAGACTTCTAATTACAGAAATATTATCGTATCGAGATTCCTTATATAATCATGTATCGATATCCTATCCAGTTATTATTGATGCAACATTCTCGCTGATCGATTTTGTTCTTCGATTATTTAGTAACCCAGATATAACACTTGTGCATGTTTTGATGTAAGAAGTTTACAAATATAAAGAGATAAATCAATCACTGTACGACAAATCAAATGAATAAATAGATACACTTCGTTCAGAATATAAAATATCATATTATCATAGAGACTTTGCCTCCACATAGTCCACACACTCACGACCGCCCATGATGATAACAGAGTTACAGACAAGTAAAGCAGTCAAAATCGACCCCCAAAATAACCGAATATCTTTTCTACATTGCATTCATTCAGTCTTCACTCTATTGTGCATTTACATTTAACCTTGATTTTAAGTTATGATTACAAACGTGCTTTACTAAAATATTGCCACAAAAATGATGCAAACCCACAAAATCATCTGCTAGAAGACATTATATACTACTAGCTATAAGAAATTAATGGGCTTGTCAATGCAAAGTAAACCACACATTCATACACTGTTGAAATAGTGCAGAAACATATATCATAAAACCTGATTGCGCAATCAGACTCATTTGACATAAACTATAAACAATTAAATAAAAGGATATTCCGATATAATACTTTACGGCCATTTAATAAACACAAGTACCCATAAACATAAGACATAAATCAATACATGATTTTCATTTTATTGTACATCCAGGAACTTGGTTTTGACATATTCATTGTCTGACGGATCCAATCGAGCAGGTCTGACGAGTGTTAAAGCAAAATAAATGGTATATTAAAACTTATCGTTATTTTACAACAATAAACAAAAGCCGGAAAACGTACAATATGATAGATTTATTGCATTTTAAGTTCACAGAAAATAAAGGCAATATGACAAGAAAGATTCTCGCACTTAAAGAGCAATTATATTCTAGCATGGTATCTGTTAAACGTATAAACATATCTGCACTAAAAAGGTATGCCTTGCAAAATGCACGACTAACCCATATCTGTACTACTAAATAATTGAAAATGACATCCGCATTGTCCATATGGCATTCTTATCCTAGATGCATTTTGGAATGTCAAAGTGGTACAAATAGCTTTTATCTGATAGTATAATGTTTCCTTCATTCACAGAACAATGACGTTAGCAATGACGGTAAATTATATTAATTATATTTCACGAAACTCATTTTTGGACAATTAACACTTGAAATATCAAAATGTTGTTTCTAGTGTCATCAGCATTGTGGTAGGTAAACCACGTATACTACAAGTAAACGGTATTAGGCCTGACATTAATAGGAGAACATTGACTGGCAATTTGTATAATGAGTGGATAGAACGAATCCAGCGCTCAATTCTACACTCTTTCTGAAACATAATTCGCAATACTGCCTGTTTCATTGTAAATCCATCCATATAAGCTATAGGGAACGGAGTAATTGGATAACTGAACATTCATGATTTATTTGTCATGTTGACCTTTAGCTATGTTTTCACACATTAACACTCGTCCTAGAAGATATATAAAGTTACATTCGCGTGGTCTGTCCCGTACAACATTGTCAAATATCAATACAGAACACAGGGTGACCATTGACCAAATCACATAATGGAATTCAGCAGGCGTAAATATTAACAATAGTGACATCATTATAGAATGTCTGTGACATTATCACCACGGTATCTCAAGTAATTTAAAGTGTGCTAGTGGTCCAAGTATGGGAAAGTTGTTCTTTCACACCATTTTTATAATCATGTACATAACTCCACGCTCATGTTTACTCATATATATCCCCTTGTCCATTATCACTCATTCAATATTTTATTTTTTTATTATTTTATTATTTATATATGCGAGTATGTACAGCTTGAAGTTACATATCGCTGGTTTAGAATGAGAAGGACGTAACTACTAGAATACATCTGTCAGTCGCAGCGACCATAAGGTAGCGCTATCTTCAGAAGTTGATGTTGCTTGAAGTGTAGCTTGCTGATTGTTGCTTTCTCTTTGCTCTATTGGTTTGTTCATATAATGTTCTCTGGTGACCATACTTTGTGTACCTTTTTCTTCCAGAGGGCTCTGTTTTCTGTAGTGGCTTCCCATGTGTTGTTTTTTCTATTAAGAAAGCATTCATGTCGCGCTTGCTGATATCTTTGATTGCTTTGGTGTTGCTTGTCCCAAAACAATGTTTTCTTCTTGCTGATTGTGAGGCCGAACCGACTACAAGCATCAGCAAACATGTCCACCTGTCTTTGGATACCGTCTTCTTGATGTGACGCTATAGCTGCGTCATCAGTGAGCAACATGTCCCTGATTTGGACTAAACTAGTCTTGGAGCGGAACTTGGCGTTGTTAAACAGGCGACCATCAGATCTGGAGTGCAGTTATATGTCACCATTGAAGGCAAGCTTTAGGAAAAGGATAAAGACGATGCCGAAGAGGGTTTGGCCCAGTTCACCACATTCCACGCCAAACTTAGTAGATATGTCTCCGTCAATCTGTACGGTGCTTATCATGCCATCGTGGAATGATCATATGATGGTGAGAAGCTTTGGTGGACAAGTGGGAGCATCTTGACTATACCGTCCCTACTGACGGGATCGAATGCCTTGGTCAGGTCTATGAAGGCAAGATACAGAAGCTGGTTTTGTTATCTACATTTATCTTGCAACTGGCGTAGGGAGAAGATCACATCAATGGTTGATCTCTTTGAATGAAGGCCACACTGAGATTATAGGTAGATTCGGCCAGCGAGAGTTTGCAGTCGACGAAGGACAATTCGAGCAAATAGCTTGCCTACGATACTCTTTGTTCTTGAAGAGAGTGACGATGTTAGCATCTCTCATATCTTGGGGTACTTCACCTTCAATCCAGCACTGTGTTAAAATGTCATGGAGAGGCTCGATCAGGTTTTATTTAACATTTTTTAGGACCTAAGCTAGTGAAGAGTCCTTCCCGGGGGCCTTTCCAGATGGTAGTTTGTCTATTGCCTTTGATAGTTCTACAATGGATGCATGCTCGTCAAGTTCGGGTATCATGCACTTGGCCGCTTTCCTATTCGAAACATGCAACACTTTTAACCGCTGTGTACGAAGTCTGCGAAAGTTGGCTATGAAATTTGCTCCGACATGTTCATTCGTTAGAAATAACAACACTAGGTCAATCCAAGACCTTGTATCGTCTCAAATGTTTCTCCTAAATGAGCTCATATTTGTACCTTTTTCATAACATAATTATTCCGAAAGGAATACCACAAACTTACCACAATACCAAAAGAATTTCTGTCCTTTAAATAGGTTTATTTTGCTTCTAGGACAATCAAATACAATTTACTGAAAAGTCTCAGCTCTAAAGACGTCGTATCTGTAAATAACGCCGGAATTAATTAATGATTTCACTCCCACTTTTTTAGAATTAAAGACATTCCCAAGATTCCCGTGAACCTTGTTGAGATTTTAATTTACCAGTCCTTGCAGAGTACAAATGATAAATACGAACATGCTTGAAGCTAAGACAAATAGGGAATGTTTGTTTGGTGACACTCTTAGAACTGACTTAATAATGCCAAGGTTTGTCTTCTTATAAACGTCTGTTGCTGATACATTTGCAGGAGTGTGAGTAAGGTATTAAATATTATCTGCTTTTTGGTGACAATAATATTAACAACGACATCGTAGAAAGAGGCACCAAAGTTGGTAAAACCCAGACTTCCATGTAAGTGTTTGATAATCATTATAAAATCATCGTGGAAAACAGGAATCTTACAGGGTGACCAATACAACGACGGGAGGTGTTTTCTAACTTAAGCTAGCATTGGTTTAGTACTAATAAATATGACGAGACCTGTACGTATTGCTTTCATGTTTATGTTTAATGTTAATTTGACGTTTGTCCTTGTGGATTGGTCTTGTGACTTGTGTTTGTGTTTTTTGTGTTTTTACCGCTGTGTAGCTTGTTCTTTGTGTAATCATGACTTTGTGCGTTTTCGACTGTGATGTTCTTGCGTCCTCTGTTCGATATATTATTAACTATTGTCATTATTAAACCACCATTGTGATTAGTCTTTATCTTAAATTTCATCGGAGCAATTGCTAAATGTACATTTGGGATAGCAACGTCGCTTCATCATGTTTGTTAAAACTAGGTGCAACTATCTTCTAAGTCAACCTTTTTGCCAATAACTGGTGTATTTGTTCATGATATCACATTTTACAGTGATTAAAGAGATATTCATTTAGAATGATTGACATTCGATGTATTTATGATTATTTGCCACCGCAGCATGTTTCCATAAACTCTGAAAAATAATCCTAAATTACACTATCAATGACACCCATTTATCCTTAAGTGCGCTTGGGTTGTGTTCCTTAAAGCACCCGGAAAATTAAAATAACAAACCGAGAGTTACGCTCGTGCAACGGAAATTAGTAAATTACATTACGGATACGCAATGAATAGTGATGGTTGCCTGAGGTATCTATTGGTGCACTACACAAGGAAAGTACATTGAAAGAGATAAATAAATAACTTGCCTGTTCAAGCCAAACGTTGATTGTGAGAACTTGATTTACCTCATCCTGAAAAATGCAAATAAGAAATTGAGACCAGAGATATTAATTTTGCCATAATGACATGCTGACAAATTTCATCAATACGCGGAGTGTCATCGTGTTAATTACATTCACTTGAGTAGTCATGTTATAGTGTCGCATAGGGGGTTAGGCCACAATTGGTGTTCTTCAAATTGCTGTACCAATTTATTATCGAACATGACGAAATAATACATAGCCACAAAAAATAATGTCGGCTATGAAATGCAGCATCATCAAGATTAGCTATATTGTTTTGGGTTCGAAATATAATCAACGTCAATTTACAAAACACGCATAATCTACTAGTATAAAACGCATACATCAATCGACCCCATATTAATAATGCACGAACATTTTCTCCAATGTCTATGTATAATGATTAAAATGTTTCTCGAAAGGAAACTAAAATTGTTAAAGAATGATTTAAGAATATTAATCATATGACACGTCCATTGATTTCCCTCTGCGAGAACACCAGATTGGAAGAAGTGCAAGCAAATTATTAATATAAGATTACTGAAAACTACATTCGCCCAACGCTTGGAATTGAATCAATAATACACCGTATTCAACCGAATGTGTCACGTGATATGATGACAAAACCATTTGGTGTACTAGAATGGCATACATATTGCGGTAATCAGATTTTGTTCGGGAGTATACATGCAACATTATTCCGAGAGTTTCTTGGCAGAACTAAATTGAATATATTGTGAAATGGTATTGACCATTTACCAAGACACTATGTGATTATGAGAATGAGCACAAAAGCCTTGAACGTTTAATACACCTACTTCCTTTATTTTGCACCTATCCAAACTATATCTGCTCTCGAATGAAGCCTAATATCACGTGATGATGGATGCTATCTCTGACTGTACCACAATATAGCCATAATACATCAGCATAAATAAGTACGTTACGTATAATATACGCATGATTTAACAGGAAAATTGACACTAACACTAAAATTATACCATACATAACAATGACGCCGATACCAATAACGCCAATGTCCATCCCCCATCCTTTACATCACATAGACGAACTAATATATATCTAGAGGATCACCAAGTATTTATTAGATTATGTTATCGATCAACCTTCTTCAAAAACATATACACAGACACAAATATACAACAAAAAGGTACATGGAAGGCAGTACTCAACCTAATCAGCTGAACACATAAATCAGTAACAACAATTGCATTGAGTAATACCCACACACAAGCCAAAGAAACAATTAAAAGTCCAAGTCCCCGACGAAAATATGCAGGATTACCCAATTTCACAAAGAAATTTATAGAATAGCGGTAATTCCATGAGACCGAATGAAACACAGCCAAGACCCGTTTTTACTGAATGTGTATATTTATCTGCCTGGCATTATTATTTAGTCTGAAAGTCAATTATTTATCTATAAACAACAACTTGAACAGCAATTCCACGACCGTATCCTTAGATAGACGACTTCCCAAAGGTAAACACTGCACCGAGTTTACATTGCAGCTAGATTGCACTGATAACAAGCGAATTTTTGCAAGTGCAGATGCAAGTTTAATGAGTGGATAGCGGTTTTTCGTGTTTTCACAGAGAGTAAACAAGATAGTTGAGTTAGTGTCTTTATTATATCTTTGATCTTTCAGCAATGATCTTACAGTGTTTCACATGAAGTCTCACTGCAAAATCAAACATGATGTCAATGTGTATGAACGCGTCTCCGAAGTAGTAAGACACTTATACGTTGTTTTTTGTTAATCAAAATGTGTATAGGTCTGTCATCTATAATTATGGTAGGTTGTGTTAAGCTAAAGCATGCTTGGCCGATGCTCAAACTTTTGCTTTTAATACTGATTTTTGTTAAAAATGTCATGTGATTGAATACAACTGTTTCAGAAAACGTTCGAATGTCAAATCATTGTAGTTAGAACATTTGTCACTGGTAATTGAGGTATGAGTCAATATTTTGTGTTGCTAATTTCAGTATACAGCGTTTAGTTACGTTGCAGATATATATGTTTCGGACCATATTGCCTCCAAATACAACACGAGTCAAGTGACCAATGTTCTAGGGCTCTTTTCAGCTGTTAGGCCGCTCAAGTACCCTTTGAAATTTAAACTTCCACTGGTCATTGGGCTAGATATGGAAACCTACACTCGTGTCTCCCTGTGAAGACTATTTCTCTCCTGTGGGTGTGGCAGCCAACATCGATCTGCGGCGCCCAGGAATAGACACTGCCCTGACAGGTACCATTTTAAACCATGGTGGAGTGGAGCATGTGGATCTTGCTCAGAGAAATTAACCAGTGGTCCAGAGGGGGATCGAACCCGGGACCTCTCGATTCCGAAGCGCGTGTCCTAGCTCTAGGCCACCGCTCCCCAACACGCAAATCAGACATCAATATCAAACATTGCCTCAAAGGTCAGGGAAACTGAAAACATTGTAAATTGCTGATATTGTTAATATTGTTTCCAGCAGAAACAAAGAGATACAAAACGATACATCATAACTAAGTGAGTACGGTTAGTTCTTTAAGCTTCCACTGCAATTAACGAACGACAGCTTATAATAAGCGTACAAGAATTATCTACATCTCACTTAAAGCCTGTCTGTATAGTATCACATAATGCGTGCGTTTTAAGAGGCTATAATATGTACTAGTTCATATATTTATAGTAGTAAAGAATGAATTAAGAAGTACATAAGCTATTGCTCTACTTAGAGTGCTTTAACTGTGATCATAGGTTACATGACTAGTACTTTTAGAGGTAGAGACCACTACAACGATGAACCGCGTAGCAGGAATCAATACGTATTACAAACTGTAGTTGTCCTTTACCAAATGCATTACTATATTTTTAGTTTCCTGGACCTTAGTTATTTACCACAGATGACTATAATATCGAAATGATTATACATTTTACTCTATCATCAAACGGTCACACTGGATAGTCAGTATCTCGCAAATCGTTCATATATAATGTTCAAATATATTTATCAATGCATTTCCATCTGTATGCTATCTGAAGCTGTTTAAATCTAGTGGATGGTAGAATTATTGAAGAATCGAATATTTCGTAAGAAATCATGTCTGCTTTGATACAAGACTGGCGTGCAACAATCTCATTCAGCCGTCATAAATATATTTGATCTGGCTGAGCAGTAGTAAATGTAACCCATGAAAAACAGCAGGAACATATTAATATAGGTTGAAAACCCCTGCTGAAGCAAATAGATACGCATTGTTGTTCAACAATACAAATCTGTAAATGGTACAGAGATTAGGAGAATATTGCATGGGTCGTATAATTGATTAATTGCAATAAAACACACTATCAATTTCATTTTATGAAGTTTCAGATAACGAATAATGTAGAATAAGACTGTAATATAATAAAATTGGCGAAAACAACAAGAAAATGGATACACTCTTATTATCATTGGTCCTGCAAAATGTATAATTTAAAATACCAATAACCTGTCATAGTTTTATTTATTGCCATTTGTTTCAAGCGATCTGACCAAATAATACCATGCTACTTATTTGAACTGAAAGTGTTGCTAACGCTAAATCATATATCCCATATGTATCATCCCATATCAATACGTATGTTTACGCTGTATCGTCTTTATTTCTATTAATTTGTTAATTATCAGGCGAAGTGTTTTTTCGACGTTTTCAACTAATCAAAGGATTTCAGTTCTTTCGTGTAATCTTTCACAAATGCCCTTTTGTTTAAAACAATGTTTATTTACCGAGAAATAACTTGAACCCACTACGTATGCACATGCTTACCGCGCAGACCGTACAGACCGTGCATACCATGCCTCTTTGTGCATTTCACGAAAGCAGTTTGAGGCATGAGTAAATGATCAATGGCATCAAAAACATTAACAATATACTAATTGTATTGAAGGACTTTCCTTGTTAAATATAATCGTTCATTTGGGCTCTAAACTAGCCTATTCATGTCACATTTATACATGTGCATAAAATAGTGTAGCAATACACAATGCATGTTGCCTTTTTAATAAACTAGATAGTATGTGGGTAACTTTCTTATTTCATCCAAATATATTACAATTTCAATAATAGTGTATAATTTTATAGGTGCAATTTAGTCTGGATTAAAGATGTACTGCATCATTTAAAATTATTTAGAGATATCACACAATGTCATGAGTTTATTTAATTTGATATTTTTTATTTACATTATTACAGTCCCATCAAATGAAGGAAATAAATGTCTGATGTCTGATGTCAATAATCTGATCTATAACTGGATTACTAGTATCCAAGTACTTGCAAACATTCAGTTTAAGTGAATCGATGTGCGTCATTTCTGTCAAAATGTGTTCGTAATTTGCTTTGAAGGAACGTGCTATTACTCTGATTAGACATGGTATAATTATAAATTGAGAATATTAAGCACATGCATTACTAATGCAATCCCTACAAGTGTGTCATATACTAATAGTTAGTAACACATGTTCTGAACGAGTTTGACGCTGACACATCCGGTCAACCCACCATTTTCAATAAGCATAGTTATTCTAAACAGTATTCTAAATGAATGTTCTGCTACTTGAAGACCGGAACACCCTTTCAAGCAAAGTTTGGGTACAAACACCGTTTTGGTCGGGCGATTGAAGGTATATGCATATGGTATTATACAGCTCTGAAACTAAAAGATAATTTAATGGATGTTTTGTCTAGTTTACAAGTAACGTGAAACTTATGATAAGGCTACTAGCACAATCCGTTAATCTGATGAAAGTCAGCAAGGTCTCTGTTCATGTATAAATCACACCAATTATTAATAGCTGGTTAAACATTGTATCCATTGGAACTAAATATATCTGACTGCTCACAAACAAGGATATGGTAATTAGACATCTTGCATTACTACAATTACCTCCGTATGTCTGAACATAGAATATTATCATAGACAGTTTGATATATCGCCACGTTACACGAGATAAAGTTATATCCTCTCAAAATAGTTCATTTCCTTCTTCAGACATGATATCAATCCATATGAAAATGCTGTGGCAAATTAGATAGAGTGATGTTTGGTTGAGAAGGCCATCACATGTTGTGAACACAGTCTGTATGTCTACTGTCCGAACATTGTCAGACTGATTAACTACGGGACACTAGGAGACAAATCAATTCGGAAATATGAGAAAGGGTGGTTTAAGCAGATATTTTACTTATTACCTTCTTCAGTTTGAGTAGAACGTTGTAGCGAATCTTTTTAAGTTTAGATAAACGTTCCGATAACTTCGGTACTCATTTATCGACTTTAACAGTTTATAAACCAACGTAAAACAACAGGTCGAGTATTGTATAACATTTGACAAATAGAAATATATAGAAACAATATAAAAATAATGGTATTAGTCTGGTTCACGACATTCTTAAAAAATGCTTATTTTTGTTATTGTTTTTTTTTTGAAATGGTAAACCTTCGAGAACAGGTCACATGCCCCTCTATGCACTTTTTTCTTAACGCTATCAAATATAACCTGCGGCTCAAGGCCACAGGTTAACAATCGTTTCATGGTAGGACACATGTGAGTAACTAGGTACAATATCATTTATCTTCTATGAGAGTTTGAAGTTTCATTTGCCAGACTGTATCCTAACTAGCTTCTAACTCTAATATGATGGTTTATATAGCGCTGACTATTTGAACAAGGAGGCGAAGCTGCTCCAAAACATTTCAAGTGCGCAATCGATATGCCACGAAACATCCTCAAACAGTATTAAAACTCTCAACGTAACGATCATCCTCATTAAAATATCCGTGATCACTTTAAACATCATTTATTAAAACTGATAGATTTCGGGTAGCAACATTTAATAAATAGTATGGACCAACAATCTTAAAACCTTCATGTGCCGATTTATTAATGTACCACAAAACAGTCACTTATATACACATTTATAGGTTTGTATTGCATCTACACATTCACATGTCTAGCACTATTATTAGGTCTGCAATTCAACTATTTGTCTATATACACAACTACTTAATCAACAACTCTACGATCGCAACCTTAATAGACGACTTACCAAATATTAAAACGGTGTTAACATTGTAAGTAAATTGCGCTTGTAACAGACCAATCTGCAAATGCAGATGATACGTTTGATGAATGGAAAGTCGTCTTTCATGTTTTTATTGAGTAAATATGTCTGTGAGTCTGTGAATCTTTGTTCATTGCAGCCAACATATTCAAGTAATTTAAAAACGCACAATTTGTGACAAAAACTTAATTTCGTCAAATTTCATTTTTGCAAATTGTAATATTTTTTCAAGTTCATACTCTTAATCACAAACATCGGAAATAGTATAACTTGGAATATCCCGCAAATAGAATTTTTCTGATTGTGCATGTTTTTCACGTTCAACACAACGCGTCAACCTAAATGATCGATATTAACTGAAGCTGTTTGTTCGGGTAAATTTGGCATTGCTATAAGCAGAAATTAGCTAAGGTGTCGGATATGGAAGTTCAGATGCCATCACAAAACGAGTGTGTGCTTAGACGATGGAATATGGCGAATGATACAGTCAAAGCCGACCAAATCAGACCAGCCAAAGATATTCCCTTATGTTGCACATAAAAGACTTACGTCATCATACTGAACACAAAAGAACAAGAATGAAACCAAACAACTATCAACTCACATAAGGTATTGTTTATCACGGTGAAAAGGTTGGCAGCATATTTATCGATGTATCATGAAAATGCCGTTGGTTTGAAATATATTTGAATAAAATGTATTGACATAAAGAAGTATTCTATACAATGCATGCGACAATATAACATTTCAAGAGGGGTATAGGGGGTGTTCAAGCAACAGTAGCGAGGGCGTTTATGGTATGGTAAATATGGTTCTGGTGGTAGGATATTGCTTATTTAGAAGTACAATATTACAATGAGAACTAGCAAAATTACTTTATCAATGAGTTGGTGTTGCACATTATTCTGGAAGACTTTCTAATTACTATACGGCATCTTCTCAAAACTAAAGCATAGAATCGAATCGCGTGGAATTTATATTAGCACTGATTATTTGTATAAGAAGGCAGGGACTCCGCAATAACATTACACGTAATCGGTCGAAACGCCATGAGATATCTTAACAGCTCTAAAACGTATATCCAACGTAACAATGACGCTTATACTAATAACGCAATCCTTCGACATCAACTTACATATCACATACTCTAGGTAATAAATCTTAGGAAACAACAAATGATTAATTTCATTGACCACCTGTCTTAAATATGCATGTACATACTATGTACAGAAATACCGTATATTATACTCCAGTATACGTATTATACAGCAATATTAAGTCTGCGAGTGAATAAGAAGTAAATTGAAAAATAAACAACAATTGTACAAACATTTTCTTTATAGACGACTGCACAAAAATAAACATTGCGTATTGTAAGTAGATATTGAACTGGTAACAGACGTATTTGCAGGTGCAGATGATACGTCAGGCAAATACAATGTGATCTTTCCTGATTTCACAAAGTAAACAAGAGTCTGTATTATATCTTTGATAATTGCAGCAAAACATCTTACAGTGATTAGCTTGCAATGCTACTGCACAATCCAATCTATTGTCGATGATTGTTTCAGATCGACCTTTTATAGTTGTGTGGTTGCTTATAATCGCAAGACGGATTTCACCTTTGAAAATTACCGTTTAAATGCTTAAAAGTTCTTTCACGTGTATGTGTTATAAATAAAAGGCCGATCTGTGACTGTCATCAGTATCACATGATTTAACAGACTTTAGTATAACATCGAGCCCAGATTCGTATATAAATGTATTAGGTCGGTTAAGACAAAATAAATGCAATTGTAAGAGAGCTTTTCAATAAATTGTACAATTTAGTCCCTTTCAATTCACAGTAAGGTGCGATACGAACATGCTCTGTGATTGTTGGTTGCACCCCTTTGTGTGTTTGTACATGTACTTATTTGCCACTCCTAATGGCCACACACATCGACTGTCATAGTTGAACCACAAAATATCCCATTATTTTTGTTAAATATAATTATAGCAAACTTATTCACTCTTGAAACAGAAGCAAAACGGCCGTCGTCAGATCCAAGCGTAGTGGGTTTGAGGATATGATTTTAATCAGATTGGTAGGAACACGCAAATCAGACATTAATATCATATATTGTCTGGAATGTTTGGGAGATTAAAACAATTGGCTCTATCAGAAACAATGTTATACCTAACAGCTAAGTGTGTACGGTAAGTTCCATTAGTTTCCACTGTAATTAACAAATGACAGCTTATAATAGGCGTATAAGAATTATGGCCGACTTAAAGCCTGTCTGTATAGTATCACATAATTTGTATATTTAATGTTGGCATAATATCTACTTGTTCATATATATGTACTCGTAGATAATGAATTACGATGTACTAAAATCCTTGTACTAAATAGAGTGCTTAATAACACGTTACACGTAACAATTTATAAGAGTCGAAACAAAGGTGTCAAGAATGACAATAAACAATGGATATGATAGAAACCTATGGTAAAAATGGTAGTGTACAGTCCGTACAAATCTGGGACATGCCTACCAAAAGTGGCTCTGTCACAAAAACGGTTGACAAGAACTACAAAATTGGCCTTTATACACCTTTTGATAGTTTAAATCTTTATTAGAGTCAATACTTACTGCAAGACAGTGGTCACTAAGCGGTGATAAAAATAATATAAAAATGGTGAATATTCCATGTACTCTGTAGAATTTTGATACTAAAACAAAATAGCTACATGCAGTGTCTCATGGATGCCCAACTTTCCACGGGAGATAACAAACTGATGACTGTTTCTAAATGTCCTCTTTTACATAATGCGCAAATGTGTTCAAGTTGTAGTACTTTATTCAATAATACTTTAGGAAATTTAGGACACGTGATCATTAACAGTAGTTTACTCAGCTGGCTTGAGAAACGACATTTACACTGGAATAGTAATTCTGTTTCGAATTTGTCGTATCAGCTTTTTTAAAGAACCAATTTGGTCCAGAGGTACGGAGCTTTTAAATTCGATACAGCACGGTTCCATAGTAAGATATATCCATAATATAAACGGGGTACTCGGAACAACGAAGCGGATGAACAATGCCGTTTATATATACATTCAGACCATTTTGGAACTGAATCTAAATCACCAATATCACCAATATTACCAATACCACAATCGCCACCGACACCACCAAAGTGTTGGCAATGTTCACATATATGAGGTATTTGGATATAAATCTAACACTATCCATGATCATATACAAAGTCAAACACTATCTGAGGCTGTTTATATCAGGCGGATGGTAAAACTATTGAATAATCGAATACCTTGTAAAAACCTTGTTTGTTAAGATACAAGATCGCATTAAGCCATTACAAAAAGATTCAATCTGGCTGAGTAGAAAAATGTAGCCCACGAAAAACAGCCGGCACAGATTAATATAGATTATACTATATTGCATGTAAAAGTAGAAAAACCCTACTGAATCAAATAGATGCGTGTTGTTGTTAAACAATAAGACATTATGGATAATACAGAGATTGGGAGAATATTGCTTGGGTCGTTAAATGAATAGTTGCAATAAAAAGCACTATCAATTTCATTTTATGTAGTTTCAAATTCCGTTGCATATTGCAGAATTAGAATGAAATATGGTAAGAATTGGCACACACAAGAAGGAAATACATATTTATGTGGGGAGCGGTGGCCTAGAGGTAGGGCGCGCGCTTCGGGATCGAGAGGTCCTGGGTTCGACCCCCCTCTGTACCACTGGTTAATTTCTCTTAGCAAGACCCACAGCTTCACTCCACCATGGTGTAAAATGGTACCTATTCCTGGGCGCCGCAGATCGATGTTGGCTGCCACACCACAGGAGAGGAATAGTCTCCCAAGGGAGACACGAGAGAAGGTTTCTATATGTAACCAGGGGAAGTTGAAATGTCAAAGGTGCTTGAGCGGCCTAACAGCTGAAAAGAGCCCTAGAAAATTGGTAACCTAACTTTTTTTTCTTATTTTTTATTATTGGTCCTGCATTATGTTTAGAAAATAGAGAATGATAAGGGTTTTGTATATCTATGGCGTTGTGCATGATGATTTATTACAATCCTTTATTTCAATGTCTATTAAAACGCCATGAAGTCATTTATTTACAGCTACTAATTTAACATTTTTTCTAATGAGTGTATAACTACGCAGCATACTGGTATGCGAACAAGGCAAACAAGTATGAAACAATCATATGTATGGGAATAAATATACACTTATCATAACATTATTATTTCATGCACTGGATTTTAAGATTCAATGAAGTGTTTGCCACTTGTAAAACCATGACGTCTAGTGTTCCCTTGTTGATAATGTTTTTTTATCTTCTTGAATCAGGAACAAAAAAATGGCCTGTGTTTCATTGAATTTATTTAGCCACGTGTCATGCCACGTAGCCGTGTACATAAAGCTAACTAGCATAATTATAAAACTTTACTTCAAGTTTGTGCCAGGGACGTTGTAAAATTAAACAGCATCTAAAATACCAATAACCTGTCATAGATGTATTTATTGCTATTTATTTCAGCCGAAATGACCAATAAAACCATGCCACTTATTTGACTTTAATGTGTTGCTTATGCAAGAACCAATATATTCCATAAATACCATCCCATATCCCTACGTCTGTTAACACTGTGTCATATTTTATATCCATTACTTTGTTCATTATCAGGTTAAGTGTTTGCTCGAATTTTGACAACCAATCAATGGGCTTGAATTTCTTCGTGTAATCCTTCACCAACGTTCTATTGTTTAAATCAATACTTGTTCACCAAAAAATAACTTGAATCTACAACCACTACTAGACCGTACCTCTTCGTTTCATTCACCAAAGCGGCTTTTACCAGGTTCCAACAATGCATGGCATTAACATTATCAAAAACACACATTTATTGAAGGACTTTCCTTATAAAATGTAATTGGGCTTTATTCTAACCTATTCATGCCGCGTTCTTTCACATAATAGTGTAGAAGTACACACTCTGTGTGTTCCAATTTCAATCTTAGGTTGAGCAAACAGTTAAGTATGTTAGTTAGTACATTTTGCTGCATACTGGAACCGTTATAGACAGTCAACCAAGTGATTAACTTAAGAATCATTTTTGTGGCAGATACCTTACAAGATAAGTAATAACATGGCAATAGGTCAACTTTAAAGAGATATGGGGTAGTCGAAAATAGAAATAAATGTCATTTCAAAACTTAAAAAACTCAAAACGCCAAAGTTTAAGAAGTAAAACAAAATTTGTGCAATTTTCGCATTTCTAATTACAAATTCAATATGCATTTGTCCTTTTACATATAAGTCTGGATTTGAATGTTGCAATTTATAAATCGTTTGTCATATATGAGTATATTGATATATTGTGTGTAGGTTCTTGGAGTTTCAACCATTGGAAGGAAATAAATTACCGATGTCAATAATCCGATCAATAACGGGAGCATTCTACTTCATCCAATCTGGTTGATTGAATTAATGTTCGTCAGCGTCAGTTTTGACAAAATGTGTTCGTAATCTGCTAAGAATAAATCGAAATGTCAGAACTCTAACGTCCATATTGCCTTATGGTTCGCATACGTATTACTGCGTGTACTCGAATTAGTATGGTACAAGTATTTATCGAAAACATTAACATTCAAAAGCACTTGTAGTCAAAATGCAACCCCCATGAAGACTAGCTGCTATGTTTCCATGATTAGGTTACAATCAACCCGGACGTAAAGACTTCTGCTTAAGCCATTAATTACCATGAGCTAGAACAATACGTTAATCTGATTAAAGATAAAAAGGTCGCCATATAAATCACACCAACTATTAGTAGCTGGTTAAACATTGTATCTGATGGAACTGAATCTATCTGACTGCTAGAAGGCATGGATATGGTAATCAGACATCTTGAATTACTACAATTACCTCCGTATATCTGAACATAGAATATTATCATAGACAGTTTGATCTATCGTCATATTACGCGAGATCAAGTTATATTCTAACAAAATAGTTCATTTCCCCGTCAGACATGATATCAATCCATATAAAAATGATGTGGAAAAGTTGATAGAATGATGTTTGGTTGAGAATGCCATTATGTTGTGAACACAGTCTGTATGTCGACTGTCCTAACATTGTCAGGAAGATACACTACAGGAGACGAGTAGACAAAACATTCTGAAATATGAGTTAGGACAGTTTGTGCAAGAATCTTGTGTTGAATTGGTAATTATTATATGAGATAGTTTACGCTTTTATTTCCGAAAGAACGCGGAATATTAGCTTTTTATTGATGTATTAGATTATGAGATCAAAGATTTTTCTCATGGCATTCGGTTCTAATGTTAAAATATAATAGAGTGAGTGGACAAGTGCTCGCTCAAAAAGTGTACATTTTCCAAATTAAACACACAAAGAAAATAAAATACCGAAAAGAAACACATTGACATAATGACCAAGTCTTTTGCCACGATATCATTAACAAAACGTTCACATTGACATCGATTATAGGATACAACGGGTGCGGTGAAAATATGGGACAGACTGTATGTTCAATCGTTGGAGTGGCATTTCATAATATCTCTTTAAATGTTATTGATATTATTATCCTAGATGTGATTAGCCATTTACATGTGATTAAGATATATATTCCCATAACTTTAAGAATCTTTTATTGACTTGAACATTATCATATCCATTTTCTTCAGAAATTGGTAAATTAATTGCCACATTAACAACCCCTAATGATTATTTGTTCACAATATTACGGCCATTTTACTGTTCTGCTAGTTATTCACGATCTCACAGACCATACATCAGAGAAGTGTTCTCCAAACTATGATCGCCAAATGGGTGATAAACTAACGACCATCAACAGGTCTTACACGGTACAAACATTGGTTTGGACTTCAAGGTAATGTAAGTTGAGACGCCTCCTTAGCCCATAACATGTTAAAGCTTAAGTGTTTAGAGAATTGCTTATCTAATGTTTTTTTCTAACTAGTGGTTTCGAACTTACAAATAAATGCAGTTGTCTAGCGATTGTAATTGAGCAAGCCAACAAGATGTTTCCTTACATTGTTCATGTGATAAATGAGGCATCTGTACGAACATTGTACGTCAACACTGTGAGGTATACGATGTGTCTGAATGTCCGTAATTGTGTCTGCGGTTTCACTGTAATTAAATTTAGTTTTCGCATCTAAGAAGTTATGTGACCCAACTACTCTGAGACAGACGCAAACAAATCTATAGGGGACAGTTTCAACACATTAGTGCCACTGTCAAGCATACTATCGGCGTAATTCGTGGCTTGCATTATACTTTCTGAAATCAATATTTTCATTGAGTCAAATCTATACGTCACTTGCTAACTTCCTTATAACATAATTGATTCTACAAAACACGACTAAAATATAATAGTTGATGCTATATACAACTAGCATCAAATAATTATTTAAATATCAATAATGCGTTACTGTACATGCATGTGTTCTGTAGATACATTCTCTAGTCATGTGGAATATGGACGTATGTTTAAAATGATGAAACAATATGATTTTAGGATGCAATACTGTAGATGATGTTTTCGTTGTCAGTGCAGCACGAACTTATATACATCTCAAAATTTACTAAGAGTCAATAATCAATTACCATGTCATGTCTGTCTTACGTAAACTGGACATAATTGATTAAGGAAACGTTGTTCAAATATCATATAATATGCTGCTAGATTTTTAAACGTCCATGTAATGAATTTTGTATATATGGACATGGTGTCGTCTTTCTCCAGGTACGAATGTAACTCATACGCTTTATTTGCAGAAACAAAAGTTGCATTTGAAACGTGTTACTATGGCTTAATATTTATAATGCCGTCGGCACGAAAGACTAATTGAAATATAGTTTATGATTTTAATACTGCGTGATGGTTATCGACCAAAATCTCTGATGAAGTTGTCGAGTCAAACCACAATTGAAGATAAACGAAGGAGACAAATATGTACTCTTTGTGACAGTGCATGGGCGAGGAGAAGTGCAAAATTGCACAAAAATGATCACGTCGACATATTCATGTCTTCAATCGTCGTGGATAACACGAACACGTGATGTTTTGCCTGAACCCCAGATTTGTTACTATTGAAAATATTATAAGGCTAATATTGCTGCAAAGTGCTTTTGGCAAGAATGACAGGTTGCTTAACTACAAATAAGACTTAACATGTACACGTTGTCAGATTTTACTAACATTATTAATAAGAAAATGATCATATATGATCTGTATATGTGTCAAGCGTAGGTTTTCGTGGAGAAAATGTTTATTTTACATCGTAAATGCATTAAATATCTAGTAAATTCATAATTAATACATTTGAAAACTATTCAATCCCTAACATTATTTCATAGCAATTTCTACCTAATATTCTCCAGACAAAAACCTATTCGCATGCTATTTGCATAATTTTACAATGAAGGACATACATAATTCATCCATGTTACATTATTTTACCAAAATACACGCTTTGGTTATTAGAATTTTAAGTTCCTTTGTCAATTCATCCTGTCATAGACATTTGTATACGTATAAAATAAAAAAAATCAACAACATATTCATTCCATTCAATACCCAAGGTGTTATATTACAAATCGTGTAACATTTAACAGTATGCTAACTTAAACTGCGAATTCTATGATAGAGTCGAAGTGATTAAATACTGTTTTTTAATACTTCGGACGGATGAAGGATGTTAGTTTTATGACGTGTCTGCCATGTCAGTTATATAGCACACAAATGTAGGTCATTAATGCTACAGGTCCTAACAGTGTTTCATTGTGTAGGTTGTGGTGCAGTGTACATTAAACCAAATGGGGTCGGTGTAATTATGCAATGAAGTGTTATCAACCCCCATCGCTTGGTGTTTATGAATACTAAGCAATACTATAACATGTACACATTCCCTTAGTACTAGTTTTATCTCCTTCAAATTGCGTTATGCTTTCAGACGAAGTGCATTTTTTCAAATTAAATTTTTCAATAAAGCATCCCCGGAGGCGATAATAGTCTCTCATGGTTTGAATTATTGCCGATCCTAAAGGAATATCAGGAGTTTGAATCTTTTTCTGTCATTCATAAGTTTTTGGATTACATACAAGATAAAAATGAAAGAAGTAACACGCTTAAAGGAACGTATTGAAAAAAAGTAATATTTAACATACACCGACCGTGTGCGATGTTAATAAGATTTAGTTTGAAAGTAGCAGAGGCTGAAAAATCCACAACATGGATCCTTGAATGAAAACAATATGCAACGAAGGATTAAATGTTCATTATTTATTGGCATAGCGCCCTGTCTATTTAAGACAACAGTATCCGCCGTGATTAGATATCTCTCAGAAACATTCAGTCTTACGTTAGACATGATGTGAATCCAATCCATTCTCATACACTTAAAATGGCTTTTAAAAATGTGACGTTAAGATGACTTTAAGGTCATGATATTTCCATAGGAAATGTAGGCATGTTAAACACCTCGGCAAGTAAACATTCAATTACAAACAAAATAATAAAAATATGGTTAAGGATTTTTATTGGTCCAATTGTGACGAACATTTCATCATCCTTGGTACCTTACAATATATTGATGAGCATGTTTACTTAATGGTACAACGACGTAATATTCTATGAGACCGAGCTTGATTTTTTATTTTTATCTCCTTTTAAAATTCTCTACTAACAGATCGATTTTATACGCCATTCAATTATAGACTTTTCAATAGAAACTAATTTGGGATGGATGTCGTCTTCGCTGGTTATTCAATAAGGTGATCATATCCTATAGCTTGCTTAATTACACCTCCCATTAGATATTCATCGCTAGACTAAATATGATTGTCTCGTAGGCATTTGCCTAACTGAGACGCTCATCCTTTCCTAAAACGTATGCCTTTATATATCATATGTTGGCTTTGACTGATTGTTTAGAGGACCTTTACTGCAAAATGTTTAGCTTTGGTTTGACGGTGCCTGATGCTTTAGCCATATTTTTCTTCAATTCGCATCCAATATATATTGTTTATGGTCTAGGCATAAGTTTATAAGGAATGACAGAACGTCATATGCCTCATTTATCATAACATAATATCATCAGTCGTTTTGCCATATGTGCGCTTATCAATGGTGTCAACCAAATTGGATTTCTGAATAGTGCCATCATTTTAGCACAATATGTCACACACCCAGCGACATTGATGTTGATGTTTTGAGCTGTGTATTACGACTATAAAGCATACATGTCATTTGGAATGCCGTTGTCTTGTTTGAATATGATTAACCGGTATTTGTATAAGCTTTCACTCCATTGACGAACATATGTTGTATATTACAAACATGCTGCTTCAGAGATTATCAACTTACAATATCATGATTTAATGTTCCTGCCACTTTATGTAAAGCTAGAAAATATATTAATTATACAAGACACAACGCATATAACGTCAAAACATTTTCAGATCATATTAATTTGTGTCAAAACATATACGTATTATAATCAATATTCACAAAAAGCGACATAGTGTTTGATTGTATGATTCAAAAACGCCTTCTGTTGATTTTTATTATCTTTCTACCGACGTTATGAACAAAGGATTGGTGAAATATGTTTGTTTTACCAGATTACGAACATCTTTCTCAGAGATGTAGACGCAATACCATTAATGCAGTGTTTGCCAATGGCAATATCCGTCGTAATTCATTCATAAGAACGCCATGAGAAAATAAGCGTAATACTAGATATATTGGTCTAACTTCGGTAACATGTCTGAAAAACAGGTTTTCCCTGTATAATGTAAAACTTTCAACAGGTTTGATCGATTTGACTGTTTTAGTGAAGCATATAACAGTCTGATCTCTGTCCCCATTATACTGTACTATTTAGGGAGGGGACGGGACGAAACTGTGGAGTGTAAAAGGCCTACTGATTACTTCGTCTCTTTTTTATGCAAATATTCTCACTATTGAGTTTCCAACACTTCCTCTGAATAGCTTACATCATGCTGTGGTTTATGCATTGTTTGTATAATGTAAAGAATGATATGACATTGTCATAGTTCAGGGAATGCTGCATAGTATATCAAATCATTTTTTGTTAACTTTTTAGGCCTTTTTTAAACATAGTATTTGGATTTGTAGAGTTTCTGTACATGTCCTTGTTTATTTGCAGTTTTATTCACCTTTTGCTGATTATTGTGCCAATGCTTGTGGTAAGTGCTGTTATTTTTGAAGAATAAATTTGCGAAATATTGCAAATTCTAAAACATGTATATTTAGTAGATCTTACACTAGATACATAAAGTAAAGGGCTGCCAACCAAAGTCTACGTATTGGTAAATGCTCTTATTAGGATGATATTACCAACATAACCAAAGAACGTAGCCGTAGACAGCCAGACAAAATGTCAAACATATTAAGTAAACAATTTTGTATAGTCTTCTTCCAGAATGTTTCCTGCTAACACTGTATGCATGTACTTGAGTCTTGTATGAATAGGGTGATCTGTGAAACTTCATTGACAGACGAGGACTGTATTAAGTGTAACTGAAGCATTGTTGTATATTGATTCACAAACAAAGATGTATTGTATATAACAGAATACGACCGGATTATACATGTAGAGTATCTGATTTAGAAAATGTTTAGCATGAAACTGGCGTAGACAATTATATCTTCTATGATAAATAAAGTAATTTCAGTGACGGTCTACTTCGTGGAATTGTGGAGTGTTAAAGAAAATGACTTCTCATGAGAAACTTAATTGTCTTCAAGCTTGTGTTGAGACTGTTTTCGTAAATTATAGATGCACGAGACAACTAGGCTGAGAGAGAACTCAAGCTAATTGTTACAAGAGTGTAAGGGTCGTACAAACACTGTGGTTGTTTTATATTTGAGGTGTCCGTTCTTGTAGACGGATATTTTCCCACACACTATTTCAGCTATGTCTTGTACTTGAACACATATATTTATTTAGATAGATAATTTAATAACTTGAATACAGTTCCACCAGTCACATCCAAGGAAACTATACAGAAAAAGAGAAACTTAAAACAATAGACTACCCATATTAAAGGCCACACAACCAGTCATTATATGCGTATGAAAGATATGATTTATTGAAAAACGTTATTGCCGAATCCTCTTTAATACCATTCAATTATGTCAATATCGTCAATGTTATCATTGCTCATTGAACGTTTTAATATCTAAACAAGTTCGAATAAAATTATTTATGCTGAATGTTTATTATTTCTGCCTTATTTTGGCAGACTTCGTTTTCTTACTACGTTCAATAAACATGATTTATGGATGATGATGTACGATTGTGATGGCATATTACATTATATTTGGATTACAAAAAGATATATAAGTACACATCATCTTGATTCATCGAAAGATACATAGATACGATCGTATGGATACTCTATACTCGTAAATGATAGCCAGAAAATCACGTACAACTGTTAGGTAAACAAAGCAGATGCTTATACAAAAAAACATTCATTAAATGGCAAAGTTAACAGGAAATCACTTCGTACTCTTTCCGACAAAAGTGCTGGATGAACTTTTCCCACTATATCTTATATCTTATATGTTTGCATACATTTCCTTTTCTTAATTGCATTACTGCAGATTTCTCGCCGCCAAATGCTATGTCATAAAATAAAATAAAAATGATATACAGGGCAACATGTCACCGACTACTTGGTCACTGATACAAGACAGTTCTTGGGATATTCAAAACTATCAGGCCCTGTGAAGAGGTTGTATAAGTAGTGGAGCATCGTCAAATAAATTCGAAAAAGTATACTACTGTCGTCACTGCTTAGACAAATTGCAATAAGCCATACTCACGTGTAGACGGAAATGTAACTTTTGATTCACATGTCAATGTAACTGTTTTTGAGCAGTAAAAACTTGTTGAAGACACTGCTCCACGCGTTTCATATTTATTGGCACCTGTGGGTTGATCTGTATTAAATTCGTATGGAGTTATGCCAGGTCTTAGATTTAATCAGTGGCTAAGTTCGTAATTAAAATCAAAGCAACAATATTTTATGAGCGGTTCAACATTTTTACCAGGGTTTTTTTATCTGATACGCGGTATACGGTAGTGTTTTGTCCGTTGATGGAAGGACACATGCACTTGATAAAGTCCTTCACCTTACATTGCATCTAGTATATCTACAATAATCGTTCACACTGGGTTACTACGCTTGTCATAATTATCTACAAAAACAGTGTACCACGTTTCTTTGACATTACTAAAGGCTATATATTCAAAAAAGATATGAGTAAATCAGACAGGGAACGCGGCATTCAAATTAACCAGCCGAGAACAGGCAACAGTACCAACAAAACACAACTAAACGGAGCTAAAAGACGAAACGTTTCAACATTGTAACACAAAAACAGTTATTATTATTTCTAGGACCCCTATCAGCATCAGGGCCGTTTAGTCACTCATCCTATGATAAGAAGATGGCTAGCAACTTCTGTCCGATCGCATACAAACAGTCAAATGATGTCATAGGGTACTTGAAATATGACCAAAATGACTGAAAGAGATATGTCGACGAAAGCGTTTCCTCTTATTATTCTCTGAATTCTGTTAATTAGTAAGTCTTGACGTCAGAGTTACGTAGAAATACTACATTGTTGAATGTTACCAGATATAGTTCTTGACCTTATCTTCAGTAAATGCTATAAACTGTATAGCAACTCGGATAATAAATTTCAATGATTACTTTTATTTCACATCTTATCACAACTGTCTGGGTAGTAAAATATATAAACAAGACTGCTTTTATGGTTTTTGATATAATGTTTCATGTCATTGAATACTCTGGCAAGTCTCACTCCAGATTTCAATTGCAGTAGGTTTTGTTGGGTTTTCTGTGAAGATCGTGTAAATGAGAACAAAGAAAGGTTTTGCAATACTGAGACACTTTACACGAATAGTGCAAATGTTTTGCAAAATTCATATAAAATTTAGCATTCCGTTGAATAATTAATCCATTCGTAGTTTATACAAAACGTTGATTGTTATAAGTACCAGCATGTTATGTTTTCGTCTTCCATTCACGTGTAGCATAAAACTGCCAACTTCTTGTTGAGCCAACTTCAGTTTATTGAACCAGATTAACATGATTGCTATTACAATGTAGTTGCTTTAACCATTGAGGCGGAAAAAACCGCAACATGAATACTTGCATAAAAACTATACTCACTGAAGGCTTAATTTTTTAAATGACAATTTTTTCATTATTTATTGGCAAAGCGCCTCGTCTATTTAAGACAGCAATTTCCGCTGTGATAAGAACTCTTTCAGGAACATTCAGACCTACGTTTGTCATGATGTGGATACAATCTATTCTCATACGTTTAAAATGGCTTTTACAAATCTTGCTTTTAAACGACTACATGTTTGTGAAATATTACGTATATGATATTATACATGTACATACGAACAGAACATCTGCAAAACACCCCAGTCAGTAAGCATTACAAACAGAATGAAGTATGGTTAATGATGCCTATTTTTGACAGTTTGAGAGGCACTAAAGAGCCGAATCATCACTATGCCACGACGTTACTTCAAATTCACGATAAAGATTTGTATACACATATTTAACACTCAATAAAACGGAGGAAATCGAACTGGGAAAACAGCAACCAACCGAACCAGCCGACCCAGAAGACATTAGCAGCATGACACAACATAACACAATTACACGGAGCATTGTCAATACAGTTTAATCATATCCTATAGCTTGCTAAATTACACCTCTCAATGGATAGTCATAGCTTGTCTCGTAGGCATTTGCCTAAATGGCGCTCATCTTATCATATCATATATGGCTTTAAATATTTGATATTAGCTCTGACTGATCGTTTAGGGGACCTTTATTGGTTTTATTTTAGTTTTATGGCGACTGATTCCTGTCATCTTAAGTCATACTTGACTGAAATATGCATCCAATATATTGTATGGTGTGTAGGCATGTTTATAATGCAGGTCAGAACGTCAATTGCCCAACTTATCATAACGGGACTCCCATCTGCCGTTTTGTAATATTGTCGTTATTTAATGGCGTCAAATCAATGTGGCATCTGAATAGTGCCAACATTTCTGAACAAGATGTCACAAACATCCCGCCATTAGATGATGTTTTGTGTTTTTATAAATACTATTAAGCCTATACTTATGCCACTTGGAATGCCTTTGTCTTGTTTTAATAAATCAGTGACGGACATCTGTTTATTACATTGTACAAACATAATGCTTGAGAGATGTTTCAACGTATAATAACATGAATTAATGTCCCTGCCACTGTTAAAATATACAGGACACAAAACATAAAACGTCAAAACACTTTCAGTAATTGACAAATTATTTATGTTTTCTAATTAATATTCACAAAATATAGGGACTTTGTTGGTGATTGTATGAAACACAATAAAAGTTCTTGTGATAATTATTATCTTTCTTTCAAAGTTTTAAACAAAAGCTTGGCAAAATATGTTTGCTTTACCAGATTACGAACATCTTTCTTTGATATGTAGACGCAATACCATTAATGCAGTGTTTGCCAATGAAAATAATCACCGTAATTCATTCATAAGAACGACCAAAGAAAATAAACGTTATACCTGATCGATCGGTCTACTCCGGTAATGTTTTTCTAAAAAGCAATGTTTCAATACATAATTTGGAACTTCCAATAGACCATTTCGACTGGCTGTTTCGTGAAGCAAGCTAAGTCTGATTCCTGTCCCCAATATACTGATATTTGGTGATGGGGACCAGGTTATAACATGATCAACGGAACAGCCCAGACTAAAAGGCTTAGTGATTATTTTTTCCTTTTTATGGAAAAAAAGCAGAAAATACTTATTGTCGCCATTTAATGACCGAACTGAGGCGATCCAAAAACGGCGATGGATAATAATTATTAATGTTAATAATAAGCCACCATATTAAAAATATTACGTACACATTCGGATGAAATATCTGTATGTCACACAGAAACAGTAATTATAGCCATATTGTAAAATAATTGAATGTTTGAATGTTTGATGTTTAAGATGGTGATCTTCATATCTTTATTTGGTGACAGTTTCATCCACTTCTGTGGCATGTTTTTCTTTCGTATTGAACCACTTTGTTGAATGAAGAGAATGGCACGACGTTGTCATATTTAAAGGAAATGCTGCAGGGTAAATCAAACCATTTACTGTGATTCTCAAACATTTTAGGACTTCTTTGGCACCAATAATAAGAATCTGTAGCGGTTAAGTGTCATTTCCTTGTTTGCTTGTTTCATTTTCTCAGATATATGTGGAATAATAATTATGTTTGTGATATGTTTATGCGTTATCTCATTTGTGTGCTCATTTAGCGATCGTTTTGGTTCTGTTAATGGCGACTTTCCCTGTCCGATGTTTGATTAGCATCTTTTCCCTGGTATTGTCGACGGACATGGCTTCCTCGTATAGAGAACTTTTCTGTTCGATCATTTATCATAGGACAGCGGCCAAGATCAAATATTGATATAAGGTTGGTGACGAATTTTTGAGAGATGATCTGACAACCGAATGTGGGAACTAAACGGAGAACTGCGGAATAAACAACCAAAACATTGGATAAACATGAATGTTCAATATACGCCACATGTGTTTATATCTAATGTTGATACCTTTCAGTGTACTTTACGTGGTCTTTCAGTATATGTTGTTTATGACAATTGTAAACATGAATTAATTTATAATCATATATGACAAGAAATGTGAAGATTCAATCAACGATACACCGGTAGATAGAAGCTTCAAACAGATATGCCATCAATAGATTACATATAGTTCTTATCAAGTCGCGAACTATGTTATGTGTCAAATGGTGTAATCATCGACAAATGTAAAGAAAACTATTCAAGAGGTTATGGCGTGAGATAGTTTACCATTTTGTAAAAACACGCTGTTTACAATTGCCTCCACAATTTGTTGGGATGAACCCAGTTTTTGTGTGATGAACAAATTAACGATGGTGAATAAACCTAAATATTGAAAGTTCTAAAACGTGAATATCTCATAGATCTTACCCGTGTTATGGACATACACAAGTTTCGGTTGTTTTTTATAATTGTGGTGTCTGGTGTTGTAAACAGACATTTTCCCTCACACTATTACAGCTATGTGATGTACCCGTACACATATATGTAGTCAGCGTTACAATGTAATAACTTGAAGATAGTCTCTCGGCATTCACATACGAGGCAACTATATTGAATATGTTCATTCTATAGATGTGTATCTGCTGTGGTGTTCGTTGGCCTTATATATTGTTTGTTGATGGCAATGTTATGAACAAGCGTTTTGATTTTATTGTCAATGACACATACGCCAATTATTAATTTTGTATTATGTCTCGCAGGAAGAATTGGGAACGTTAGTATGTATAATTTATGCTACACTTTATCTTTGCATTGTCCATCTGATGCGTATATGGACTTTGTCTAGTAATTTGTTTACGTGCTCTTTATACGCTGAATTACTTTGTATATATATACCACCACTTGCTAGTATGATGTGGCCATTAAATTCACAAATCAAACATACATTAACCAAAATCAATTCGCTCAAATACCCTTGCAATTTTAATAATAAGAACACATGCGTTGTTAGGTTATACTCATGCATGTGAATGGTTTATGATTTCATGATTGAGCCATGAAAATTGTACACACTACATGTACTTGATTACACTGCACCTTTTCGTCTAAAAAACTACGCCACTTCTTTATCCGATTGCCTTATATGAAACAATACTAGTATATATATGCATGTATCAATATCGTGACCTTTTGTCATATAGATTTTACCTAAGAATGAAAACGGGTAAGTTATATGTGTTTTATTAGATAAGTTATTGCCGACTCCTCTTTAACACAATTCAATAACGATCATATTGTTATCCGGTTTCATTGTCCACTGAACGTAATTTTGTGATAAAATCATTTATGTTGACTGTTTTATTATGACCGCCGTATTACAGTGAATAACAAGATTCAGATAACTGACTTCTGTTTCTTTCTACGTTCAATAGACATGATTTATGAATAATGTTATGCGATTGTGAAGGCATGATACATGATACGTGGATTACCAGAAATATTGTACGTATCATATACGAGGGGTGTTCAAGAAATAATAGGACTTTTCTCATAACCTCTTACTTAAAAATTACAATTTAATGAAATTTGTCCCATATGCATAGCAATGTATGCTCTATATACTGGCAGCAACATAATGTTGTTGTAGTTGATCATGCTCATACAAAGCGTTGTCATAGAAACCATGTAACGCCAAGGCGGGTCACACTAAAATTTGTCATTACCATCCTTATCAAAAATGTGAATATCTTAATAACCACTTGATAAATATTAACGCCTAATTGTACGACATTACATGGACGACTTTCACATGCGGACGCAAACTTTCGAAGAAATCGCGCTGTATTTATCATCATAATTCAGTAATCAATTGTATGTATCCAAGCGCGTCATGGATGAAAATGACGTCAACGCCTAGGAACAGAAACCGCGCAATTGTCAAATAATGGTATACATTTGGTAAACCAACGTTGCTAACCAATGAAATGATCAAATACGTATAATGTAATGGCATTTAGCAGCTACTAGTGTTCTGTTGGCTCAAATTGTTTACAGATCACGGATTTATGAACGTACAAGTAAGCACAGGTGAGGTCATAGACAATTAAGTTGAAGTTGATAAACACTCTTTGTACACTGATACACGCTCCAAGGTTTGAGCAATTTCTAACATCATTGCAACACATTTTTGTGAACAGGGGTACGGAAACATATTTAAACAATCAGAGAAGTGTTCTTAGGTCTGTTTAGAAGGTCAGGATGACTAAAAACAAAAATATTGAATGTTTCTTTATGTTAAAATACTGTGCTTGAAATGCGACGTCATAATAACGTCACGGTGCGACCCGCCTCCTTGGTACATAGTATATTTAATGTTCAATAAATTTCTTATTGTTCAACCAATTTCTTTGATATTACACATATTAATCAGTGAAAGATCAAAATTTAATCATTAACAATTAGTTTTCATAATTTCTTATTTGCCGTGTCGCTATGAAAAAAGTCCTATTAATTGTGGAACACCCCACTTTGTTGAAAGATATACACGTCCTATTGCATCGATACTTGATATGTGTAGACTGATAGACTGAAAATCAACTTGATAAGCTGTGATAGGTAAACAACAAGATAAGTAACACACGAAAAAGCACCGAGTGGTATGTTAAAAGGAAACATCAAGTTGAACTCGTTTGGACAAAAAGTGTTTGTCTGATGAACTTGTCTCACAAAATAGAACTTTTGTATGTTTGACTACACTTTTTAAAAGTTTCATCAATGTGATTGCATGACCCCGAGGATTGTCTAAAATAAACAAAACATAACGCACAAATGAAGTATCATATCAACATAAAACACCACATATACCAGTAAAAATTTGTAAAATCTTATGAAAGATTACGGTGTAAGAACAAGTTAGTTCACTTCTGACCCAGTGAGGTTTGACCTTACATCGAAATATGCACCATGAATTATCTATAAAAAATGTTACATTATAACGTATATCAAACAATAATGAGTATAGTAATTAATCTGAATAATACTCGTTCGCAAATCAAATATACTAAATTCATCAGAATGCTTATAAACGCATGTAAAACATGCATTAAACGACACAGATGAAGAAAATATGCATTTCATAAAGCGGTAGTTATTAGATAACTAATGAAAAAAAGAAACAATGTATTAAACAGAATAGGGTCAGAAATTACGAACCTTTTGTTCTAAAATCAGACTGCATATCACCGTACTTTGCAAAAGTACCACTTAACCAGTTGCCTTCAGCAGATAATTAAAACTATTCACACCAATTAGGATAGCAAATTCCACTTACTTGTTATCAAGCAAGTTGCCTACAGCCACGCATGTATGGGTGTCTGTTCTTGGAATAATTAGGCAAATTGCAATTAGCTAGAATCACGTGTAGACAGAAATATAGCGTTTGATTCTCACATCAATTCGATTTTTTGCAAGAGAAGTAAAAACTGTTGTAGACGCAGTTCCATGTGCTTAGTTTAATTGGCGCCTGTATATCGGTCTGTATTAAATTATGAAGTGCTGTCAGATATTATCACATAGTTCATGATTACAGTAAAAACAACAATATTGCATTACTCATTCGACTGTTCATAAGGTTATGTTTTTTCTGGTTCATTGTTTGTGGCAGTTTTTGTTCGTTAATTGCAGCTTACTAGATAATTTTCTTCACCTAAATTCAATAAAGGTAATATGAACTAAGGCATTGCCTATATGGGTATTTAATAGATATTAGATAACCGCTAGGCTTTATTTGTAGATATAGACACGGGCTCCAGTTGCTATGCATTATCCAAGGGAGATAACAAATGCATGCAATCATTGTGAATTGTAATCTTTATACAGCACTCAAGTCAATCAATCAAATTGTCATAATTTGATTCCAATTCAATAAAATCAAAGACGTACCTTGCTGTACTGTACTGTAGTATTGTAGGCCTACTATAAGATGGTTTATTTATATTCCGAATATGGAAAATTTACAGCCTCCGATGTTTGTCTGTCGTCCTTATCCGCTTGGAAAATCGAAGATATTACATAAGCGACAACGTATGGACCCTCCTAGTACACAAGTTTGTCCACCACAAATAATTAATGCACCAGTCAGTTGCATTCCCAGTTCCCCCGACCACAGGGATCCATGGCGGATCCATCCAGCTTCCCCCGCAAGAAAGGGGAAATTTAGGATTTATTCTGCGAAAACCAATAGCCTAAAGACAATATTTACCGGTAGATGTCAGGGGAAATGCGAGAGATTTTACCATCAGCTTCCCCCGCTGGCCGTAGAAGCGCTGTTGATTTTGACAACTCAAAATTCCAGAGCGCCCTTCTCCCGGGACTGGGGTGCTGTAGATGAAACTAACTGGTACATGAGTCTTATACACACTGACAGTAACAAAATAATCTCATAAACATTGCTTTGACAAGCTATACATTGAGACATAGAATTGTTGATTTGCATTGTTCAGTTGTTGACATGGAACGAATCGTAGCCTACTTACGTTCAAGCATCTGGTATGATCTGAGTGTTGATATCATTGTAAAACTACGTAAAAATGTCTATTAAAGACCAATTTCCTCGGAGATCGAGTACTGTCATGATAAATCGGCTATTTAAATGAAAATTTCACCTTTATTTTTGATGATTCTTAAAACATCTTCCATGTGCAATGGGCGCATGGAAATCTCGCAAACGCTTGAAATGAATTGGCTAGTGACACGGTCCACGGTCATGGGGAGTATAGCGTATTTCTTACTTCCCTTTTTAAAAATAGTTTGTTTTATTTATTACACAATTTTTTAAAAATGATAATTAATTGAAAGAGAACGATAGACTCAATCGTTTACAGCTTACTATTTTTTTATATTCCAAGGACCATTCACCTCGGAAAACTGCCTGAAATTTTTTACCGGAAATAACTTTTTTTGAAAGCATTAGTACCTGCTGAGACTCAACGAAGATACGCACGTTACCCGTATTACCGGTCTGGGTATTTTCAATAGCCTGTGCATATTAAATCCTCTATAAACTACACTGGTCATAATCAACTGTACTGCAGTGTTGAAATACCACATGACCTTGATATATCACTATAGGCTACAATGTAATCGAAGATAAATAGTGTCAACACTGTAAAACGGAAATAGCTGTTATTCCTTTATTTCCATGACACGTACGTGCAGGATATATTAGAGAGGTTGCGAAATCGAACGTCAACGTGTACGTGTACGAGTGAACTACTTTTTGAGCAAATCGTCATCCAGGTATGTGTAGGGCTTACACGTTAACACCGTGTAGTGGGACTTGTAGAGGTATGTGTGCCACATCACACATGTATCAGTAGGCACGGATAAATCGTTTTATCAAAAGAAACATGGACTAATCAAACTATACAAACACTCATTTCGATTCATGGGGAAATCGTGCTATATAACTGTCACGCGGTTTTATACGTACACGTTATCTTTCGCAAGCAAATTTAAATTACAACGTGTACTAGTACGTGTACGGGTATCTACACGTACACGTACCCGTACACGTTGCTTTCGCAACCTCTCTATTATCTGAGTTCTACGGAATGAAGGGCCTTTAACAGCAGCTGGACCGTTACTTATCCTTGGCAAAGAATACGCCTTAAAACTATAACCCAATAGTGTAGAACGCTTCAAAGGTTTCACAGCATGCTGAAACACAGTTGTGAAGTGGCTGAAAATATAATTTATTGTTGATTATGTTTCCATAATACTGGCGTGTGTATCATTGAAATCGTTATAGAAATATTATACTTATGTCTAGTTTCGTTTTCCGATGATGACATTTCGTATGTTAAATGTAGCATTCTGCAGTCAGAGTCACATTCCACTGCTACGATGTTGAATCTTATATGATAAGAGTATTGTTCTAATCTTCAATAAACATATACACTCCATCACTACTCTCTACAATAACATTTATTTCAATTTTTATCACATTTGTCTGGGAAGTAAAATATTATTAACAGGATTGTTTAATGACTTTTATCATTATATTTCACGTCATTGAATATTCCGGCATGTTTCACATTACATTTCATTTGCAGTTGTTATTTCCTGGGATCTATGTTAACAAAGAATACGCTCTCGTAATACTGAGGCACTTCACTTGAAATATGTTAGCTTGTTTTCGAAACATCAAATCTAGACATAAAATCCATGATGGTCATATTTAGCATTCCGTTTACTGAATATACTGAAAATAGCGCGTGCACAGCGCGAGCGACAATGATTTTATTATGTTCAATTATTTAGTTCAAACTTCTGTAACGAGATCGTGGCCGAGTGGTTAAGCAGCTCGATTAGTATTTTTTTTTTCATTTTTATTTTTTCGTCCAACACTTAGTTTAGCGCAATAGACGAAATTTGTCCTCATTATCTGCTGAGAATTGTTTTTGATATCTTGTCAATAAATCTGAAAAACTTTTTCCACATTTTGTTTCGATTTTCGGCCGGTAAACAAGATACGGTATGGATTTGAATTTAACCTGTCACGAGTGCCCCTTAGTTGAAAACATGTGCGTCACGTGTTGTCATGTCGTAAATATTGACATATTTTTGCATGATTGTGAAGAAGGAACCCTGTTCTAAATATTTCCTGGTAATATACTTCTAAATATTTGTCGTGAAATATTCGAAGCAGACTGTCCGGTATATCTACTGTAATATCGTTGAAAATAGCACAAAAGTGCCCCTTTTCAGGCCCCAATATTTTGCTGTTCAGGTGACGTCATTTTTCGGGAAACCTATTTTTAGCAAAGATCCTGAACCAAGGTATTTGTAAACAAAAACAAATCTGAGAAAAAATCTATTTTTAACTCCAGGGGAAGCTTTTTATGCGATTTCTGTCCGGAATCTTCTCCTTTGCCAGTACAGTAGTGATTTTGGGGAAGGTAACAAACATACGAGAGGTGTTCAACGTAATTGTAAACAGAAAATGAAAATTGCGATTTTGTTATTATCACAATGAACTTTAATATAAACTATCATACTGTGTAAATCGGTATATCAAGAAGTATATACAATCATTTAAATTGCTACACTTAAACATCACCAGCATTAGAATAAAAGGTGTTCTTCTTGCTAACTTTAGGTCAAAAAGTCTTATTAGTAATGTCAAAGTTAAGTTAAAAGTTACCAATTGTCTATGTCTCTTTTTAGCTGTTAGGCCGCTTAAGCACTCTTTAACCTTTTTATTTCCACTTGTCAATGGGCTTACTATGGAATCGTCCGTTTGTGTCTCCCTGGAGAGAATATTCCTCTCCTGTGTGTGTGGCTTCCAGCATCGATCTGCGGCGCCCAGGAATAGACACTGCCCTCACAGGTACCAATTTACACCTTGTAGGAGTGTACATTATCCAGTATAAAAGGTTTAGTTATTATTTGTTTCTTGGCGATAAGAATATGCACTGATTCAATGTAAATACGTTCTTCGACCTATAGTGGCCAAAATGAAGCAACAGATGGGATGATCATATATAATTTAATAGATAGTAATTATAATATAAGTATCAACCAAAATATAGTGACTATTTTATACGAGAAATATTAAGTACAAGATTGAATGAAATAGCTGTATGTCACGCAACAACAGTAATTCTAGCAATATCGTAAAATAATTGTATGTTTTGATGTCTAAAATGATTGATTTTCTTATCTCGATGTTTTGTGAGTTTTCATGTCTTCCTATGTTAGCTTACATAATTCTACAGTCTATGCTTCTAGCGCAGAGGTTCTTTTAGTAGAATATAGACAATGCCACGAGTGTGTCATACGTCAGAGAATGATACAGGGCTATACCATACAGAGATTCTTGAACATTTAGCAAATTTTTACACCTGAAATTCAGACTGGTAACGGATTAGTTTCATTTCCTTGTTTATTTGTAGTTAGTTTTCTCGTTTAGTAATATCATAGGAAATTTGACGCACGTGCCTGTGGTATAAGGTTTTTTTATCTTGATGTGTCTTTCGTGCTCGACTCTTTTATTGAATAGTATGAACTGTATAAACTGTGGTCACAAGTGTATACTTCTTTTGATGCTGAGTACTTTCTATGTACTAAGTCTTGGTGTGGTCTTTTAAAACACGTTGTTTATGATAACTCCAAACTTGAAATATAATTCTCTCCACCATATCACGATATTTACAAACTTATGTATGGGAGTTTGACTATTTAATCAAATATTATAAGCAGACGCTTCAAATGTAATATAATTCCAGTAGCAATTTACAGTTCTTAACAACCAGCGTACTAAGGTATGTGTCAATTGCTGTTCTCTCTAAGTGTAAATAAAACCGTACGATTGGTCATAGCGTGAGATAGTTTATGATTCGGTTATAGCACACTGCTAACTATGTTTACGTACCGCCCTATTTTTCGTTTAGATGAAACGAGTTATTTATGAGGTCGCACAAATTTACGGTGAAGAATAAACCTAAAATATTGAAAACATACCAAAACATTTGTAATTTGTAGATCTACTTCTAAAAGTTGTTACATGTTGATGAAGACCTACCAGTTGCTCTAATCTGATATATATATAGCTTTGACAGTACTTATAAAAGATAATCTTATCCACATTATTAAAGGAATGACCCGTTGAAATCCAGACAAAATGTTAAACATGTTAAGTAAACTTTGTGTATAGATTTCTACCAGAACGATTTCCTGCTAACACTATATGCATGTACTTGTGTATGAAGAGGGGGATCTGTAAAACTTCATTGAAAGACGAGGGCTGCATTAAGTGTGACTGAAGCATTGTTGTATATTGATTCACAAACAAAGATAGAATTGCGTTGGATACAACAGAAAATGTCTGGACTGTAGAGTATCTAATTCAGATGATGTTTAGCATGACACTGGCGTAGAAAATTATATCTTGTATGATTAATAAACAGTTCACCGGCTATACGAGAACTTCCCAATATATTCCTATCCTGGAATGAAATTATCTGCACAAGGTGAAATTGCTATGCATATCTTGAAGTCAATATTCTCGTATATTATTGTGTTTGGCAACATATATTTAGAGTTAAACACACGAAAATATGACATTTTATTATATTTTCAAATAATCGGACGATCAATTAACTTGTAGTTTCATACGGGCCATCTTATGAATTAACTTTGACCTTTGACATATTAGATAATTTTTGTATCAAGTTTTTACAAATGTGTCACTGAATAAGCTTAGATAAACATCGAAGTACGGTGTCAGTAAGTAACTTCTTGGAATCCTCTAGCGATAGAGAAACTAATATCATATGACAAACCAAACGGTCAAATACCTTGTCCATAACCAATTACAATATAGTACAAATTAAATATCTTACTAATAGTCCAGTCATTGAAGCTAAAAAATATGGTCAACCTCAAACAAATTGCAAAACAGAGTTTTTTTGCGTTTTCATCATCTACAGACTATTATCAACTACAGACAAAGCGTCAAATATGCGAGTTCAGTGGGGAAAATACAAAAAAATCGACAAGTTTAAGGTCACCTTTGGTAGCAATTTCAGCATTTTCCTTATTTCATACTACATGGGGAATTTTAAGTTCTAATAATTCCCATGTAAGTCGATAAATATTTACTTATTGCACCTTTAAGCTTATATTTTCTGAAAGATACAACCTTCTTCTATCCAATACGAATATTGATTTTATCATCAGACAATTTACTTTTCATATATATGCCAGTCTACGTGTTGGTATACTACCCATTCAAATGTCAACAAAATTACTCAAAATAGCACTTGAAAGGGGAAACAAAAGTTTTACTCATTTCTTTAATATTAATCCAATTTGTTTAAAATTTACACATATCATGTGTTTTATACATGTATGTCTAATGGAAAAAGGATATTTGTGTTTGGACAGTATACAATAATGATAATATACAAAATGTACACAAATTTATCGATTCGGGAGAAATAGTGATTGTTCTCTTTGTCTGTTCGCCCACAATTGCATTTGTATTCACAATTTTGACTTTATAATTATGAAACTTGGTCAGAGTGATCATCTGAACAAAATTTAGGCCAAGGTAGAAAATGGATGATCAAGGATAAAAAACTAGGTCACTAGGTCAAATTGTAGCAAAACCTTGTGTAGTCGCTAGAGGTCATAATGTAGACCTTATATTTATGAAACTTGGTCACAATAATAATATCAACAAAATCTAGGTCAAAGTTATAATTGGGTCATCCGGGGTCAAAAAGTAGGTCGTTAGTTAAAATCAAAGGAAAACGTTGTGTAGGTACAAAATTCACAATTTTGGTCTAATATTTATGCAACTTGGTCACAATGCTCATCTCAAAACATCTAAGACAAGTATGTTATTGAATAATTTGGGTCAAAATTACGTCAGTAGGTGAAAATAATTGATGCGAGTTTTTGGCGCATGAAGGTTTGTCTATTTTTTTACCTAGTGACCTAGTTTTAACTCATGATAAGTTAATATTGAATTTGACCTACATTTTGTCTTCATTATCCATGTGACATGGTTTCATAAAGATTAGGTAAAAAGGGCGCCTTCTAGAGATTTGTTCTATAATTTGGCCTAGTGACCTAGTTTTTAACTCAGGTTAATCCAATTTCATACCTGACCTTGAGTTTTGTAAGGTGATTATTGTGACTAAACTTCACAAGTGTCAGGTCGAAATTGCGACCCCTGGTGACTATAACTTGTTTTTTCTTTATTTTGACCTAGTGACCTAGATTTTGGCTCCAGTTAACTCAAACTTTTATTTTACTTAGATTAGCTTTCGATGATCATTGCTGCCAATTTTCATAAAAATCAAACCAAAATTGCGACCTCTAAGCACGATGTAAAAATAAGTTACTGGTACAAGTCAAGATTTATTTACATCAAAAGTGACAAATATCGCGAAAACATGTGACAATTCAATATATTTCTAAATATCTCAAAAAGTCCCACGAATATTCAATAAGGACATTTTGTACACTGCTAAGGATAGCTTTACACACCATATAAACTCAAAACTGTTTGTTTTGCAATTAGTTTGAGGTTAAAAGTTAAAATGACTGGACTATAATACCAGATTTAGTCAAAGCAAATCTTAAACAATAACCATTTTACATTTACTTTGTCAACTTCCATGCGGCTGTTATGATACTGTTTTCTAAAGTTGCAGATGTGAGAGACAACTAGACTAATGTGGAAATCTAACTAACTTTTATCCGAATGTAAAGGACATACACTCGATGGAGTTTTGTTGTAATTGTTGTATCTGGTCTTGTAGACAGGCATTTTCCCTGAAATATTACTGCGATGTCTTGTACTTGCACACATATATTTAGTTAGTGGGATAATTTAATTAAGCCTCGCCATTCACATCCAAGTCAAATTGATAATTAATACGTTAACTAATAGATGTGTTTATGCTGTTGCGCTGACCTTGGATGTTTTTTTGTTGGTGGAAATGTTATGAGCAAGCTCTACAATTTTATGGCCAATTACACCCGCGCCAATCCTTTGTATTTCGTCTAGATGAAAGATTAAGCATCGTTAGTATTTAAATATATGCGGAACACAATCAATGTATTGTCCCTATGTTAGTTTTATAGTCTTGTGTTCGGCTAGTAATTTGAACACATTATTTTATATGCAGAATTTACCACCTGCTTTCACTAAATGTCAAATTTATACACAAAAATGTACTTTAAATCAATTCGCCACAATATCCCTGCTATACTGAACTACCTCCACTTCACATAAACTTGATGGTATACTGTTTAATTTGTTTTTATCTTATCATAGGCTACATAATTGATTACTTACAGATTATATAGCCACAAGAGTGCAACAAAACTAAGAAGAACTTCCGTGCGTGGGGGGCTTATGTTTTGTTTGAAATAATGAACGTAGAAGATATCAGACAAATACACAAATTCTTACAGTACATACCTTTGTGATTAGAAATGGAACAATAAAAGGGAGATTTTCAATATCTTTGTGCTGAGTATCTATCTCTGATAATATCTCAGTAATTTGCGAGTCTATGCAATACATAATGCCTAAACTGGATCATCATGCTCTTTATATATGGTATAAATATAACAAACAATGCAGTATATGTATAGCTATACGTATGTAGGATACACGAACCTAGAAACTGCATTTTTAAATTAACAGCCACTACATTACAATTTCGAGTCTATTAACATTACATTCGGTACTGATTTTGCTAAATATTTCGTAATCAATCTGTTTGGCATATTTAAGCCATTTAAATGCAAGGTAAATTACATTTTGTATTCAGTTGTAAGTTCTACTTTTGATGCGTGATTCAGCGGAGTTAAGTATGACTTTAGTTATTTTTGGAGTGAGATATCTTACTTTAAGAATTCTACAATTTTTCAGTTTTCCTCTAGGCAATTGATGTAAACTATTCATAACAAAGGTCTAACTGTGGGTGGTTATTTAAAACGTATAAGTTCCAACAACAACATATAAAAAGAAAACATGAAAAACTAAACACCTACATGTTTGAACCATAAGTTCTTACAACTGACATGGGGTCGTGGTATTTAAAATGTGTTAAACGAGACGTAGGTATTACAGGTAAAGACATTTAGTAATGCGAAGACGCACGAAGCTGAACAGCAAAAGAGTTCTATACAAAAAGTCTATCAACTTACTCGAGGTGGTTATAATGAACATACGTTACATTAAACATACGTATTACAGGTCAAACACTTTCAATTTCAGTAATTGGGTGTGATAAGTAATCATACTAAGGTTTTTACTGTAAATGATTTGAGTTATACGTTCTTACAACGAAGTGATGTTGGTTGTATTTGATATAATTATGCATGTTTAACTAAATGTAGATGTTCCACGTCAAAAGACGTTCAGTAATTGAATGCTTGATCTATTAGAGCTAGCTAGGTTAATTTGATATTTGTGTTTCTTCTGATTATCAAATCTTCTACAGCTGTAACAACACTCTGCCTAATCTACCCTCTCTCTACCCCAGACGATTTTGTATAAATAATATGTTCCTCGGCTAGCTTGTCTTACATGAATAACATTCCAAACCACGTAAGTAGCACTAATACGTGTGATATCACTTCAAATGCTTATTGGACGTTGAATGCAAAAGGAAATAAATAATCTCATTGGGATGTGACTGGACCGAAGTCGGGACGTTCTGATTTAGGTCTTACTTTTTAACGTTACCAAATGTCAAACTATGTTAAATATGAATGTCAAACTGTCCACAATGGTTAGGTATTCATGAACGTTTATTGTGTCCTTGTTATTTGATTTTCAATGTAATTTTAAAGCAATTATATAATTTTTTAATGACATTTGTTATACAGTAGCTTTAGTAACTACATTGATCACATGCTTTTCTTCGTATCCAGGTTAGTATAGTCAGTACGTATAAAGTAATACGTACCACGTGTAATATACATAATTGAGGGTTTTTTTTCAATAAATCCATGCGTTCATATAAATTTATATTAAACTCGTTCAGGAAATATTATTAAGCTCGCAATAGAGAGGCTCGCTTAATAAAATTTCCAAAACTTGTTTAATATAAATTTGTATCAATTGACAACTCGTGATAGATCCTCTATATATAAATGTCCACTACTTTGTAAAGATATCTAAATCTCTGACCACTTTTATTGTAATATACCTCCTACATTAACGTAGGAATAAATTTCGGCTAAATCTATTTCTTTTAATTTTAGAGTCACATGTGCATGTCACGGATCATATGAGTCAGTAGAGTGTCATTATTGTTATTCATAGTTGCCATTTAACTATACACGTATTTAACATGTTCTTATTGCACTATGAATGATATTGAATAAATGAACAATTAAGATTTAATGTTGAAATATGTGGCATATTTTATCATATCACACATTGAGCAAAACCATTTAGAAATTGGACATTGTTATATTGTTTAGAAATTTACTTTACAGTTAATAATAGCTCGTGCAAATTGGATAAATGTTGTTTACAGTAAGAGATGATGTTGTTTTACATAGGGCCTAAAGAGGTTGTACTAAAATTTATAAAATACCAACATGTGTTGTATTTATTTATGATAGCTAGGTAGTCAACTATCTATGCACTTTTAAGTTTTTATGTCAAAGTGTGTTAAGTTGGAGGAAACTTGTTCAGCATGTCAAATCATTAGTTATTTCTGGATGATAAATCATCATGCACTTATAATAATGAACCAGTAAAACATTTCAAACAAGTGTAACGCAGTATGATCAATTATTGGTATAATTTGTAATGCAGTTTCAAAGCATCGTGCCTTATATGTGTTAAAAAGCGTACACTATTGCATGAACTATCAAACAACTCGTTATAAAAACCCTTCTTGGTTGGTAATGGTAATGGTAAAAATAAGATTTACCGCAATATCTCAAAACTATGCACATCAGAACATGTGTACTCTTATATTGCATTTCTGACATATGTCTTAATAAATCATTGAAAAATGGCTTACGTAAGTTGCATAATTATGTCAATTAGGTAATGGTGAATAACTAAGTAACGTATTAACGTGTCCTGTCATAGTTTTTGTGTTTTATAGCTGTGTTAAGTCTGATATAATACGTATCTAAAGTGATACTTCAATTTAAACGTAAGTGATATGATATTATAAATAATAATTATGAAGTGCTATTACAGATTTGTATGTATAGTTAAAGTATCCATTTATCATAGTATCATCGTAAGTTACTTAGGTACTTAGGAACGATCGTTTCTGAATCATTTTATGGATGGCAGTTGCGTTGACGTCGGGCAAAATTTGTTATTGTTGCAAAAACATAATATGTGGTATTAATAGTACTCATTCCCGGCTTGAGCGTCGAGAAAGTGTCATTATAATCGACCCAAGAAAACAAAAACTTACGGTTGTTTTATTAACGTATTTATTTCTACGTTCGTATCTTAAATTACCGCACACCAACGCGGTATGTCCACACTGTCTAGAAGTTTACTGAACAATCATGAAGAAACAGTCGGAATGATGAATTTCAAACTTGTGATCACCGACTGCTGGCTATGTTGATGGCTTAATCGCTAGGGAAGACGGTTTATATTGGCAGATATGAGTATAATGAACATAATTACAGCATATCGAACACTGCAGGTGGTTCGTTCGACTTTGAAACAGATGTACATTATCGTATAAAATTGTTAAATAATCAACTCTTAAATTCACGATTAATGTCAGTACTTGGAATTGGGATTTTATAACGTAGACTATGAAGGACAATGCGGTCCGACAACCTAACGAAGAATACAATTTGTTTCATTGTATCTTTGAAACTAGCAAATCATGTTTGATCACAAGGAAATGTAAACAATTCATTTTTCACCGGAAATCATTATAATTTTAATCATCCTTCTTTAAACTTTTCGCAAACAAGCACTGTTGGGAAATACAAAAGTAAGCAAAAATGATCAAAGGAATCGAATCCAGAGATACTAGAGAGTTAGTGTTCATTTCTGTGAAAGAGAGTGCAGTAGCACAAATTAAAAGTATTTTTAACTTTACAATAATGGTTATTGTCAAAACGTTAAAACAGGTAAAGAGTTTTTGTGGGCGTTAAATTCAGTACGAGGAAATGCAAGCCACTTCATCAAGTCAACAATATTTTCCTTGTCGCTAACATAACTCTACTATCAGTATATTTGCTATATGTTTATCATTGAACACAACGCTTGTCAATTAGTGCGATGAATGATACATCTCGGTCATTTATTGAGTCTAATTAAGGACTTGTGAGAGATGCGTTATCTAGAAAGTCGTATCTGCTCTGTCTAAGTCCAGTTTAATAGATCATGTACTAATTGACAATGTTAATGTTTGTCATTCTGATTACGGAAAATCCAGGACATCTCCGGTTGTCGTGCTCTTGCCACCGTGTAAATGCAAATAAAAATACAAAAAAACATAAACACATTATACAGATTAAAGTTTAAATGTACAATAGTGTAACAAACTACAGCTAGGTACGTTAGTACCAACTGGGAATGTTTCATTAACTTTTATTTCATTGTTGTATTGATTAATGTGGGAGTCACGTATTCCAATTTAGAGGTGTATGATCTTATATCTGATCAATTTTAATAAGCATACGTTTTTATAATACTATATTCACGTCACATAGAATAACCCCCTTGAATATTTGAATTAAATTATGGCCTTTTCAGAAGTAAAACCTAAATTTAATATAACCTATGATTGTAGCTTTCATTTAATAACCCGTATGTTTAGTACGGCGCAGACAATTACTGCTTCTGTGTCTGCATCTGTTACCAAAGTACATCGTATATCTTGCATATAATCTAATTGACATAAAGATTGTTTGGTTAAATCTAGGATAATGCCGCAGGAATAAGATATTTTTATCACCCGTTCATTTCAGTTCATTCAAATTTCAAAAGTTGAGGTACAGTAAGTATATAAAGCATGTGAAGATAACGGTTCGCTTAGAATGGTTCTCTTTAAATAAAGTGATCATTGTTTTACTTCAATAAACACAAACATTACTTGTCACTTCTTAATTACATCCCAAATTGTAAAATGTTGCTATAAACGTTACACTCATCCAAATTAGTTGTTTTGTACATTTAACACTTTAGATATAGCTCAATAAATGCGTTAACTTAAACACCATTAAACACCTTAATTGGCAATATAATGGAGTGATTGCATGCTCTGGCCTCGTGGTCTTAAGTTCCATTGTTATGAAAATGAATTTGATGTATCGCCACAGCATCATGCATAAAAGACAAACATTGTTTATAGTTATACTTATAATAGAATGATTTAGATAAAAGAATCGAGTTTGAAAAAAAACTAAGTACATATAACTCAATGGAGTTATTAGGAGTGCACAGATGTTCAAAATATTTTCATATGACCAGCATTGATTATAAAACAATAACTTTCTGACCTTATAGTGAAATGCAACACAATTGACAGAAAACTGTCCAATGGAATGTCCAACCATTTCAACTTATACAATATGACGTTCTAGAATCTCTTGCATCATATTTTCCTTCTTGTCATATATTAATATCGCATAACATCTACTGGATTACACCAATAAAACGGTAAAACTGGTATCATTACCAAGACATCGGGTATTTCTTGGTTTGGTCTGATATCAGTAAAAGTATTTTCAAAATGTCTCGACGGAATTGTAACTGAGATATTATCTAGAAAGAAACTCAATGTAAAAAAGTAAATGCCCCAAGTACATTGTTGCATGCCTATCTATACCATGTATATCTACACGAGACAGTACGATGAGAAATCATGAATGAAACAAATAGGCCAACACAGACGTTTGTTGCACGCTTGTGTCTACACAATTTGTAAGTAATAATGTTTTGTAGCCTATGCTAAGATAAAAACAAATTATAGTGGAACACCACCAAGCTTTACATGAAGTGGAAACAGTTCAATATTACACGGATACTTCCTCGAATTGATCTTTGTTAATGTATGTTTGATTGGCATACATATGGACATTTCATGATCACAAATGGTGAACTATCACTGTGTGTATAGAAAGCTCGTATACAAATTACTAGACAAAAATACAGTTGTCCGAGGGATAATATAAGGATATTGTCTTGCATATATTTAAATACTAACGATCCCAAATCTTCCAGCGAGGCAGAATACAAAGGAGTGGCGCATGTGTAATTGGCAATTTATTTGTAGAGCTTGTTTATAACATTTCCATCAACAAAAACTATCCGAGGCCATTGGACGCCTGAGCATAAATTCATCTATTCATTTTAGTTGTATAAGGTGTAAATGGAGAGTCTATCTTCAGATTATCAAATTACCCCACTGACTAAACGTGTGTATGCTGGTACAAGAAATAGTTGTACTGGTGTGAGGGTTAATGTCCGACTACAAGACCAGACGCGATAATTATATAACAAATACAATGAAAGTACGTCCCTACGTCGTATAATTATCTTCATTCTACTAGGTGATTCAATACCAAAGAAGAAGATCACACATAATGATGTAAGCTGCATAATATTATACGAAGTGTTGAAACCACAAAATATAAAAACATGAAGATCAATCAGTTTAAACACAAAAACTACAAATACATTGTAATTAACAATATTGCTTGAGCCATTATTGTCGCGTGACATTCTAGTAGTTCATTCATATGTGTACACAAAACTTCGTGTACAGTGATACCCACAATGTGTTGATATTTATAATTTACTTTCATACTTGTTATTTTATAAAAAAAGAAGAAATAATCGGTAATGATCTAAGATATTTGCTTTTTCGTGTAACAGGTTATAATCTAGTTTCCGTCCATAAATGTAACTGTATAATGGGGGCAGGAATCAGAAAGTGACTTGTTTCAAAAGTTTGCAAAAATCTTATAAAACATTACGGTGTAAGAACGAGTTAGTTCACTTGGTAAGGATCTGACCCAGTGATGTTCGACCTTACATAGAAATATATACCTTGCATTATCTATAAAAATGTAATAATATAAAGCATAACAAACACTAATTAGTATAGTAATTTATGTTAATAGTACACGTTCGCACATGAAATATACTTAATTCATCAAAATGCTTACAAACGTTTGTAAAACATACATTAAACGGCACAGACGACGAAGATATGCATTGCATCAAGCGGTAGTTATTAGATAATTAATGAAAAAATAAAAGCAATGTATGGAAAGAATAAGGTCAGAATAACAAAAAGAATGTTTAAAAGCAGAATACATATCACCGTACTGTGCAAAAGTACCACTTTACCAATTGCCTACAGCAGATAATTAAAATTATTCACACTAATTATGAAAGCAATTTCCACTAACATGTTATCAAGCAAGTTGCCTACAGCCACGTATGTATGGGTGTCTGTTCTTGGAATAATTAGGCAAATTGCAATCAGCTAGAATCACGTGTAGACAGAAATATAGCGTTTGATTCTCAAATCAATTCGATTTTTGCAAGAGAAGTTAAAACTGTTGTAGACTCAGTTCCATGTGCTTAGTTTAATTGGCGCCTGTATATCGGTCTGTATTAAATTATGAAGTGCTGTCAGATATTACCACATAGTTCATGATTACAGTAAAAACAACAATATTGCATTACTTATTCGACTGTTCATAATGTTGTGTTTTTTCTGGTTCATTGTTTGTGGCAGTTTTTTGTTCGTTAATTGCAGCTTACTAGATAAATTTCTTCACCTAAATTCAATAAAGGTAATATGAACTAAGGTATTGCCTATATGGGTATTCAATAGATATTAGATAACCGCTAGGCTATATTTGTAGATATAGACACGGGCTTCAGTTGCTATGCATTATCCATGGGAGATAACAAATGCATGCAATCATTGTGAATTGTAATCTTTATACAGCACACAAGTCAATCAATCAAATTGTCATAATTTGATTCCAATTCAATAAAATCAAAGACGTACCTTGTTGTACTGTACTGTAGTATTGTAGGCCTACTATAAGATGGTTTATTTATATTCCGAATATAGAAAATTTACAGCCTCCTATGTTTGTCTGTCGTCCTTATCCGCTTGGAAAATCGAAGATATTACATAAGCGACAACGTATGGACCCTCCTAGTACACAAGTTTGTCCACCACAAATAATTAATGCACCAGTCAGTTGAATCCCCAGTTCCCCCGACCACAGGGATCCATGGCGGATAGCCAGGGAGACAGCCATGTTTTTACCATCCAGCTTCACCCGCAAGAAAGGGGAAATTTAGGATTTATTCTGCGAAAACCAACAGCCTAAAGACAATATTTACCGGTAGATGTCAGGGGAAATGCGAGAGATTTTACCATCAGCTTCCCCCGCTGGCCGTAGAAACGCTGTTGATTTTGACAACTAAAAATTCCAGAGCGCCCTTCCCCCGGGACTGGGGTGCTGTAGATGAAACTAACTGGTACATGAGTCTTATACACACTGACAGTAACAAAATAATATCATAAACATTGCTTTGACAAGCTATACATTGAGACATAGAATTGTTGATTTGCATTGTTCAGTTGTTGACGTGGAACGAATTGTAGCCTACTTTACGTTCAAGCATCTGGTATGATCTGAGTGTTGATATCATTGTAAAACTACGTAAAAATGTCTATTAAAGACCAATTTCCTCGGAGATCGAGTATTGTCATGATAAATCGGCTATTTAAATGAAAATTTCACCTTTATTTTTGATGATTCTTAAAACATCTTCCATGTGCAATGGGCACATGGAAATCTCGCAAACGCTTGAAATTTTTTAAAAATGATAATTAATTGAAAGAGAACAATAGGCTCAACCGTTTACAGCTTACTATTTTTTTATATTCCAAGGACCATTCACCTCGGAAAACTGCCTGAAATTTTTTACCGGAAATAACTTTTTTTGAAAGCATTAGTACCTGCTGAGACTCAACGAAGATACGCACGTTACCCGTATTACCGGTCTGGGTATTTTCAATAGCCTGCGCTATGCGCAGGCTATCAAATCCTCTATAAACTACACTGGTCATAACCAACTGTACTGCAGTGTTGAAATACCACATGACCTTGATATATCACTATAGGCTACAATGTAATCGAAGATAAATTGTGTCAACACTGTAAAACGGAAATAGCTGTTATTCCTTTATTTCCATGACACGTACGTGGAGGATATATTATATGAGTTCTACGGAATGAAGGGCCTTTATCAGCAGCTGGACCGTTACTAATCCTTGGCAAAGAATACGCCTTAAAACTATAACCCAATAGTGTAGAACGCTTCAAATGTTTCACAGCATGCTGAAACAAAGTTGTGAAGTGGCTCAAAATATAATTTATTGTTTTTAATGTTTCCATAATACTGGCGTGTGTATCATTGAAATCGTTATAGAAATATTATACTTGTCTAGTTTCGTTTTCCGATGATGACATTTCGTATGTTAAATGTAGCATTCTTCAGTCAAAGTCACATTCAAATGCTACGGTGTTGAATCTTATATGATAAGAGTATTGTTCTAATCTTCAATAAACATATACACTCCATCACTACGTATACTCTCTACAATAACATTTGTTTCAATTTTTATCACATTTGTCTGGGAAGTAAAATAATATAAACAGGATTGGTTAATGACTTTTATCATTATATTTCACGTCATTGAATATTCCGGCATGTTTCACATTACATTTCATTTGCAGTTGTTTTTTCCTGGGATCTATGTTAACTAAGAATACGCTCTCGTAATACTGAGGCACTTCACTTGAAATATGTTAGCTTGTTTTCGAAACATCAAATCTAGACATAAATACATGATGTTCATATTTAGCATTCCGTTTACTGATCACATTATTCAAAGTTAATGTAAAAGAATGGCTACAAAGTTGTTCTTATCATCATGTCACGTTCTCGTCTTCCATTTTTACAAATTAAGTCCAAAAGATTGTTGAGCCAACACCAGAATAATTATTTTAAAGGGTCTGATTGCTACAGCTTATTTAACCTAACAGTATGGCAAATAGTTTCTACAGCCATAGAGGCGGAAAAACACCAAAACACTGCCAAAAGAATTGAGAGCTTGCTAAAGAATTATAAACGGTCGGCTCACTGTGGCTTTTTATCCTAACTAACATTATTGCAAGTAGATACTCTAGCCATAGATGCGTATAACACCCACAACATATATCTTTGTATGAAAATAATACGCAACGAAGGATTAGATGTTCATTATACATTGACATGCACATGTACCTGCCTGTCTATCTTAGACAACAGTTTTCAGTTTCCGCTGCCAGAAACAATCAGTCCTACGTACATTTGATCATCATATACATGTACATGTATATTCGTTTTAATTAAGTCCGTTCTCATAAATTTAAACCATGTTTTAAACATATATGTTATAATGTCCGGTGAAATGAAATCGTGCATACAGTTGATCGTACAAAAAGCAGACATTAGAAGACATCAAAACGTGTTTTATAAAACAGCACAATGTCATAAAATTTTGGTTGCAAGTTTACAAGGCATCAGTGTGCCATATCTCGAGAAAACGACTATATATAACTCGTTGTCGCGTACGTTGGAACTGCAGTCGTACGTTCAAACCCCCTCGTAAATATAGAAATCAAGACAAGACGATGTAATATTCTTTTAAACCTAACTGTAAGTAATTTGTGTTATAATGAAACATCCTTATTAGAGCATAAAGGTTGACGAACGGAAGTTTTCTGCCTGATCAAGTTCGTTGAATCCGTTGCTTGATATAGACAGCGGATTGGACTTGCGTTTTAATTTTTAATCCCTTTAGAGATTCTCTACAAACAAATCGATTTCATACAACATTCAATTAGAGACTTCTCAGTAGAAACCAATTTGGCTTGGATGTTGTCTTCCCTGGTTATTCAATAGTGTAATCATATTCTATAGCTAAAGCTTGCTAATTACACCTCTCATTGAATATTCATCGCTAGACTAAATATGACTGTCTCGTAGGCATTTGTCTAACTGGTTCTCATCTTATCATATCATGTACGTCTTTAAATCTACGATGTTGGCTCTGAGACTGATTGTTTGGGTATTTTTACTGTTATTTTATTAATATTACGGTGGTTTGTGTTTGTCATCTTGAGTGTCTTAATTGTGCATGTGAAGTATTGTTGGCGTGTTGGCATGTTTATAAGGTGTGCCAGAACGTTGAATGCCTCATTTATCATCATGGCGTTTTCATCTGTCATTTTGCCATATTGGTAGTTTTCAAAGGCCGTTAACACGATGGATATATGAATGATGTCGAAACGTGAGAACAATATGTCACAAACCAGACGTCATTGAAGTTTTAGTTATGTACTGTGCGTCATAACCAACTTCTTTGACATGTTTGAATTCACTAAACAGATTGTTGTAAGACGCGTTTACTTTATTAATTAACATATGCTGTAAACAAAGTATGTAATGCTTCAGAGATGCTTGCAACGTGCACTACCTCGAATTATGTACGTGCCAGTTCATAGAAATCTAGAAAATGTATATTATTTATACAAGACATAAAACATATTATAACATCAAACAAATAAATAATGCGACCTTATTTATAATTGAAGGACACTAATAAACACGGCGCGTTCTGATGAATAGTATTATCTTTCTACCGAAGTTTCAAGCAAAAGTTTGGTGAAATATGTTTGTTTTAAAAGAATGCGAACATCTTTCTAGAAGATGTAGACGTAATACCATTAAAACAATGTTTGCCAACAGAAATATTTGTTGTAATACATTTATATGATCGAACGGACAGAGGAAATAAGGTTGTTTAATGTTGCGTACATTATACTATGATCTCGCCGACCCTGATATTACAGTAGTGATACTGTGAGAGTGCTGTTATTTTGGAGAAGGGAACACACTTACGAGAGGTGTTCAACGTAATTGTTAACAGAAAATGAACATCGCGACTTTGTTTTTATCACAATGAAATCTAATAAAAACTATCACACTGTGTAAAGCGGTGTATCAAGAATTATATACAATCATTGTATATTGCCAATACGCTACGGTTAAACATCATCAGCATTAGAGCAAAGAGTATTCTTACTTGCTAACTTTAGGTAAAAAACTCTAAGTTAACTATGTCAAAGTTAAATTTTCTAGGGTCTCTTTTCAGCTGTTTAGCCGCTCAAGCACACTTTGGCCTTTTATTTTACACTTGTCAATGGGCTACCTATGTAAGCGTCCGTTCGAGTCTCCCTGGAGAGAATGTTCCTATCCTGTGTGTGGCAGCCAGCATCAATCTTCGGCACCCAGGAGTAGACATTGCCCTCACAGGTACCAATTTACACCTTATAGGAGTGTGCATTATCCAGTATAAAAGGTTTAGTTATTATTTCTTCTTGGCGATAAGAAGATGCACTACTTGAATATAAATACGTTATTCGACGTATAGTGGCCGAACTGTTGCATCCCATTGGATGATCATATCAATAGGTATTAATGGTAATATAAATATCAACCAAAGTATAGTGAACATTCTATACGAGAAGTTTCAAGAACAAGATTGCATGAAATAGCTGTATGTCACGCAACAACAGTAATTCTAGCCATATTGTAAAATAATTGTATGTTTGAATGTCTAAAGTGATAGATTTTCTTTTCTCGATTTTGTGAGAGTTTCCATGACTTCCTATGTTAGCTAACATAATTCTACAGTCTGTGCTGTTTGTGTAGAGGCTCTTTTAGTAGAATATAGACAATGCCACCCTTGTGCCATACGTCAGAGAATGATACAGGGCTATACCACATACAGAGATTCTTAAACATTTAGCACATTTTGACACCTGAAATTCAGACTGGTAACGGATTAGTTTCATTTATTATTAGCTTTCAATGGATTACGGTGATTTTCAGTGAAAATAACAATGACAAATAACAGTAAAATTATCGTTTTGTTATTTTTACTGTTTTGGAGCTGGTTCCAGTATCGTGCAGAAAAAGAAACGCAACGTCAATAGCGCCGGACTTCAAAATATGCGTTACGTCATTGTGACGTCATATTTGTCACGTCGTGACGTTCTAATTTCAACGTAATTTTTCCAATTTAGCCAATTACTGTACCGTTTTACGAGAAATGAAGCAAATAATAAACAGAAAATTTGTTGATTTTCGGTGAAAGATGTTATTTGATTTCACTCGTGATCACAGAAAATTATATTTTCACTCGTGGCTACGCCACTCGTGAAAATACTGATTTCTGTGATCACTCGGTAAAATAAAATTCGATCTTACACCAAAATCAACAAATATCCTCTATTTCCTTGTTTATTTGTAGAATGTGCACTGATTCAATGTAAATACGTTCTTCGACCGATCATGGCCGAAATGTTGCAACCCATAGGATGATCATATTTAATTTGATAGATATTAATTGTAATATGAGTATCAATCAAAATATAGTGAATATTTTATACGGGAAATATTAAGTACAAGATTGAATGAAATAGCTGTACGTCACGCAACAACAGAATTTCTAGCAATATCGTAAAAAATTGTATGTTTTGATGTCTAAAATGATTGATTTTCTTATCTCGATTTTGTGAGAGTTTCCATGACTTCCTATGTTAGCTTACATAATTCTACAGTCTATGCTCCTTGTGCAGAGGTTCTTTTAGTAGAATATGCTTGTGTCATACGTCAGAGAATGGTACAGGGCTATATCACATACAGAGATTCTTAAACACATTTTGACACCTGAAATTCCGACTGGTAACGGATTAGTTTTATTTCCTTGTTTATTTGTAGTTAATTTTCTTGTTTAGTTATATTATAGGTAATTTGACGCATGCGCCTATGGAATAAGTTTTTTTTTATCTTAATGTGTCTTTCGTGTTTGACTCTTTTATGGAATGTGACATTCCCTGTCCGAAGTTTTATAAAGCAGTATTCGTCAAATCTCAATATTATCTAAACGACGAAATGTTGAAAGAACGATGGAAACCAAGCAGTTTATACGACCTCATGTTTAGTATGAACTGTATAAACTGTGGTCACAATTGTATACTTCTTTTGATGCTGGGTACGTTCTGTGTACTAAGTATTGGTGTGGTCTTTTAAAACACGTTGTTTATGATAACTCCAAACTTGAATTATATTTCTCTCCGCCATATCACGATATTTACAAACATATGTAACGGGAGTTTGACTATTTAATCAAATATTATAAGCAGACGCTTCAAATGTAATATAATTCCAGTAGCGATTTACAGTTATTATCAACCAACAAACTATGGTATGTGTAAATTGCTCTCCTCTCTCTGCGTAAATAAAACCGTACGAGTGGTTATGGCGTGAAGTAGTTTATGATTCGGTAATAACACGCTGCTTTCACTGTTTACATATCACCATACGATTCGTTTAGATGAACAAGTTATTTATGATAACGCACAAATTTACGATGATGAATAAACTTTAACTATTGAAAACATATCAAAATATTCGTATTTTGTAGATCTACTTATAAATGTTGTTACACAAGATAAAGACCCACCAATAGCTCTGTTTCTGTTAAGTATAGCTTTGCTTGTACTTCGTATGATAATATTACCCATATTGTTAAAAGACGTTGCTGTTGACAGTCATACAAAATGTCAAACATGTAAACGTTCTATATAGATTTGTACCAGAACGTTACATGCTAACACTGTATGCATGTACTTGAGTTGTGTATGAATAGGATGATACGTAAAACTTCATTGACAGACGAGGACTGCATTAAGTGTGACTGAAGCATTGTTGTATATTGATTCACAAACATAGATAGAATTGCATTGTATTCTACAGAAAATGTCTGGACTGTAGAGTATCTAATTTAGATGATGTTTAGCATGGCACTGGCGTAGAAAATTATATCTTGTATGATTAATAAACAGTTCACCGACTATACGAGAACATCCCAATATATTCCTATCCTGGAATGAAATCATCTGCACAAGGTGAAATTGTGATGTAAATCTTGCAGCCAATATTGTCGTACATAATTGTGTTTGGCAATATATATTTAGAGTTAAGCACACGAAAACATTACATTTTATTATATTTTCAAATATTCGGACGATCAATTAACTTGTAGTTTCATACGGGCCATCTTATGAATTAACTTTGACCTATTTAATACTAGAACATTTTTGTAGAAAGTTTTTACAAATGTGTCACTGAATAAGCTTAGAAAAACATCGTAAATACAGTTTCAGTAAATAATTTCTTGGAGTCTTCTGGCGATAAAGAAACTGATGTCATATAACAAACCAAATGGCTTGTCCATGACCAATTACAATGTAGCAAAATTAAACATCTTACTGATAGATCTAGTCACAGCAAGTCTTCATTAACAAATACCAGTTTTCATTTACTTTGTGACCTTTCCTGTGACTGTTACATTTTGAATGATACTGTTTTCTAAAGTTGCAGATGTTAGAGACAACAGTTACTAGATTAATGGGGATACATTTATTTAAGTAACTTTTATGCCAACACTTGTTGGGTTGTGTTGTAATTGTAGTGTCTGGTCTTGTATACGGACATTTCTCCTCACACTATTTCAGCTATGTCTTGTACTTGCACACATATATGTATATTTAGTTAGAGGGATAATTTAATTAAGCCTCGCCATTCACATCCAAGTCAACTTGGTATTGAATACGTTAACTCTATATATGTGTTTATGTTGTGGCACTGACCGCGGATGTTTTTGTTGGTGGAAAAGTTATGAACAAGCTCTACAATTATATTGCCAATTACTAGAGCGCCAATCCTTTATATTCCATCTCGATAGAAGCTTTAGCATCGTTATTATTTAAATGTATGCGGGACAATATCATTGTCCCTAGGTTAGTTGTACAGTCGTGTGTTCGGCTAGTAATTTGTATACATGTTTTTAATATGCAGAATTGTTGTTCATTCACCACTTGCGGTCATGAAATATCCAGTTTATACACCAAAAGTGTACTTAAAATCATTTCGCCACAATGTACCTGCACTCCTGAACTAACTCCACTTCACGTAAAACTTGATGGTATCCTGTGTAATTTGTTTTTATCTTATCATAGGCTACATAATTGAATATTTACAGATTACATAGCCACAAGAGTGCAACAGAACTAAGTATAATTTCCGTGCGTGGGGGGCGTATGTTTTGTTTGAAATAATGAACGTAGAAGATATCAGACAAATACACAAATTCTTCCGGTCAATGCCTTTGTGATTAGAAATGGAACAATAAACGGGAGATTATCAATATCTTTGTGCTGAGTATCTATCTCTGATAATATCTCAGTAGTTTGTGAGTCTATGCAATGCATTATGCCTAAACTGGAAACCCGTCAAAAATCTACCCATATTCAAGGTATCAATACCAGTTCATGTTTTCGCCTTTGATATATAGCTATATGGGATCAAACCCTCAACCTCAAGATGTCTATATGCGAACACTCTAATCATTAGACCATCATGTCCTATCTATATGGTATAAATATAACAAACAATGCAGTATATGTATAGCTATAGGTATGTAGGACAAACGAAACTAGTCAGCTGCCTTTCTAAATCAACAGCCACTGCATTACAATTTCTAGTCTATTTACTTTCTACTTCTATTGTTGATGCATGATTCAGCGGAGTTAAGTATGACTTTAGATTACGTGCTACCTTCCCTGTTGAATTTTCTCTTCCCTTTTTAAGTTATTTTTGGAGTGGGATTTTTACTTTAAGAATTTTACAATTTCTTAGTATTCCTCTAAGCAATTGATGTAAACAATTCATAACAAAGGTCTTACTGTGGGTGGTTAGTTAAAACGTATGAGTTCAAACAACAACATATAAAAAAAAACATGAAAAGCTAAACACCAACATATTTGAGTCACAAGTTCTTAAAACTAACACGGGGTCGTTGTATCAAAAATATGTTCAACGAGACGTAGGTATTACTGGTAAAAACGTTCAGTAATGCGAAGACGTACGAGGCTTAACAACAAAAGAGTTCACCTTACTCAAGGTGATTATAACGAAAATATTCTCATATCGCAACTAGAACCGTTCATCGGCCATAAGTAATACAGGTCCAAAAACTTTCAGTATCAGTAATTGGGTGTGATAAGTTATGATAATAAGCTTTTATTGTAAACGATTTTAGTCATACGTTCTTACAACGTAGTGATGTTGGTTGTATTTGGTATAAGTATGTTTAACTATACCTAGATATTACACGTCAAAAGACGTTCAGTAATTGAATGCTTGGTCTATTAGAGCTAGCTAGGTTAATTTGATAATAGTGTTTCTTCGGATTATCAAATCTTCCACAGCTGTAAAAACACTCTGCCTAATCCACCCGCTCTCTATCCCAGACGATTTTGTATCAATAATATGTTCCTCGGCTAGGTTGTCTTACATGAATAACATTCCACACCATTTAAGTAGCACTAATACGTGCGATATCACTTCAAATGATTATGGACGTTGAATTCAAAAGGAAATAATTAATCTTATTGGGATGTGACTGGACCGAAGTCGGGACGTTCTGATTTAGGTCTTACTTTTTAACGTTACCAAAATGTCAAACTATGTTAAATATGAATGTCAAACTGTCCACAATGCGGTTAGGTATTCATGAACGTTTATTGTGTCCATGTTATTTGATTTTCAATGTAATTTTAAAGCAATTATATAATTTTTTAATGACATTTGTTATACAGTAGCTTTAGTAACTACATTTATCACATTCTTTTCTTCGTATCCAGGTTAGTATAGCCAGTACGTATAAAGTAATACGTACCACGTGTAGTATAAATAATTGAGTTTTTTTTTCAATAAATCCATGCGTTCATATAAATTTATATTAAACTCGTTCAGGAAATATTATTAAGCTCGCAATAGAGAGGCTCGCTTAATAAAATTTCCAAAACTAGTTTAATATAAATTTGTATCAATTGACAACTCGTGATAGATCCTCTATATATTAATGTCCACTACTTTGTAAAGATATCTAAATCTCTGACCACTTTTATTGTAATATACCTCCTACATTAACGTAGGAATAAATTTCGGCTAAATCTACTTCTTTTAATTTTAGAGTCACATGTGCATGTCACGGATCATATGAGTCAGTAGATTGTCATTATTGTTATTCATAGTTGCCATTTAACTATACACGTATTTAACATGTTCTTATTGCACTATGAATGATATTGAATAAATGAACAATCAAGATTTAATGTTAAAATATGTTGTATATTTTATCATATCACACATTGAGCAAAACCATTTAGAAATTGGACATTGTTATATTGTTTAGAAATTTACTTTACAGTTAATAATAGCTCGTGCAAATTGGATAAATGTTGTTTAAGAGATGATATTGTTTTACGTAGGGCCTAAAGAGGTTGTACTAAAATTTATAAAATACCAACATGTGTTGTATTTATTTATGATAGCTAGGTAGTCAACTATCTATGCACTTTTCAGTTTTATGTCAAAGTGTGTTATGTTGGAGGAAACATGTTCAGCATGTCAAATCATCAGTTATTTCTGGATGATAAATCATCATGCACTTATAATAATGAACCAGTAAAACATTTCAAACAAGTGTAACGCAGTATGATCAATTATTGGTATAATTTGTAATGCAGTTTCAAAGCACCGTGCTTTATATTTGTAAAAATGGCGTACACTATTGCATGTACTATCAAACACTTCGTTATAAAAACCCTTCTTGATTAATGTCAGTCGTAATAGTATTAATTAGGTTTACCGCAATATCTCAAAGTTATGCGCATTTATAAATGTGTACATGTACTCGTATATTGCATTTCTGATATATTTCTTAATAAATCATTGAAAAACAAACAGCTTACGCATGTTGCATAATTATGTCAATTAGGTAATGGTGAATTACTAAATGATGCTTTAACGTTTCCTGTCAGAGTTTTTGTGTTTTATAGCCGTGTTATAAGTCTAATATATTTCGTGTCTTAAGCGATACTTTATTTTAAACGTAAGTGATATGATATTATAAATAATAGTTATGAAGTGTCATTATAGATTTGTATGTAATTTTAAAATATCCATTTATCATAGTATCACCGCAAGTTTCTAAGTACTTACAGGAACAGTCGTTTCTGAATCATTTCATGGATGACAGTTGCGTTGGCAATGGGCAAAATATGTAATTGTCGCAAAAGCATAATAGGTGGTATTAATAGTACTCATTCCCGGCTTGAGCGTCGAGAATATTTCATTATAATCGTCCTAAGAAAACGAAAACGTGCTGTTTTATTAACATATTTATTTCTCAGTTCGTAGCTTAAAGTACCGCACACCACACTGCCTAGAGGTTTACTGAAAAGGCATTAAGTTTATTGGCAGATGTGGGTATAAACAACATCGTTTCAGCATTTATAATAATGCAGATTGGTTGCTCGTCTTTGAAATAGCTGAACATTATCGTAAAAAATGTATAAATAATCAACTCTAAAATTCACTTTTGGTGTCTATTTTAATTTTGGAATTGGAATTTTATAACGATGACTAAAACGACAATGCGGTACGACAACTTAACGTAGACTACAATTTGTTTCATTGTATCTTTGAAACTAGCAAATCATGTTTGATCACAAGGAAATGTAAACAATTCCAATTTTCACCGGAAATCATTATAACTTTAATTATCCTTCTTCCTCAATCTATTTACGTCATTCATGTTTGAAGTTCAAATTTTTCACAAACAAGCATTGTTTGGAAAAAACTAAAGCTTTCAAAAATCATCAAAAGATTCGTAGCCAGAGATACTAGAGAGTTAGTGTTCATTTCTGACTGAGAGAGAGCAGTAGCACAAGTTAAAAGAATTTGAGCTCTGCTGTGCGATTTCCAACCGCTTGATAAAATATTGTTTTTTGGGAAACCCATATTTAGTTTAGAGCACATATTTCTTGAGAAAAAATGCGAAAAAAATGTTGTTTGATGATGTCACACTATGGGTGTTTTGTAACATACTAAAACTCTAGGTCCTTACATGTTTGTGAAAGGCTATTATTTTGGGGTAAAATCTTATAAAATATAAAAGCTGAACATGATTTTTTGAAATCAGTAACCCACATCACCATTAACAGTTTTATAGGATAAAAAAAGATTGTGATAGGTATGTTACTTGTAGTTTACGATATCAAAAATCATTTTCCAGACTGTTGCCTAAAATCCGATATTTTGGGGGAAAACCTGTCAAAATCTTAAGAAAAGTGAGAACTTTGGGAAACGGTTGATTACAATGCCATAAAAACATACATTTGGAATATTTTAATTGAGGTAGATACATAGTGCCTTGTAAGTAAAGATATTAAAACTATACTGCCAAAATACTTTGCTAAATGGTACGATTTTTGGGGCAAATTAGTATGGAACAAAAACGAAAAGTGAGAATTTTGAGAATAGGTTAATTATTTTGTTGTGTTTACTCAAAAAAAACAAATATCAAATTAGATTACAATACATCCTTCATGTGTCATGATCCAACAAACTAAATATGTGTATATTATTTCACTTTTCTTATAGGGCGCTTATAATAGGACCTGTACTAATCATAGGACATCACCATACTGTTTATTTTTTGTGACGTCAATGACATCATTTTGAATGTCAGTTGAAATTTCATATCTCGAGTTTTCATTTTGTCATAGCATGTCATTAAGTTTGACGATTGTGAAAAGGTATACGTTTTTTGGAATCCTTAAACATTACTCTACACAATCTTACCAAAATCTTAAGATGTGAAATTTTGACATCAGGTTGGAAATCCCACAGCACAGCTCATTTTAAGTTTACCATAATGGATATTGTCAAAACGTAAAAACCGTAAATTAAAAGTTTTTTCGGGCGTTATATTCAGTATGAGAAAATGTTAGCAAATTTATAAATTCACAAATATGTCCTTGTCGCTATCACAACTCTACTACCAGTATAGTTGCTTATTGTATATTATTGAACACAATGCTTGCCAATTAGTGAGATTAACGATACGTCTCGGTCATTTATTGAGTCTAATTAAGGACTTGTGTGATATGAGTTATCTAGAAAGTCGTATCTGCTCTGTCTACGTCCAGTTTAATAGATCATGTACTAATTGACAGTGTTAATGTTTGTCATTCTGATTAAGGAACATCCATGACATCTCCGGTTGTCGTGTTCTTGCCATCGTGTAAATGCAAAATAAACAACAACAAGAAAACAATATAAACATACACGTAGTATACGAATTGATATTTAAATGTACGATAGTGTAACAAACTACAACTAGGTACGTTTGTACCAACTTGAAATGTTTCATTAATTTTGTTGTTGTATTGGTTAATGTCTGAGTCACGTATTCCAATTTAGTAGTGGGTGTATAATCTTACCTCTGATCAATTGTAATAAGCATAATTATTTCTAGAATACTAAATTCACGTCGCAGAGAATAACCCCTTGAATATTTGAATTAAATGATGGCATTTGGAGAAATTAAACTTTTAATTTATTATAACCAATAAATTTAATAGCCCATATGTTTAGTACGCCGCAGACAATTACTGCTTCTGTATCTACATCTGTTATCTAAGTATATCCTGCAGTAATCTGATTGACATCAAGATTGTTTGGCTAAATCTAGGATCATGACGTAAGAGTAAAGTATTTTAATCACCCGTTCATTTTAGTTCATTCAAATTTCAAAAGTTTAGGTGCAGTTATTATATAAAGCATGTGAACGGATTCGCTTAGAATTAGTTCTCGTTAAATAAAGTGATCATTGCTTTACCTCAATAAACACAAACATTGTTTGTCACTTCTTAATTATATACCAAGTTGTGAAATGTTGCAATAAACGTCATACTCATAAAATTAGTTGTTTTCTACATTCAACACTTTCGTTATAGCACAATACATGCGTTAACTGAAACACCATTAAATACCTTAACGATCTTACTACTCATTCCACAAATTGGCAATATAATTGAGTGTTTTCAGATGAATTGAATGCTCTGGTTTTGTGGTCTTCACTTACATTGCTTTGAAAATGAATGGATCGTCACAGCAAGAGACAATAAAGGTTAATTGTTATTCTTATAATAGTATGATTTAGATAAAAGAGTCTTGTTTGAAGAGGAACTAAGTACATATAACTCAGTAGAGTTATTTGGAGTGCACAGATGTCCAAAATATTTTCTCATGACAAACATTGATATTAAAACAATAACGTTTTGACCTAATAGGGAAATGTAACACAATTGACTGAAAACTGTCCAATGGAATGTCCAACCGGTTCAAAAAATATAATATGTCGTCCAAGAATCTCTTGCAAAGCATCACACTTCCTTCTTGTCATATATTAATGTTGCAAAACATCCACTGGTATTATTCTCAAGATTATTGGTATTTCTTGTCTTAAAATCCAATTGAAGCACATATAAAATATAACAGGAAGGTGGGAAGGTTTGGTCTGATATCAGTAAAAGTATTTTCAAAATGTCTCGACGGATTTGTAACTGAGATAGTATCGAGAAAGAAACTAATTGTAAAACAGTAAATGCCCCCAAGTACATTGTTGCATGTCTATCTACAGGAGACAGTACGATGAGAAATCATGAATGAAACATATAGGCCAACCGACGTTCTTCTCAGTTTTGTTGCACGCTTGTGTCTACATAATTTGTAAGTAATCATGTGTTGTAGCCTATGATAAGATAAAACAAATTAAAGTGGAATACCACCAAGCTTTACGTGAAGTGGAAACAGTTCAAAATTGCATGGATACTACCGCGAATTGATCTTTGTTAATGTATGTTTGATTTGCGTACATAATGGGCATTTCATGATCACAAATGGTGAACGATAACTGTGTGTATAGAAAGCACGTATACAAATTACTAGACAAAAACATACAGTATCCGAGGGATAATATAAGGATATTGTCTTGCACATATTTAAATACTAACGATCCCAAATCTTCCAGCGAGGCGGAATACAAAGGATTGGCGCTCGAGTAATTGGCAATAAGTTTGTAGAGCTTGTTCATAACATTTACAACAACAAACAATAACCGAGGCCAGTGGACGCCTAAGCAGAAATACATCTATTCATTTTCGTTGTATTAGATGTAAATGAAGAGCCTATCATGAGGTTACTAAATTACCACACTAAATAAACGTGTGTGTATGTGCCAGTACAAGACATAGTTGTACTGATGCGAGGGAAATTGCCTTCACAAGACCAGACGCGATAATTATAAAACAACTACAATGTAAGTACGTCCCTACGTCGTATCATTATCTTCATTCTACTAGGTGAATCAATACCAAAGAAGAACATCCCACATAATGATGTAAGCTGCATAATAGTATACGAAGTGTTGAAAATCACAAAATATAAACATATGAAGATACGTCAGTTAAAACATAAAAACTCCAAAAGTTACATTGTATATTAACAATATTGCTAGGGCCATTATTGTTGTGTGATATTCTAGTAGCTCATTCACATGTGTACACAAAACTTCGTTTACAGTAATACCCATAATGTGTTGATATTTATAGTTTACTTTCATACTTATCACGTATGGTCTTATCAGGGGTTGCTAAAGTAAGGCCACTAAAGTTCGACATAATTTTTTTTATAAAAAAGAAGAAATAATCGTCAATGATCTGAGATATGTGCTGTTTCGTGGAGCAGGTTATAGCCTAGTTCCCGTCCATAAATATGACAGTATAATGCGGGCAGGAATCAGAATGTGACTTGTTTCATGTAGAAAGTATGAAACATTACGTGTTAGTTCACTTGGTAAGCATCTGACACAGTGATGTTCGACCTTACATAGAAATATATACCTTGCATTATCTATCAAAATGTTATAATATAAAGCATAACAAACACTAATTAGTATAGTCATTTATGTGAATAGTACACGTTCGCACATTAAATGCACTAAATTCATCTAACTATTTACTAATGCTAGAAAAACATCATTAAACGACACAGACCAAGAAGATATGCATTTCATGAATCGGTAGTTATTATATAGATCTTATTAATGAACAATAAAAGCAATGTATTGAAAAGAATAGGGTCAGAAATTACAAATAGTATGTTTAAAAATCAGCCTACATACTAGTAAACAACGTACTGTACAAAACCACTTTACCAATTGCCTACAGCAGATAATTAAAACTATTCACACTAATTAGGAAAGCAATTTACACTAACATGTTACCAAGCAAGTTGCCTACAGCCCCGTATGTATGGATGTCTGTTCTTGGAATAATTAGACAAATTGCAATTAACTAGAATCATGTGCAGACAGAAATATTGAGTTTGATTCTCAAATCAATCCGATTTGTTGCAAGAGAAGTAAAAACTATTGTAGACGCGGTTCCATGTGCTTAGTTTAATTGGCACCTGTGTATCGGTCTGTATTAAATTATGAAGTACTGTCTGATAACACCAGAAAGTTCATGATTACAGTAAAAGCAACAATATTGCATAGCATTACTTATTCGAAATTTCACCCGGTTGAGTTTTTTCCATGATATTGTTTGTGGCCGTTTTTCATTTATTGCAGCTTCCTAGATAAATTTCTTCACCTAAATTCAATAAAGGTATAAACTACACTGGTCATAATCAACTGTACTGCAGTGTAGAAATACCACATCACTTTGATATATCACTATTAGAGGCTACAATGTAATCCAAGATAAATTGTGTCAACATTGTAAAACGGAAATAGCTGTTATTCCTTGATTTCCATGAAGGATGGATATACTATCTGAGTGAAAACTTAGAATTCTACGGAATGAAGGGCCCTTAACAGTTACTGAACAGGTATTAACCATTGGCAAAGAAGACGCCTTAAAGCTATAACACAATAGTGTAAAACGCCTCAAAGGTTTCTCGGAGTGATGAAACACAGTTGTGAAGTTGCTGAAAGCATCATTTATTGTTGATTATGTTTTCGTAATACTTGCTAATGTTTCATTGAATTCGATATAGAAATATTATACTTATAGCAGGTTTCGTGTTCCGATGATGACATTTCGTATGTGAAATGTAGCATTCTTCATCGTCAGAGTCACATTTAAATTCTACGAGGTAAGAGTAATTGCCTTATCTTCAAAAACATATACACTCCATCACTACTCACTACAATAACATTTATTTCACTTTTTATCACATTTGTCAGGGAAGTAAAATAATATAAACAGGATTGATTGATGATTTTAATCATTATATTTCACGTCATTGAATATTCCGACATGTTTCACATTGCATTTCATTTGTAGTAGTTTTTTTCCAGGGTTCTCTGTTAACAAAGAATACGCTCTCGTAATACTAAGTCACTTCACTTGAAATATGTTAGTTTGTTTTCGAAACATCAAATCTCGACAAGTTTACATGATGGTCATATTTAGCATTCCGTTTACTGATCACACTATTCAAAGTAAATTTAAAAGGATGGCTACAAAGTTGTTGTTATCATCATGACACGTTTTCGTCTTCCGTTTTTACAAATTTGTCCAAAAGATTGTTGAGCCAACACCAGAATAATTATTATAAAGGGTCTGATTACTACAGCTTATTTAACCTAACAGTATGGCAAATAGTTTCTCCAGCCATAGAGGCGAAAAAACACCAAACTACTGCCAAAAGAATTGAGAGCTTACTACATAATTTATTAACGGTCTGCTTACTGTGGCTTTTTAACCAAACAAACATTATTGCAAGTAGATACTCTAGCCATAGATGTGTATAACACCCACAACATATATCTTTCTATAAAAACAATACGCAACGAAGGATAAGATGTTCATTATATATTGACATGCACATGTACCCGCCTGTCTGTTTTAGACAACAATTTCCGTTGTCAGGAACATTCAGTCCTACGTACATTTGATCATCATATACATGTACTCGTATATATGTTTTAATTAAGTCCGTTCTCATAAATTTAAACCATGTTTTAAACATATATGTTATAATGTCCGGTGAAATGAAATCGTATATACAGTTATGTTGATCGTACAAAAAGCATACATGAGAAGACATCAAAACGTGTTTTATAAAATAGCACAAGGTCATAAAATTTGGTTGCAAGTTTACAAGGCATCAATGTGCCATATCTCGAGAAAATAACTATGTATAACCCGTTGTCACGTACGTTGGAGCTGCAGTCGTACGTTCAAATCCCCTTGTATATATAGACATCAAGACATGACGATGTAATATTCTTTGAAACCTAACTGTAAGTAATTTGTGTTATAATGAAACACCCTTATTAGAGCATAAAGGTTGACGAACGGAAGTTTTCTGCATGATCAAGTTCGTTGATTCCGTTGCTTGATGAAGATGGCGGATTGAACTTGAGTTTTAATTTTTAATCCCTTTGCAGGTTCTCTACAGACAAATCGATTTTATACACCTTTTAATTAGATACTTCTCAGGAAAAACCAGTTTGGCTTGGATTTCGTCTTCGATGGTTTTTCAATAATGTAATCATATCCTGTAGCTTTCTTAATTACACCTCCCATTGTATATTCTTCGCTCGACTAAATATGATTGTCTCGTAGGCATTTGCCTAAATGACGCTCATCTTATTCTACCATGTACGTCTTTAAATCTACGATGTTGGCTCTGAGACTGATTGTTTTGGTAATTTTACTGCTATTTCATTAATATTACAGTGGTTGATGTTTGCCATCTTGAATGTCTTAATTGTGCATGTAAAGTATTGTTTTGGTGTGTTGGCATGTTTATAAGGCTTGCCTCATCATTTATCTACACGGTGTTCTCATCTGTCATTTTGCCATATTGGTAGTTTTCAAGGGCGTTAACTCAATGGATATGAGAATGCTGTCGAAACGTCAGAACAATATGTCACAAACCAGACTCCATTGAAGTTGTAGTTATGTACTGTACTGTACTAAGCAGATTGTTGAAAGAAGCATTTAGTTTATTGATGAACATATGCTGTAAACTAAGTATGTAATGCTTCAGAGATAGTTGCAACGTGCACTACCTCGAATTAATGTTCGAGCCAGTTTATAGAAATCTAGAACAGGTTTATTATTTATACAAGACATAAACCATATCATAACGTCAAACAGATGAATAATGCGACCCTATTTATAATTGTAAGACACTAATAAACACGGCGCGTTCTGATGAATAGTATTATCTTTCTACCGACGTTTCAAGCAAAGGTTTGGTGAAATATGTTTGTTTTACAAGAATAGGAACATCATTCTAGAAGATGTAGACAAAATACCATTAAAGCAATGTTTGACAATGGAATTTTCGTTGTAATACATTTATATGAACGAACGGACAGAGGGAATAAGGCTGTTTAATGTTGCGTACGTTATACTATGATCTCGCCCTCGCGGTATATCAAGAATCATATACAATCATTGTAAATTGCCAATACGGAACGGTTAAACATCATCAGCATTAGAGCAAAGGGTGTTCTTTCTTGCGTTATCTAGGTAAAAAACTCTAATAAGTAATGTCAAAGTTAAGTTAAAAGTTACATTTTTTTGGTCTCTTTTCAGCTGTTAAGCCACTCAAGCACACTTTGGCCTTTTAATTTCCTCTTGTCAATGGGCTACCTATGAAAGCGTTCGTTTGAATCCCCCTGGAGAGAATGTTCCTCTCCTCTGTGTGTGGCAGCCAGCATCGATCTGCGGCACCTAGGAATAGACACTGCCCTCACAGGTACCAATTTACACCTTGTGGGAGTGTGCATTTTACAGTATAAAAGGATTAGCAATTATTTCTTCGTGGTGATAAGAATGTGCACTACTTGAATGTAAATACGTTCTTCGACATGTAGTGGCCAAACCGTTACCTCCCATGGGATGATCATATCAATAGGTATTAATGTTGATATAAATATCAACTAAAATATAGTGAACTTTTTATAGGAGACGTTTTAAGTACCAGATTGAATGAAATAGCTGCATGCCACGCAACAACAGTAATTCTAGCCATATTGTAAAATAATTGTATGTTTTGATGTCTAAAATGATTGATTTTCTTATCTCGATTTTGTGAGAGTTTCCATGACGACTTTCTATGTTAGGTTACATAATTCTACAGTCTGTGCTTTTTGTGTAGAGGTTCTTTTAGTAGAATATAGACAATGACACGCGTGTGTCATATGTCAGAGAATGATGCAGGGCTATACCACATACAGAGATTCTTAAACATTTAGCACATTCTGACACCTGACATTCGGACTGGGAACGGATTAGTTTCATTTCCTTGTTAAAGTTGTTTATTTGTAGTTGCATTTCCTTGTTTATTTGTAGTTAATTTTCTGGTTTAGTTTTATTATTGGTATTTTGACGCACATGCCTGTGGTATATGATTTTTTCTCTTTATGTGTCTTTCGTGCTCGACTTTCTTTTTGAGTGTGGCATTCATTGGCCGATGTTTTATTAAAGCGGTATCGTCAAATCTTAATATTATCTGAACGACGAAATGTTGAAAGACCAACGGAACTTCTTTGTATAAACTGTGGTCACAGTTGTATTTTTCTTTTGAGTCTGATTACTTTCTGTGTACTAAGTCTTTGTGTGGTCTTTTATAACACGTTGGTTATGATAACACCGAGCTTGAATTAATTTTCTCTCAACAGTATCACGATATTTACAAACATATGTAACGGGAATTTGACTATTTAATCAAATATTGTATGCAGACGCTTCGAATGTAATATAATTACAGCAGCGATTTACAGTTCTTATCAACCAGAACGCTAGGGTATGTGTCAATTGCTGTTCTCTCTTAGTGTAAATAAAACCGTACAAGTGGTTATGGCATGAGATAGTTTATGATTCGGTTATAGCACCCTGCTAACAATGTTTACGTACCGCCCTACTATTCTTTTATATGAAACGAGTTATTTATTAGGTCGCACAATTTGACGATGATGAAAACACCTAAATTATTGAAAAATATTAAAACGTTCGTATCGTGTAGATCTACTAAAGTCATATAAATGTTGTTACACAAGACACATACCTACCAATAGACCCGTATTTGATAGAAACAGCTTCTACAGTACTTAATGAGGATAATCTTACGCACATTATTAAAGGACGTACCCGTTGGCAGCCAAACTGTCAAACATGTTAAGTAAACAATCTGCATAGATATATACCAGAACGTTTCCTGCTAATACTGTATGCATGTACTTGATTGGTGTATGAACTTTATTGACAGACGAGTATTGTATTAATAAGACTGAAGCATTGTTGTATATTGATTCACAAACATAGATAGAATTGCATGGTATTCTACTGAAAATGTCTGGACTGTAGAGTATAAAATTAAGATGATGTTTAGCATGACACTGGCGTAGAAAATTATATCTTGTATGATTAATAAACAGTTCACCGACTATACGATAACTTCCCAATATATTCCTGAATAAAATTATCTGCACAAGGTAAAATTGCGATGCAAATCTTGCAGTCAATAGTACAATATTTGAAGTACATTATTGCGTTTGGCAATATATGTTTAGAGTTAAGCACACGAAAACATGACCTTTATTAAATTTTCAAATATTCGGACAATCAATTAACTTGTTGTTTCATACGGGCCATCTTATGTATCAACTTTGACCTATTAAATACTAGAATATTTTTGTAGCAAGTTTTAACAAATGTGTCACTGAATAAGCTTAGATAAACGTCGTAAAAACGGTTTCAGTAAATAACTTTTTGGAATCATCTAGCGACAAAGAAACCGATGTCATAGACAAACCAAACGGCCAAATACCTTGTCCATAACCAATTACAATGTATCACAAAATAAACTTCTTACCAATACTATTTAGTTAAAGCAAATCTTCATAAACAAATACCATTTTACATTTACTTTGTCCACTTTCATGCGGCTGTTAAGATACTGTTTTCTAAAGTTGCAGATAGACTAATGGGGATATCTATCTAACCTTTATGCGAATGTTGGACAAACACTCGTTTGGATTGCGTTGTTATTGTGGTGTCTGGTCTTGTAGACGGACATTTCTCCTCACACTATTACAGCTATGTCTTGTACTTGCACATATATATTTTAGTCCGGCAGAACTTGCAAGGGACCGTGCAATGTCTTCTATACAAAATGTTTTTGCATTTTCTTGTTCTTTGGACCATACCATAACAGAATCCGAGTGATGCCACCTTGTCATCATTGAGCAATTCTCAGAATGAGGCCCCAAAGGGGGTATATGAATTTTCATGAATTAATCAGTTGGAATTTATTGTTATTTTATCAAATGTACAAAAGAACCCACTAAATGTTGTTTATAGTATGCCAAATAATGTGTTTATTCAATTTATAAATATTTGCAATAGTGATTTGTACAATTGAGGCCCCATTCGTGGTTTACACCTAAAACGAGGCCCGTTTTTAGACAAACAAATGGTTAAAATAGTAAATGATGCATGTTAAAGAGTTGTTTCATTATATCTATTATTAGACTTATATTCAGTGATATAATATTGGTAAGAATAAACATAGCTAACTATTAAATTAATTTACTTGAGGCCCTGTCATAATTTAGCAAATGTGGCCCATGGGGGTATAGAAGGTTTATATTTTCCAATAAAGTTAGCTTAAACACATCAAATGTAACGAAAACACCTGAAATGTAGTTCATGTTGTGTTAAATACTGAGTTGCAAAATACTCTAAATGATTTTTATAGTTTGCTAGATAATGTAATAATTATTTGAGCAAATGAGGCCCACTTGTGGTTTACACCTAAACCGAGACCTGCTATTTGCAAAACGAATGAGTTAAATTAGTAAAGGATGCATATTCACACATTTTTATATTTGAATATATTTTATATTGAATAAAGTGGCATTGGCTAGTGCAAACATGCATCAACAATTCATAATTGAATTGAGGCCCTGCTAGGGGTAATTTTAAACGTAAGAACTTTATGAAATTGGTCCAAACTGCTCAAGTTATTTCATTAAACCTTACGGAATGCAACTTTAACCATAACTATTATTGTTAGAAAAGTGTTATTTGAATAGTCATGCACTACATTTCGAAAAAGACAAATGAGAAATTGAGGATGTGCGTCTGTGTTAAACAATGAAAAAAGAGAAAATATTACATAGATCATGTCCAATTCAACATTTTATTATATGAAATACGAGACTTAATAATAATAAAATTTTAGTAAACTATCTATATTCACATAAACAACTACATTTTAGATTGGCAATGAAATAATGAATTGAGGCCCGTAATATGTCGTTAAACTGTTATATTTTTCAATTACATATTAAGATGTTTTACCTTGATATTACCACTTAGAACAAGGCACTATGAGATACTCGTAATGCACAATCTATCAATATATTTAAGAGGGTTTCCGAGCGGGGAATGATGCAGAATGATCCTACGTCCCAGGAAATAGACTTCAGTCTGATTTTCGATATGAACCACTAACGATGACCGACATGTGCCCGGACCAGTTGATGAAACGAGTATCTCCCGTGTAAGGATTCAGACCAAATGTTTGGCTTTAGGGTGTGGAATTAGACCTCCAAGAAAAGAAAAACAACACAATGTATAATACCCCTTGCTCTTGGTCACATTATTGAAAGATGCACCAGCATCAGTGACTCTATGCCGCACCGGGTGCACCCGGTATTATCCTTATAACAATAAAGCACAGTCATTCTGTACACAAGAGTACTCATCGCTATCAAAACAGACATTTCAAACCGATTGAGTTCTCACCAGAACGTAGAACATCCCGATGAAGTATTCGCCGTCATCAAGTTTAGCCATTTCAACTCAATATGAATTGTAATATAGTCAAGCTCTATTGGTTACATCAAAGGACCTTGCAATTATATAATTAAGTATATAGATAATTTTGCCCACAATCACACAGAAGTAATATTATACTCAAGATTGCAACGTGTTTGCCAAAACGAAAGTAAACAAGAACTATTCTTACATAAATATTTTTCTATTCCAACATGACAATTAAATTCCATGGCCTAGACAGTTACTGGGTTGATAGTAATACATAATACAGCCTTGTCTCATTCGATCCATGCGTATTATGATCACTTTACTAGTAACCAAACAGATCTACACCATTCCCATATGGTACTCACCACCACATAGTATTGCAATTCTTGAATACTCAAAGGGTGACCAGTTCTTTAAAGGGTTGTATTTCGTGGATAAAGAGTAAGCTATAATTGTATGACATGGAATGGGTGGTGGTAGAGTGTGCCTAATAGAACCTGGAACGGCATTACACATGGTGGGGAGTTACCTGTGAGGTTTTTACTAGATTCATTTGGGGCTGTTTGTATGCCATCTGGATTGGCATTGCGTGAATTGATGATGCACAGTTTGATTGTTCTACCGGGTAAGTGTTTATGACCTCCTTATAGGGCTCTGAGAGGCTGTGAGAAACTCAAAGCGATCGGAATCACATTAGGCAGTGGCCATTAATACATGTAGAGCCAGTGATGATTTGTTTGGTAGGGGTTAAATCCCACAAGGTGACACAAATGTCTGTAGTCAGTGATTATATGAATACCACTTTCTGAATGAAAAGGCTGTATAAGTATGGTGTTGATAGAAATACTGATAAGAAGATAAAAACCACTAGCAATGAGGTTAGAGTAATATTGGTGAAGCGGTTCATACAGAATGGTGCTTCCTATGCTCCCTATGCAGTAAGCTAACACATGTCTGAATTAATTATTCCTTATCAAACAGTAAGTTATTTAATGTCATTGCTAATATGCATACAAAACGGTTTTAGTAATAGTATATACATAAATTGTGTCCAACATTTCATATAATCCTAGTACAATTGCTTGTTAATTGGTCAAATATTACCAGAACTCAGTACAACGTATTCGTCATTTTTTCTGTGCAACGTCCAACAAGCAATTTGTAATTGTTCTTTTATGCATATTGTATTCTGCTGTTTCAGTTGAGGATTGCCTTCTCTGTCTGATTTGCGCAACAATTTGATCGACCACTACGTATGTACTAATCACTAGCAGAGATCCATTTCCCCGTTTTTCTATTTCCAAATACTAGTATGGTGTTATATCTTATCTTACATTGTTTATACGTTATTCACAATTGAATTTACACTTACAAAGGCCTCAAATTTATGAAATACCATATTTATCAGTGTAATGGAGGTTATTAATACTAATCGGCAGCACTGAATTCATTTGAATAGTATATGTCATACGTGAGTAATGAAATAATCGCCACGTTCCTAGGACATCCTTTATTTATGTTTTTCACACTAGCAGGGCCTCATTTCCTCAATTTATTACTAGTATTTCAAAAGTCAATATAAGTACATTACATTCACACTTTCATAACTACAAGCCATCTCATATACTTAAATCGTTCATGACCAATTTATAATATATCTTTTCAAAATTTCCTTTACCCTATTAGGGCCTTAATGTCATTAACTAAAGCATTACACCAGCTAATCAAAGCTGTTGTCCATTTGTATTTATCTATGTTTTTTAAATTTTGTGTTATTCTCAAATGAAATATTAATATTATGTGTTTAACACGAATACATATACTTCTCTGATTAATATTCTGTGTAGGCCTATTGGCGGGACACATATTATGTGTCGACCACAAGCGGGGCCTCAATTCAACAATTTACTATGGTTAAGGTAAATTTTATGCAACGCAATACTTAACACAACATGAACTACATGTCAGGTGTTTTGCATTACGTTTGATTGAGAATAATTAATCATAATGTGTTTAAGCTGATTATTTCGATAAAAACCTAATGTACATGATTGTATTCATATACGGCATTTGGGGGCCTCACTTGCCAAATAATGACAGGGCATCAAGTAAATTTGTTTAATGTTTTGCTATGTTTGTACTTACCAATGTCACTGCATTCAATTCGAATAATAGATAATTTTATAATGTTTAACATCCACCATTTACTAATGGGATGAATTTGTTTGTCTAATAAGAGCCTTGTGTTAGGGTGTAAACCACGAGTGGGGCCTCATTTTCATAAATTAATATTGCAAATGTTTATAAATTGAATGAACACATTATTTGGCATACTATAAACAGGATTTAGTTGATTCTTCTGTACATTTGATAAAATAACATTTGTATTTATACTCATTAATTCGTGAAAATTCATATACCCCCTTTGGGGCCTCATTCTGAGAATTGCTCAATGATGACAAGGTGGCATCACTCGGATTCTTGTATGGTATGGTCCAGATAACAAGAAAATGCAAAAACATTTTGTATAGAAGACATTGCACGGTTACCCCAAAATATGCTATTCATCTGCCGGACTATTTAGTTAGAGGGATTATTTAATAAAGCCTCGCCATTCACATCCAAGTCAAATTGGTATTGAATACGAAAATTCTATAGATGTGTTTATGCTGTGGCGCTGACCTCGGATGTTTGTTTGTTGATGGAAATGTTATGAACACGCTCTACAATTATATTGGGAGATTTAGCATCGTTAGTATTTTAATATATGCGGAACACAATCCATATATTGTCCCTATGCTAGTTTTATAGTCTTGTGTTCGACTAGTAATTTGTACACATGTTTCTATATGTCGATGTATTGTTCATTCACCAATTGCGGTCATGTAATGTCCAATTTATACACCAAAATTGTACTTAAAATCAATTCGCCCCAATATTCCTGCTATCCTGAACTATCTCCACTTCACGTAAAACTTGATGGTATGCAGTTTAATTTTTTATCTTATCATACCCTACATAATTGATTACTTACAGATTACATAGCCACAAGAGTGCAACAAAACAAAGTATAATTTCCGTGCGTGGGGGCCTTACGTTTTGTTTGAAATAATGAACGTAGAAGATATTAAACAGATTCACAAATTCTTACAGTACATACCTTTGTGATTACACATGAAACCATAAACGGGAGATTTTCAACATCTATGTGCTGAGTATCTATCTCTGATAATATCTCTGTAATTTGTGAGTCTATACAATGCATTGAGCCTATACTGGAAACCAGTCAAACATCTACCCATATTCAAGGCATCAATACCAGTACATGTTTTATGCCTTTGATATATAGCGATATGCGATCAAACCCTCAACCTCAAGATGTCTATATGCGAACACTCTAATCACTGGACCATCATGATATTTATATATGGTAAAAATATAGCACAAATGCAGTATTTATATAGCTACATGTATGTAGGATAAACGAAACCAGTCAGCCGCCTTTCTAAATCAACAGCCATTGCATTACAATTTCTAGTCTATTAACTTTACATTTGGTTCTAATTTTGCTAAATGTTCCTTAATCAATCAGTTTAGCATATTTAGACCACGCTTACTCACAGGTCAATCCAGTTCTACTGTTGATGCGTGCTTCAGCGGAGTTAAGTATGACTTTAGGTTACGTGCTACCTTCCCTGTAGACTTTTCTCGTACCTTTTTAAGTTATTTTTGGAGTGGGATATTTTACTTTAAGAATTTTACAATTTCTCAGTTTTCCTCTAAGCAATAGATGTAAAACAGTCATAAGAAATGTCTTACTGTGGGTGGTTAGTTAAAACGCACGAGTTCAAACAACATCATATAAAAAAAGATAACATTAGCTAAACACCAACATGTTTGAGTCACAAGTTCTTACAACTGACATGTGTTCGTTGTATTGAAAATGTGTTCAACGAGACGTAGGTATTTCAGGTAAAAACGATAAGTAATGCGAAGACGTACGAGGCTTAACAGCAAAAGGGTTCTATATAAAAGTCTATCAACTTACTCAAGGTGGTTATAATGAAAATACATTACATTAAACATAAGTATTACAGGTCAAAAACTTTCAATTTCAGTAATTGGGTGTGATAAGCAATCATAATAAGCTTTTACTGTAAACGATTTGAGTCATACGTTCTTACAATGTAGTAATGTTGGATGTATTTGATATAAGTATGTTTCACTATACGTGGATATTACACGTCAAAAGACGTTCAGTAATTGAATATTTGATCTATTAGGGCTAGCTAGGTTAATTTGATATTTGTGTTTCTTCTGATTATCAAATCTTCCACAGCTGTAACAACACTCTGCCTAATCTACCCTCTCTCTACCCCAGACGATTTTGTATAAATAATATGTTCCACGGCTAGCTTGTCTTACATGAATAACATTCCACACCATGTAAGTAGCACCAATACGTGTGATATCACTTCAAATGCTTATTGGACTTTGTATTCAAAAGGATATAATTAATCTAATTGGGTAGTGAATGGACCGAAGTCGGAACGTTCTGACATATCGATGGCTTAGAATGAGACTTTTCTTATGGTAAAACAAACTGTTTCAACTTCATTTTGGTCAACATGACAAGTTCAGATATTTATGAAAATGTGCTCATTAGAAGCGCCTTGTGATGCTTATTCTAAATATGAATGAATCTTGAATGGTTTTAAGTGGTACTTACGACATTCTAATTCTAAGCCATCGATATGTCAAATTTTTTAACGTTACCAAAATATCAATGTTAAACTGTTCACAATGCAGTTAGATATTCGTGAACGTTTAATGTGTCCATCTTAAGTGATTTTCAATGTTATTTTAAAATAATCGTACAATTTTCAATGAACTTGTTTTATACAGTAGCTAATCGACTATCTTGCTATCATAAATAAAATACAACACATAAAGAGTTTAAGTTTTTATGTCAAAGTGTGTTAAGTTGGTGGAAACTTGTTATGTACGTCAAAGCATTGAGGATTTGAGGATAATAAATCATCATGCACTTATAATAATGCACTAGCAAAACATTTCAAACAAGTGTAACGCAGTATGATCATTAGTTGATATAATTTGTAATGATATTTGAAAGCACCGTGCCTTATATTTGTAAAAATGGCGTACAGTATTGCATGTACTAACAAACACTTCGTTATAAAAAACCCTTCTTAATTTATACCAGTCGTAATGGTATTAATTCAATTTACCGCAATATATCAAAATTATGCACACTAATAAATGTGTACATGTACTCGTATATTGCATTTCTGACACATGTCTTAATAAATCATTGAAAAAACAAACAGCTTACGTAAGTTGAATAATTTTGTCAATTAGGTAATGGTGAATAACTAAATGATGCATTAATGTTTCCTGTCAGAGTTTTTGTGTTTTATAACCGTGCTAAGTTTGATATAATTCGTATCTAAAGTGATACTTCATTTTAAACGTACGTGATTTGATATTATAATTAATAGTTATGAAGTGTCATTATATATTTGTATGTAAAGTTAAAGTATCCATTTATCATAGTATAACCGCAAGTTACTTAGGTACTTAGGAACAGTCGTTTCTGAATCATTGCATGGATGGCAATTGCGTTGGCGTCGGGCAAAATATGTAATTGTTGCAAAAACATAACAGGTGGTATAAATAGTACCCATTCACGGCTTGAGCGTCGAGAATATTTCATTACAATCGACCTAAGAAAACAAAAACTTACGGTTGTTTTATTAACGTATTTATTTCTACGTTCGTATCTAAAATTACCATACACAAACATGGTATGTCCACACTGTCTAGAAGTTTACTGAACATTGATTAAGAAACAGTCGGAATGATGAAATTCAAACTTGTGGTCACCGACCGCTGGCAATGTTGATGGTTTGATCACCAGGGAAGACGGTTTATGGCAGATATGGTTATAAACAACATCATTTCAGCATTTTGAATACTGCAGATGGGTTGTTCGTCTTTAAAATAGCTGCACATTGTAATAAAAAAATTGTATAAATAATCAACTCTAAAATTCACTTTGATCTCTGTTTTAATTTTGGGATTTTATAACGATGACTAGAACGACAATGCGGTCCGAGAACAGAACGTAGACTACAATTTGTTTCATTGTATCTTTGAAACTAGCAAATCATGTTTGATCACAAGGAAATGTAAACAATTCACGTTTTCACCGGAAATCATTATACTTTTAATCACCCTTCCTCCTCGTTCTATTTACGTCATTCATGTTTGAAGTTCATTTAGCAAACAAGCATTGTTGGGAAATACAAAAGCCTACAAAAATGATCAAACAAATCGAAGCCAGAGATACGAGAGAGCTAGTGTTCATTTTTGTGAAAGAGAAGGCAGTAGCACAAATTAAAAGTATTTTACGTTTACAATAATGGATATTGTCAAAACGTAAAAACAGGTAAAGAGTTTTTGTGGGCGTTAAATTTAGTATGAGGAAATGCAAGCCAATTTATAAATTCCCCAATATTTCCTTGTCGCTAACACAACTCTGCTACCAGTATAGTTGCTGATTGTATATCATTGAACACAATGCTTGCCAATTAGTGAGATTAACGATCCGTCATTTATTGAGTCTAATTAAGGACTTGTGAGATATAAATTATCTAGAAAGTCGTATCTGCTCTGTCTACATCCAGTTTAATAGATCATGTACTAATTGACAATTTTAATGTTTGTCATTCTGATTACGGAAAATCCAGGACATCTCCGATTGTCGTTTTAATGCCACCATGCAAATGTAAACGACCCCCACAAAACATAGTATACGAATTTATATTTAAATGTACGATAGTGCTAGGTACGTTTGTACCAACTGGGAATGTTTCATTAACTTTATTGTTGTATTGGTTAATGTCGGAGTCACGTATTCCAATTAAGTGGTGAATGATCTTATATCTGATCAATTTTAATAAACATAATTATTTTTAGAATACTACATTCACGTCGCAGAAAATAACCCTCTTGAATATTTGAATTAAATTATGGCCTTTTGAGAATAAAATTTTTTATTTTATATAATCTATGATTGTAACTTTCGTTTAATAGCCCGTATATTTAGTACGCCGCAGACAATTACTGATTCTGTATGTAGATCTGTTATCAAAGTATAACAAGCTGTAATCAGGATTGTTTGGCTAAATCTAGGAGTACAGTGTCTTTTATCACCCGTTCATTTTAGTTCATTCAAATTTCAAAAGTTTAGGTGCAGTAATTATATGAAGCATGTGAAGATAACGGATTCGCTTAGAAAATCGTTCTCTTTAAATTAAGTGATCATTGCTTTACCTCAATAAACACTAACATTATTTGTCACTTCTTAATTGCACACCAAGTTGTAAAATGTTGCTATAAACGTTACACTCATCCAAATTAGTAGTTTTCATTCAGCACTTTAGAAATAGCACAAAAATGCGTTAACTTAAACACCCTTTAATACCTTAACGATCTTACTACTCGTCCATGAAATTGGAAATACAATTGAGTGTTTAATAGGGAATTGGATGCTCTGGTTTCGTGGTCTTAAATTTTGTTGTATCGTCACAACAAGAGACGAAAATTGTTAATTGAAATACTTATAATAGTATGATTTAGATAAAAGAGCTTGAAGAACAACTAAGTACATATAACTCAGTGGAGTTATTTGGAGTGCACATATGTCCAAACTATTTTCTTATGACCAGCATTGATTATAAAACAATAAAATTTTGACCTAATAGGGAAATGCAGCACCATTGAATGAAAACTGTCCGATGGAATGTCCAACCATTTCAACTTATATAATATGACGTTCTAGAATCTCTTGCAAGTCATCACATTTTCCTTCTTGTCATATATTAATGTCGCATAACATCCATTGGTATTATTACCTAGAATATCGGTATTTCTTGTCTTGAAATCCAATTGTAGATCATATAGCAGAAAGGTGTGAAGTTTTAGTCTGATGTCAGTATAAGCATGTCTCGACGGAATTATAACTGAGCTACTATCGAGAAAGAAACTCAAAATAAACAAGACTGCGTTCAATAAACGCTTATGCCCCCGTGGAAGCCATGTCCATAAAAAGCTAAGTCAATCAGGGGCCATTATTCAGTTAAAATGTTTGATAGTGTTACATGACTTTGAACTATAAGGGGCTTATGATGGTAAACGAATAATGCCACATTTGAAAGCAGTGCCTTGATCGACTTTATGTGTGATCTGGTGATACAGATGTTATGGTTCTTTGTCACTGCACTTCTCCAAGTTGCCATCTATTCATATACCAAGTTTCAAGTCAATATCTTAAACACTTTTGAAGATACACTCCTGTCAAAATTTGATTCTGAAAATACTAAAGGGGAGATATTTCAAAATTTAAGACAGACAGAGTTATGGTTCTTGGTCATTGCACTTCTCCAAGTTGCCATCTATTTATATTCCAAGTTTCAAGTCAATATGTTTAATAGTTTTGAAGATATACTCAGAGCAAAATTTGACTATAAAAAAACACTAAAGGGGAGATAATTCAAAATTTAAGACAGACAGAGTTATGGTTCTTTGTCAATGCACTTCTCCAAGTTGCCATCTATTTATATTTCAAGTTTCAAGTCAATACGTTAAATAGTTTTGAAGATACGCTCCTGTCAAAATTTGATTCTGAAAATACTTAAGGGGAGATAATTCAAAATTTAAGACAGACAGAGTTATGGTTCTTGGTCATTGCACTTCTCCAAGTTGCCATCTATTTATATTCCAAGTTTCAAGTCAATATGTTTAATAGTTTTGAAGATATACTCAGAGCAAAATTTGATTCTGAAAATACTTAAGGGGAGATAATTCAAAATTTAAGACAGACAGAGTTATGGTTCTTGGTCATTGCACTTCTCCAAGTTGCCATCTATTTATATTCCAAGTTTCAAGTCAATATGTTTAATAGTTTTGAAGATATACTCAGAGCAAAATTTGACTATAAAAAAACACTAAAGGGGAGATAATTCAAAATTTAAGACAGACAGAGTTATGGTTTTTTGTCAATGAACTTCTCCAAGTTGCCATCTATTTATATTTCAAGTTTCAAGTCAATACGTTAAATAGTTTTGAAGATACGCTCCTGTCAAAATTTGATTCTGAAAATACTTAAGGGGAGATAATTCAAAATTTAAGACAGACAGAGTTATGGTTCTTGGTCATTGCACTTCTCCAAGTTGCCATCTATTTATATTCCAAGTTTCAAGTCAATATGTTTAATAGTTTTGAAGATATACTCAGAGCAAAATTTGACTATAAAAAAACACTAAAGGGGAGATAATTCAAAATTTAAGACAGACAGAGTTATGGTTCTTTGTCAATGAACTTCTCCAAGTTTCCATCTATTTATATTTCAAGTTTCAAGTCAATACGTTAAATAGTTTTGAAGATACGCTCCTGTCAAAATTTGATTCTGAAAATACTTAAGGGGAGATAATTCAAAATTTAAGACAGACAGAGTTAGGGTTCTTGGTCATTGCACTTCTCCAAGTTGCCATCTATTTATATTCCAAGTTTCAAGTCAATATGTTTAATAGTTTTGAAGATATACTCAGAGCAAAATTTGACTATAAAAAAACACTAAAGGGGAGATAATTCAAAATTTAAGACAGACAGAGTTATGGTTCTTTGTCAATGCACTTCTCCAAGTTGCCATCTATTTATATTTCAAGTTTCAAGTCAATACGTTAAATAGTTTTGAAGATACGCTCCAGACAAAATTTTATTGTAAAAATACTAAAGGGGAGATAAGTCTAAGTCCAAAATTAGGTCAAGGTGAAGGTCAAAATGGAGTCGGGTGATACAGGCGTGTGAAGAGTGGTCATATACAACATCCATGCAAGTATGAAAGCTTTGTAACAAGCCATTTTAATGCTAGAAGAAACGGTCAATTTGGGTTAACCAAGAATTTTACCTTTCAATAAGTCTAAGTCCAAAATTAGGTCAAGGTGAAGGTCAAAATGGAGTCAGGTGATACAGGCGCGTGGAGAGTGGTCATATACAACATCCATGCAAGTTTGAAAACTTTGTAGCAAGCCAATTTAATGCTAGACGAAACGGTCAATTTGGGTTAACCTGGCCGGACGGACGAACGGACGGAAGGACGGACGGACGGACAGACGGACGGACGGACGGACGGACAGACGGACAGACGGACGGACGGACGGACGGACGGACGGACAGGTGAATTACTATATGCCTCCCGATCTATCGATACGGGGGCATAAAAAGGAAATGCCCCAAAGTACATTGTTTAATGTCTAACCGAACGAGACAGTACGATGAGAAATCATGAATGAAACATAACATCCGACACAGACGTTCTTCTTAGTTTTGTTGCACACTTGTGTCTAAGTTATTTGAAGGTAATCATGTTTTGAAGCCTATGATAAGATGAAAACAAATTATAGTGGAATACCACCAAGCTTTATGTGAAGTGGAAACAGTTCAAGATTGCATGGATACTACCGGGAATTGATCTTTGTTAATGTATGTTTGATTTGCGTACATAATGGGCATTTCATGATCACAAATGGTGAACGATAACTGTGTGTATAGAAAGCACGTATACAAATTACTAGACAAAAACATACAGTATCCGAGGGATAATATAAGAATATTGTCTTCCATATATTTAAATACTAACGATCCAAAATCTTCCAGCGAGGCGGAATACAAAGGATTGGCGCTCGTGTAATTGGCAATAAGTTTGTAGAGCTTGTTCATAACATTTACATCAACAAACAGTAGCCGAGGCCAGTGGACGCCTAAGCAGAAATACATCTATTCATTTCCGTTGTATAAGATGTAATTGAAGAGCCTATCATCAGGTAATTAAATTATCACACTAAATAAACGTGTGTATGTGCCAGTACAAGAAATAGTTGTACTGGTGTTAGGGAAAATGTCCGACTACAAGACCAGACACGATAATTATAAAACAACTACATTGTAAGTACGTCCCTACGTCGTATCATTATCTTCGCTTTACTAGGTGAATCAATACCAAAGAAGAACATCCCACATAATGATGTAAGCTACTATACGAAGTGTTGAAAACCTCAAAATATACAAATATAAAAATCAAATAATATTTTACATAAAAACTACAAAGTTTTATTGTAATTAACAATATTGCTAGACTGATTGTTGTTGCGAGACATAATAGTAGTTCATTCATATTTGTACAGTTATGGTCTTTTCAGGGGTAGTCACTACAGGTCGACAGAAAGTTTTGAAATAAAAAGAAGAAATAATCGGTAATGATCTACGAGATTGACAGTTTCGCGGAGCAGGTTATAGCCTAGTTCCCGTCCATAAATATAACAGTATAATGGGAGTTGGACTCAGACTGTAACATGCTTCACGGAACGGCCTAGTCGAAATCACCCCATGTAAGTTGCAAATTATATAAGAAAAATGTCATTTTCAGACATTGTACTGAAGTAGGACCCGAATATCATGTATGACGCTTATTTTCTCTGGGCGTTCGTATAAATGTTTTACACCGAATATTTCCATTTGGCAAACCCTGCTTTAATGGTATTACGTCAACATCTTCTAGAAAGATGTTCGTAATCTAGTAAAACAAACATATTTCACCAAGCCTTTGTTTAAAACGTCGGTATAAAGATAATAATAATCACCAGAACGCGCCTTGTGTTTGTGTTTCCCTCAATCATAAACAACGTCGCTATATGTATGTGAATATTAATTAGAATTCTGTTTTGCGAAACTCTGATATTATCTAAAAGTGTTTTGACGTTATATATTTTATGTCTTGTATAATTAATGTATTTTCTAGATTTCTATACTTTGGCATGAACATTAATTCGTGTGATTGTACGATGAGAAATCTCCGAATCATTATATTTGTAATATATAACATATGTTCATCAATGAAGTAAACGCTTATTACAAATATCGGTCAATTAAATCCAAACAAGACAAAGACATTCCAAATGGCATGTATGCTTTATAGTAGTTGTACACACCACAAAACATCAACTTCAAAGGCGGTGGATTTGTGACATCCTTTGCTGAAATGTTGGCACTATTCAGAAGTCCCATTGTGGTGACCCCATAGATAAGCGCCAATTTGGCAGAGCGACATATAAGAGCTTCGCTATGATAAATTAGACATTTGACGCTCTGGCTTACACTTTAAACATTCGCACACCACAAAACAATATATTGGATGCAAAGTTAAGAAAAATATGGCTCAAGACGGTCGGCATCATGTTATTATCGTGACAGTAAATATTCCCCAACAAACAACCACAGAACCAACATCGTAGATTTGAAGACATACGAGGGGTGATCAATATATTCGAGGACTTTTCATCTAGCAATTTCATATTGGCAGCAAGGCTCAAGGCGATTTAACATCATTCGGAGTAAGATGTCTCCGACCGAATGCACTAATAAAATTAATTGATTTATTCAAGTGGCGCGTAACGTTGGACGTCACGCGACGTCATTCCAAGCGTCACCGTCGGAGCAGCACATAGCTCCTTTCTGGACTGATACCCGGTTCCATGTATGATATTGGTTGTCTTTTACTACTGAAATAAGTAGTTAATAGCCGATTCTAGAATGTGAGGTGGAATAAAAAGACTATCTATGCGTTATTGGAAACGAAACTCAGAAAAGGGCGGTTGACTTTACAAAATTAGATTATTTCAATTAAGACTGAAAAAAGGACCTATCAGGTTTAGTACGCAATATCGACATAATCCTTTTGATTTGGAGTCAACGATTTTATGTGTTGTAGCCTATACTAGTCTTCGTTTTTGCCAGGTTCATTTGATTGAGATCTGTGCGTCTTATTTTGCAGAGTTTAACGGAAAATGTCCCTAACATGGTGTTATTATTGCTGTTTATCCTTATTTTATCGACTCAACCGTTTGGCAGAGACCCTACACTCACATAAACAAAGGAATCATATGAAAATGGCTAATTGGGAGCGCACAGAATCCATGCACAATTTAGTCAAGTCATTTTGAAGGTATCGCGAGGAATTTACAAGTTTCGCGTTAATTTTCATAGCGTGTCGTTTCTCAGAAATAACGTTACGCCCGAAATGCTCGACGGTGCGCGCTTCACCATGGTTACAAAAAGTGACGTCATAAAGTAAATAGTTACGTTACTATAAAGAAAAATTAGACAAATCGTGAGATAATTGATTGATCTACATCAGCATGTAATTTCATTACACTAGTTCCATTAATTCAACATTGAGAAGGAAAGTCCTCGAATATATTGATCACCCCTCGTACATGAAGGGAAAAGATGAGCGTCAGGTAGGCAAATGCCTACGAGACAATCATATTTAGTTTATCGATGACTATGGGAGGTGTAATTAAGCAAGCTATAGGATGTGCTTACATTATTGAATAACCAACGAAGACGACATCCAAACCAAATTGGTTTCTCCAAATCGATTTGTTTGTAAAGAATCCGAACAGGGGATTAACAATTAAAAATCCCGTTTCCATAGAATATTACATCGTCGTGCCATTAAGTAAACATGATCACCGACAGATTGTAAGGTACGGAGGCTGATGAAATGTTTGTCACATTATTTGATCAAAGTGATGATTCGGTACGTTGTTGTCTTGCAAACTAGCAATAAATATAAAATCCTTAACCATATTTGACGATTTCGTTCAGAATTGAAGGTTTATTTGCTGAGGTGTTATATAGGTATGCTTTTCATATGAAAATATTATAATATTTCACAAACATGTAAACATTTAAAAGCCACATTTTGATAAACCGTATTGCAAGTATGAGAATGGATTGAATGTTTCTGAGAGAAAACTATTCACGGCGGATACTGTTATCTCAAATAGACAGGGCGCTATGCCAATAAATAATGAACATTTAATTCTTCGTTGCGTATTGTTTTCATTCAAGGATCCATGTTGTGGGCTTTTTCCGCCTCTATGGTTAGAGCAACTAATTGGAATAATGTTAGTCTGGTTCAATATGCTGTAGTAAACGGTCCGTCTATAATTTTGTTGTTGGCTCAACAAGCTTTTGGTATTTTTGAGTTTTACGTGAAAGGAAGGAGAACACATAACATGATGCTAATTACAGCGCTTAACGTTTTACATACACTTCGAATTGTTTAATTAGTCAACGGAAAGCTTTCGTGTGAAGTTAATCATGTTTCTTGAACGTAGAAATGAAACAGAAACAGCTAACTGAATATTGTAATTCCCTGCCATTTGACGGTCCTAATAGAAAATTCAGCCAAACTTTTATACAAAATTATAAGGACAAAAATACATTCAGTGACAATAACATTGGCTAACATCGGCTATCATTGGCAGCATTGGCATGATTGTCCGGTGTCAAATCTAACATACACGTATCCGTTCTGGTAATGTGACCTTGAATAAGAAGAGTATATTGTTTGTGTAGGCAATGACGTTGTCTAGACGAGCATAGATATAGCAATTCAACATACAAAAACTGGGAACGGCCTCCCCCGAAGTAATTGCTTTATGTTGAATCATAAGGGGATTCATAAGGAGAACTTGTGATTGGAACACGCTTTGTTCAACATCTTGGATATACAATTATATCCAACAAAACACACAATTAACCACAAATACGGAGGTACTTCTCAGCTTTGTTGCACTCTTTTGGATATGCAATCTGTAAGCAACCATTTAAGTAGCCGGTGATAAGATAAAACAAATTATACAGTATACCATCCGCTTTACTTCATGTGAAGTCCTAGTTCATGATTGCAAACATATTTCAGCGAAATAATTTTTGTTATTGTATGTTTGCGTGGCGTACATAATGGACACTTCATGATCACAAATTGCCAACTGTAATTTTGTGGAGAACAAAGACGTATAGAAATTGTATGGACGAAATTACTATATTGTCTCGCAATTATTCAAATACTAACGATCACAACTCCTTCAAAGAGACGGACTACAAAGAATCAGCAAATATGTAGTTGGCAATAACTTGTTAATAACTTGTCCGTCAATAAACAATACCCGAGTTCAGTGGACGCCACAGCAGAAAAAACATTTATATAGTTTAAATATTCACAATAGTTACTGGTGAATTATTCAAGTTATTAAATTATCACTGTAACTAAATATGTGGGTTCAAGTAGGAGACATAGCTGTAATGGTGTGAGGGAAAATGTTCATATATTGTATAAAACCAGACAGTACAATTATAAAAACAACCACAATGTATGTACATTCCTAACACTTGTGTAACAATAAGCTAGCTTTCACCCTCAGTTTAGTTGTTATGGACAATTTGTGTTGACTAGATAAAATATTAGTTATTTAACATATTCATTTTATGCCAATTTGCAAATTTAAATGGTTGGTGGCAAGAATGCTAATTGACAGATTGGTTTCTCATATGAAGTCATCTTCTTTAACGGTTTACAATTCTACGAAGTGTTTTGCGTTACTGAAATATTTAGGTATTCAGTTATGCTTATTCAGGTAGAAATGTAATTAAAAGAAGGACCATATGACATCAAGGTTTTAATTCTAAACGTATATAGCCCAACTCAATAATGTTCGAGAATATTGACTGCTGGATCTGAATCGCAATTTCACAATGAACAATTCATTCAGAGATATGAATATATCGAGCAATACTCGTACAATCGGTGTAGCGTTTATTAACCAAAGAAGATATCATTATCAACGCCAGTGTCATGCTAAACATTATCTAAATTAGATACTCTACAGACGAGACATTTTGTTTAGCATACATTGCATCTCTATATATGTTGATCAATACATAACAATGCCCCCGTCACATTTTATACAGTCCTCGTTTGTCAATGAAGTATTACAAATCACCGTATTAATACACCACCCAAGAACATACAGATAGTGTTTGTGGTAAAGGCATGTAAGAAATCTATGCGGGTTGGTTATATAAGATACTTGACATTTTGTCTGACTGTCAACATGTACGTTGTTTAATTACGTGGTATGTGAATACGATTATCCTAACTAAGTACAAGAGAAACTGCAAACTGTATTTATCAGACACAGAACTGTTGGTAGTTCTACGTCTTGTGTTATAGATCTACAAGATTCGAGCGTTTTAGATTGATCAACATTTAGGTTTATTTATCATTGTAAATTCTTCTGTCATCATGAATAGCTAGTTTTATCTAAACGAATCTTAGGGCGATATTTAAACATTGTTAGCAGCACATGTTTTTGTTTGTTTTTTTCTTGAAATTTTATTATAATAGCTCATGCAATAAATTACATACAAGCTCTATGGCTTTTTCAAAGACTACATTAACACATTTTGATTGAACTACTATAAAGTAATTATCATATACACATGAAAAGAAAATACAGTAAATAAAAGGTATTAAATTAAGCATCAACAGGTTAAGAATAATAAATACAGTTGTTTCACATTTATAAGTTACATGGTTAATTAATTTAAGTCTAAATGAATACATTTCTACATATTGTATCATAGATATGTACATATTGTTACAGTATATAACAGATGCGTTTAGCCAGTCCCATCATTGAGTTAGTCTAGTTAAAAAACGAAAGCGAAAGTTGACTAGAATAGCTCGATGTGCGGTTATAAATATGGAGAAAATAATCATCTATATATGCTTAAAAATAAGCTTGTAACAATTGATATATGAAGAGAGAAACGAGTTTATATTAATGTTGTTATGTTAATGAAAGGTGTGTATTGAATAGTGTTATAAAGTGGCCTTTGACCTCTCGTTGTTTTAGAAACGTAGCGAAAGTGTTGTATTCGCTTATGAAGATGAAGTATAGGTTATTTGTGTTTTTCCAATTTTCACTAAGAAAATACGCTTTGCTGATGCAGAAAGCTATAAGTGACAGTATTTGATTCATGTAGAAATATTTGGCGTTACATAATTCGTATCCAATTACGATGTTTTTAAGGTTTCGAAGTTTATTACGTCTTGTGTAATAGATCTACAAGATTCGAGCGTTTTAGATTGATCAACATTTAGGTTTTTTTATCATTGTAAATTCTTGTGTCATCATAAATAGCTAGTTTTATCTAAACGAATCTTAGGGCGATATTTAAACATTGTTAGCAGCTTGTATTACTAAATCATAAACTATCTCACGCCGTAACAACTCGTACGGATTTATTTACGCTAAGAAAGAAGAGCAATTGACACATTACAGGTCGCTGGTTGATAAGGACCGTAAATCGCTACATGAAGCATAATACATTTGAAGGTTCCTCCAGTGATATTTGATTGAATAACCGAATTCCTGTTACACGTGTATATAAATATCGATATTGTTGAGAGCGAATTAATTCAAGTTTGAAGTTATCATTTTGTAATAAAAACCGCATTTTAAAATACCACACCATGTACAAAGAAAAAAATCTGCATTTAGAGTGTGCACGCGTGGCCACAGGTAATACAAATAAGTGATACCTTAATAACTCAGTTGTTCAAAACTGTTTGGTTTCCGTTTCGCCGTTCAGATAAGGTAGATATTGACCAAACCCGTTTTCCTAAAACACCACACAAGGAATGCCACACCCAACAGAAAACTCATAGAGGAGCAAACCATTAACTTCAAACATGTGTGTAATATAAGTAATGCCCAAACAAAACGTCACGAGGAAATGAAACCATGCTATACACGTCCTAATTCTCGGTGTCAAAGAAGTCCTTAAAGTGCAAGAATCATTAAAAACGGTATGACCTGCAGCAGCCTCAGAGTATTATTCCCATTATTCTACTAAGTGACACCAAACGTTAAAGGCCCATACTGTAGAATTATGTAACCTAAACAAAGGATATGGCGGAAACTCTCACAAAACAGAAATAAGAAAATCAATCAGTTTAGACATCAAAACATACACTAATTTTTTACAATATGGCTAGAATTACTGTTGTTGCGTGACATACCTATATTTGATTCAATATTGTACATAAAACGTCTCGTATACAATATTCGCTTTATTGTGGCTACATTAATTATTATTAATATGATCATTCCCAGGGTTGCCCAGTTCGGCCACTATATGTCAAAGAACGTGTTCCCATTGGACCAGTGCACATTTTGATCAACACAGAAGAAATAATTACTATGCTTGTTATACTGGACAGTTTGGTGTAGCAGGTTATTGTTTTTGCACGTCCCAAGTAACAATACTCTCACAGTAAAAAACTGTCCTTTCGTTATTACAAAGGTGTTACAATTAATATTTCCATTTTGCAAACACTGCATTAATGGTATTACGTCAACAGCTTCTAACAGGATGTTCGTAATCAAGTAAAATAAACATACTTTGCCAAGCCTTTGTTTTAAACGTCGGTATAAAGATAATAATAATATCACCAGAACACGCCATGTGTTTGTGTTTCCAACAATCATAAACAAAGTCCCTATATTTTTGTGAATATCAATGCGAGTATTGCAAAGTATTGATATCATCTGAAAGTGTTTTGACGTTATATGCTTTGTGTCTGGTATAATTAGTATTTATTCTAGAGATCTATAACCAGACAGGAACATTGACTGACACTGACGCATTTTTATCGTAAAATACATCATATGGTCATGAATGAAGTAAACGCTACTTTCAAAAAAACTGATTGCTCCAATTAAAAGATGACGGTCCAAATTGGCATATATGCTTAGTAGTTGTTATACACAACACAAAAAGCGGCTGGTTTGTGAATTTCGTTCTGGTGTGTTGGTATTATTTGGAAACAACATTGTGTTGACACCATTGATTAGCGCCAATATGGCAGAACGACAGGTAAGTGAAAAACTGATAAATAAGGCATTTGACGTTCTGACATACATTTTAAACATACTCACACGCCAAAAGTATATATTATATGTACAATTAAGACAAATATGGTTCAAGGCGGCATACATCCTTCACCGTAAAGTTAATACTTAGTAACATGACAGTAAATATAATCCCCAACAAGCAGTCACAGAGCGCACATCGAAGTTCTAAAGGCAAACCTAATAGTATAAGATGAGTGCCAGTAAGGCAAATGCCTACGAGACAATCATATTTAGTCTAGCGATGAATATCCAATGGCAGGTGTAATTAAGCAAGCTATAGGATATGATTACACTATTGAATAACCAGCGAAGACGACAACCATGCCAAATTGGTTTCCACTGAGAAATGTCTAATTGAATGATGTACAAAATCGATTTTTTTGTAGAAGATCCGAAAAGGAGATAAAAAATTAAAACCCAAGCCCGATCCACAATCTACATCAATTAGGAAACTTTACGAACGCGATCATGTACAAAACATTCAGTGAGCTACTGTGAGCTACAATATATTGTGTGTCTTCGAACTTGTATTTAATGATATATTTCATAGAACAGTACATGGACGTGACTATATACACTATTGCAAAATCACGACGTTGCTTTGAATTTACGTTTGCTGACCCGATATGTGGCACAACGTCGTGCATATTGTCCTTGTTGTGATTTGGCGCGATGGTGCCGAACAAACTTGCAAATGAGCCGTTCTCCAGGAAAACCGGGCTTATTGACAAAATTGTATAAATGTTGATAATTATATGGTTAGAAAGAGGAGACTCTTATAAGTAGTTTCTGAAAATTTGAACAAACTATTCCATAAACTTACAAAGTTCTAGACTTTTTCAATCAACCACTACCGTCTACTTTATGAGTGACGTCGGAAACGTCAATCTCTGTGTTTTTGACGTAACGTCAACTGGCATTTTAAAGATCCAGTATTTGATAATTTTTTGACGTAATCTTTTAAAATTGTGACACATTTTAGAATCATATTCTTATTTTAGTAATCTATGTCCAATTTGTGAGTGTTTGGTTACTGGAAAAATAGCAAGTGTTATTAGCCACTTAATCCTTGTTTTCCTTGATATGAGTACTTTTTAGAAATCGATCACCATAGCAACAACAGAAGTTATTTTAACCCAATTTTAAAGAAAACTTGAAGCTAATGGATAGTACTATACTATTCAATTACTTAAATATGAAATCAAAGGACACGATTTTTTTCTCATTTTAGACATTTTTCTAATTCTTATTGCATAATTACAATACAATGTCATTAAGCCCGGTTTTCCTGGAGAACGGCTCAAATATTTATTAGTAAGTCACCAACAATCCTTTGCGTAACTGTGTGCTTTTTTATATGTCTTTCGCTGTCTTCATTGGTCTGATTTTCTTATGCTCGACATAACTATATGCTCACTGTTTGCAACATTTCAATTCACGGGTCATTATAACCAACTTGATTAAAACACATTTTAAATTTACGAGTAAGGATTGAACTACATGTATGGTGATGAAATGAACGTATGACTTAATGTCCCTGACATTTAATCATAGCGAATACTGCTGTCTTTAATAGACCGGGCTTTCAATTTTGAACATTGAAACCTCTTTTGTGTATTGTTTTTATACACGATTTAATGTTGTAGGCTTATTCCGCCCCAATGGCTAAAGTAACAAATTGCAATAAGCTGTAGTATGCAGACTGTTCATAATTCTGCTGTTGGCTCAACAAGCTTTAGGCAGTGTTATGTTTTACGTTGAAGTGGAAGAAGAATTTGTAGTTAATTCTCCCAATTATGTTGGCGGAATGCCGAATATAACCGTCATATAATGTTGTTGAAATTTTAACTTCGCATTATAGCCAACACATTTTAGTGAATAGAAGGTTTCATTTATTTCCTATTCTATTGGTTTATTCCATGGACGACTGCCTTATTCGTATATCCGTGACGCAGTAGTCAGTTACACTTTGTCTAATGCCTTTTAGTTATTTATTCTTTTTGAACATAAAATGTGGCCATGAATGCGCAGTTGTAAAATTTAAACGAAATGAAATTGGTCAATGGCACAAACGTGCGATATTAGACAAAATTCATCAACAAAATCCTTTTAGCCGGAACGAATACAAAATACTTTCCAATTTTATCTTGCCACTTAGTGCATGTTCTTGTATAACAGTTTGGCTGCAGTTTACCTAACAGAGATTACCTGCTTGATTTTCAGACCGATTATTTATACAATCCGGCTTGGGTATCTTTCAATAAAACAAGATGGTATGTACTATCTTTCTGTAATCCAAATATAATGTATTATGCCATTACAATTGCACAACATCGTCTATAAATCATGTTTATATAACGTAAAAAGAAACAAATGCATGCTATCAGAATATTTTAATTGACTTCAATGCAGTGGTTATAATAAAACAGTCAGCATAAACGTTTTATCCGAAATTGTTAAGACATTAATATGGTCAGTAGACAATGAAACTTGATAACATTGAGTATATTGACATAATTGAATGGTATGAAAGAGGAGTCGGCAATGACTTATTCAATAAATAAAATATAGAATACTCGTATTTGTTCAAGGGTAAAATCTATATGACTAGCTGCTTGCATACACATATTGTTTCATATTAGGTGGTCGTATAAAGTAATAGTGTATTATTTGAGACGTTTTAATGTAGTGTAATCTTGTCATTACCCCATCATGACAGCACGAACAATCCACCAGAATATTTCGTTCAACACGTCATGTATGATTTCGGTCGATAAAGTTTTACTATATTACAAAGCTCGTCATTCTCAGTGCTTCGTGGCGACAGAATTGTCAATATTTAAACCACATTAATTAGTTTTAAATGCGGCAAACATATCAAATGTTTAAACGGGGTTTAATCATCATACAGCAGTAAGACTGCATGCCAATACGTCATAATATAAGTGAAACACGCTTTGAGAATGTGCAATTACAATCATAAACCGAACTAAGTATTGATATAGTATTATATCGAAAGGTAAACATGAAATGACAAAAACTTTATAGGACTTAAGACTTGCAGTCGTTGCATAGAGAATGCAAATGGACAAACTTTCCATATCATCAATTGGCAGCAGATTGGATGACATTCTGGCAGAACAGTATGGTGACCCTGTTTATGTACTAATAATCATTCGGGGTCAAACACGTGGAAATTAATTAACCCATATACGACGATATGTCTGATCATAATCAAGATGATAATATAAAAGCGAACTGATAATTCCTAAAGTTAAGGGGTTGTACAAACAAACATCGCTAAACTACATGTAACTGTCTCGCACTGTATGAATTACATTTAGTGATATATAGAGAATTTATCACGAGTTGTCAATTGATATAAATTTATATTAAACGAATTTTGGAAATTTTAATAAGCGAGCCTCTGGCGAGCTTAATTATATTTCCTGAACGAGTTTAATGTAAATATATCAATTGACAACAAGTGATGGATTCTTTTTATTATGTGACACTAAAAACGCAAAAAATCAATCGATTAAAGATATAAGTAAAATATCAGTCTATAACGGTTCTTCCCAATATTTATGAATGCTTTGTCTACTCATCTCTTGTAGTGTATCTCCCTGACAATGTTCAGACAAAAGACATACAGACTGTGTTCACACCATGATGACCTTCCCAACCAAACATCACTCTATCTAATTTGCCGCAGCATTTTCATATTTGTGTATATAATGGACATGTCGTGGTCGCAAGCAGTGAACTATAATTCTGATTACAAACGAACGGTTCTAGAAAATACTAAAACAACAGACTACACAAATGTACGATGGACAATGCAATGGTATTGTCTCGCATATATTTAAATAGTTACGATCCAGATTAGTCCAGCAAGACGAAATACAAAGGATTGGTGTATATGGAATTGGCAATAAATATGTAGAGCTTGTTAATAACATTTCCATCAACAAAACATTTCCGAGGTCAGCGGACGCCTAAGCAGAAATACATTTTATGATTTATTTTTTATTTATTAGAATAATTAGAGTTATTGGGTGTAATTGGAGAGACTATCTTCAGGTTATTAAATTACACAACTAACAAATCGTGAGTGTGCCAATACAAGAAATAGTTGTACTGGTGTGTGGAAAAAATGTCCGACTACAATACCAGACACGATAGTTAAAAAACAACAACAATCTAAGTACGTCGCTACGTTGCATCATTATCTTCAGTCTAATAGGATAGGAGAATCAATACCAAAGAAGAACATCCCCATAATTATGTAAGCTACTATACTAAGTGTTGAAAACCTCAAAATATACAAATATAAAGATCAATCATTTTTTACATAAAAACTACAAAGTTACATTGTGATTAACAATTTTGATAGACTGATTGTCGTCGCGAGACATAATAGTAGTTCATTCATATTTGTGCAGTTATGGTCTTTTCAGGTGCTGTAACTAAAGTTCGACATTATTTTTTTGATAAAAAAGAAGAAATAATCGGTAATGATCTACGAGATTGACTGTTTCATGGAGCAGGTTATAGCTAGTTCCCGTCTATAAATATAAACAGTATAATGGGAGCAGGACTCAGAGTGTAACATGCTTCACGAAACAGCCAAGACAAAATGACCTATTGTAAGTTTCAAATCATACAGGGAAATCTTCATTTTAAGACATGGTACTGAAGTAGGATCCGAATATCAAGTAAAATGCTTATTTTCTCTGGGCGTTCGTATAAATGTTTTACACCGAATATTTCCATTGGCAATCAATGCACTGGTGGTATTACGTCAACATCGTCTAGAAAGATGTTCTTAATCTGGTAAAACAAACATATTTAACTAAGCCTTTGTTTAAGACGTCGGTATAAAGATAATAATAATCACTAGAACGCGCCATTTGTTTGTGTTTCCCACAAGCATAAACAACGTCGCTATAATTATGTATTTGACTATTAATTAGAATTCTGTTTTGCTAACTTTTGATATCATCTAAAAGTGTTTTGACGTTATATATTTTGTCTTGTATGATTAATATAGTTTCTAGATTTATATGCACAGGCATGAACATAAATTCGTGTTATTGAACGTTGAAAAATCAACGAATCATTATGTTTGTAATTCATAACATATGTTCATCAATGAAGTAAACGCTTATTACAATAATCGGTCAACTAAATCCAAACAAGACAAAGACATTCCAAACGGCACGTATGCTTTATAGTAGTTACATGTGTACACATGAAAAACATCAACTTCAAAGGCCTCGGATTTGTTACATCCTTTCCTGAAATGTTGGCACTACTCAGAAGCCCAATTGTGGTGAGGTCATAGATAAACGACAATTTGGCAGAACGTCATATGAGAGCGCCGCTATGATAAATTAGACATTTGACGCTCTGGCATACCCTTTAAACATACGCACACCACAAAACAATATATTGGATGCAAAGTTAAGACAAATATGGCTCAAGACGGTCGGCATCATGTTATTATCGTGACAGTAAATATTCCCCAACAAACACCACAGAACCGGCATCGTAGATTTGAAGACATACATGAAGGGAAAAGATGAGTGTCATTTAGGCAAATGCCTACGAGACAATCATATTTAGTTTAGCGATGACAATCCAATGGGAGGTGTAATTCAGCAAGCTATTGGATATGCTTATACTATTGAATAACCAGCGAAGACGACATCCAAACCAAATTGGTTTCTCCTGAGAGGCATCTTATTGAATGTGGTGTATAAAATCGATTTGTTTGTAAAGAATCCGAACAGGGGATTAACAATTAAAAACCCCGTTTCCGTAGAATATTACATCGTCGAGCCATTAAGTAAACATGATCACCGACAGATTTTAAGGTACGGAGCTTGATGAAATGTTTCTCACAACAAAGAACGTTGTTTGATCAAAGTGATGATTCGGTATCCTTAAACATATTTGATGATTTTCTTCTGAATTGAATGTTCACTTGCTGAGGTGTTATATAGGTATGCTTTTCGTATGAAAATTTTATGATATTTCAAGAATATGTAAGCATTTATAAGCCACATTTTGCTTAACCATTTTGCATAAATGAGAATGGATGGACTGTTCCTGAGAGATATCTAATCACGGCGGATACTGTTGTCTTAAATATACAGGGCGCTATGCCAATAAATAATGAACATTTAATCCTTCGTTGCGTATTGTTTTCATTCAATGATCCATGTTGTGGATTCTGTCCGCCTCTATGGTTAGAGCAACTAATTGCAACAATGTTAGTCTGGTTAAATATGCTGTGGTAAGCGGTCCGTCTATAATTGCCTGATTGCCTGCAATTAAAGAGGAGTCGGCAATAACTTAGTTAAAAAGTCATATCAAACATACGCGCATCTGTTCTGGAAATGTGACCTTGAATGAGATCAGTGTATTGTTTGTTTCGGCACTGCCGTTGAGATGTCTAGACGAGTATTCATATAGCAACTCAACATACAAACACAAGGAATGGCCTTCCCCGAAGTAATTGCTTTATATTGAATCATAAGCGGATTCAAGGTCAGAACTTGTGAATGAAACAAGCTTTGTTTAACATATTAAACAATTATATCAAACAAAACATAAAATCAACCGCACATACGAATGTTCTTCTCAGCTTTGTTGCACTTCTTGGACTTGGCAATCCAGAAGCAATCATTGTGGTAGCCTGTGATAAGAGCATACAAATTATACAGAATACCATCCAGCTTTACTTGATGTGAAGTCCTAGTCCATGATTGCAAACATATTTCGGCGAATTAAGTTTTGTTATTGTATGTTTGGATAGAGTACATAATGGAATTTCATGATCACAAATTGCGAACTGTAATTCTGCGGATAACAAATACGTAATACTATACAAATTACTAGAAAAATCCATACCACTGTATGGACGCAATTATTATTGTCTCGCAAATATTTAAAGACTAACGATCACAAATCCTTCAACGACTACAAAGAATCAGCAAATGTGTAGTTGGCAATAACTTGTTAATAACATGTCCATCGACAAACAATATCCGAGTTCAGCGGACGCCACAGCAGAAAAAACTTCTATATAGTTTAAATATTCACTACAGTTACTGACGAATTATTCAAGTTATTTAATTATCACTGTAACTAAATATACGTGTTCAAGTACGAGACATGGCTGTAATGGTGTGAGGGAAAATGTCCATATATTGTATAAAACCAGACAGTATAATTATAAAAACAACCACAATGTACGTACATCCCTAACACTTTTGTAACAATAAGCTAGCTTTCACCCCCAGTTTAGTTGTTGTGGACGATTTGTGTTGACTCTCTGCTATTTATTTAGCATATTCATATTTTGCCAATTGGCAAATTCAAATGGTTGCTAGCAAGAATTTGATAATTGACATATTGGTTTCTCATATGAAGTCATCTTCTTTAACGGTTTACAATTCTACGAAATGTCTTGCGTTACTGAAATATTTAGATATTCAGTTATGCTTATTCAGTTAGAAATGTAATTAAAAGTTGGACCATATGAAATCAATTTTTTAATTCTAAACCTATATAGCCCAACTCAATAATGTTCGAGAATATTGACTGCTGGATCTGCATCACATTTTCACCGTGAACAATTCATTCAGAGATAGGAATATATCGAGCAATTCTCGTACAATCGGCGTACTGTTTATCAACCAAAGAAGAAATAATTTTCAACGCCAGTGTCATGCTAAACATTATCTAAATTAGATACTCCACAGTCGAATCATTTTCTTCAGCATACATTGCATCTCTATATATGTTGATCAATACACAACAATGCTCCCGTCACACTTTATACAGTCCTCGTCTGGCAATGAAGTATTACAAATCACCGTATTACTACACCACACAAGAACATAAAGATAGTGTTTGTACTCGTAATTAAGGTATGGAAGAAATCTATGCGGATAAGTTATATAAGATACTTGACATTTTGTCTGACTGTCAACAGGTACGTTGTTTAATTACGTGGTATGTGACTACGATTATCCTCACTAAGTACAAGATAAACTACAAACTGTATCTATCAGATATAGAACTGTTGGTAGATCTACGTCTTGTGTAATAGATCTACAAGATTTAAGCGTTTTAGATTGATCAACGTTTACGTTTATTTATCATTGCAAATTCTTCTGTCATCATAAATAACTAGTTTTATCTAAACGAATCTTAGGGTGATATGTAAACATTGTTAGCAGCGTGCTATTACCAAATCATAAACTATCTCACGCCGTAACAACTCGTACGGATTTATTGACGCTAAGGGAGAAGAGCAATTGACACATTACAGGTTGCTGGTTGATAAGGACCGTAAATCGCTACATGGATTATAATACGTTTGAAGGTTCCTCCAGTGATATTTGATTGAATAACTGAATTCTTGTAACACATGTTTATAAATATCGTGATATTTTTGAGAGCAAATTAATTCAAGTTTGAAGATATCATTTTGTAATAAAATCCGTATTTCAAAACACAGAAAATAATCTGCATTAAGAGTGTACACGCGTGACCACAGTCAATACAAAAAAGTGAAACCTTAATAACTCAGTTGTTCAAAACTGTTTGGTTTCCGTTTCGCCGTTCAGATAAGGTAAATATTTGACCAAAGCTGCTTTCCCAAAACACCACACATTGAATGCCACACTCAACGAAAACACCTATAAGCGCAAATCATTAACTTTAAACATGTGTGTAATACAAGTAATGCTCAAACAAAACTCCACCTATGGATTTTAAAACGCACCACTTTCCAGGGGTCGGTATTTTTTGCATGAACTATTTAGGAATATTTTTTACCAATGGTATAGTGTTCCTATGTTAGAATGGTGTCAGTAAAGTTTTTTACCAACCGAATTGCTAGTAGTGACCACGTGACCAAATCTCATTTTTCGCGCGTGATTGTGCAAATCAAAACTGTGTTAATGGCGATGTGTAAACGATTTATTAGCATACCAAAAAACACATTTTCAGTTTTCCAAAAACAAAAGTTCACATTTCACGTCAATCCGAAACTGGTGTGTATGGTGGTAAAGACATGTTACATACAAGAAGTAGCTATCACACGGTTTTTGCGCGATTATATTGTCATGACACAATACATATTGTCTTCAATAGCGTTTCATGTCAACTGACACCACCATTGAACTCCAAATAGGGATTAAAGGCCTAAAAGGACTCCTTTTTCGGATAAATCCATGCGCATGCTCCGCATAAGAAACGACTTCCAGTCAGCAACCGTGCCTGTCAAAAGAATGCTTGGTGTCGACAGATATGCTAATTCATCAAATGAAATTATCAAATACGTTTATTTATAAAATACAACATTTTCATTTAGTACCCTGCCAATTGGTGTTTCATCTAACATTGAACAGTCACTTCCTTCTTGAATTAGTATTTCCGGATGGCATGGGTGTTAACCTTAAACAGCAGGAATATAACCATGCGCATAAATAACGAATAACCGTCACTTTTCTTGAAGAAAATATTTTTTGCGTGATGGAATGTCCTAGATTTTGATCCCCCCGACTACATATGCCATGTTTTTTGAAACATGAGTCCACGGATGAGTTCCATAACCCGACTGCCCACAAGGTTGTCCTAACCTTTGTTGGTGAATAGAGAAACATTCCCCAGAAGTGGATTGCAATTATAATGAGTACCCGCTATTTTGAACGCACTAAAAACATGACTTTACTCGCACTCTCCCTAACTGTGATTTTGGTTTTTAAACTTAAGCACGTGGATGTCACGTGACTTAGTAACTTTGTTAACTTTCGTTTTGAAATTTTGCTGGTTGTTTAAACCTAAAATGAGCAATCTACAGACACAAATTTAATGCAGTTAAACAATGTTTGCTATTAAATTTCGAGGTTTGAATAAGTGGAGCGTAATTGTACACAAGGAAATGAAACCAAACCGGTAATAGTCCTAATTCTCGGTGTCAAATAAGTCCTAAAAGTACAAGAATCATTAAAATGGTATGACCTGCAGCAGCCTCAGAGTAGTATTCTCTTTATTCTACTAAGTGATGCCACACGTTAAAGGCACACACTGTAGAATTACGTAACCTAGACAAAGGATATGGCGGAAACTCTCACAAAATAGAAATACGAAAATCAATCAGTTTAGACATCAAAACATACAATTATTTTTTACAATATGGCTAGAATTACTGTTGTTGCGTGACATACATATATTTCATTATATCTTGAACTTAAAACTTCTGGTATACAATATTCGCTGTATAGTGGCTAATATTTACATTTACATTAATAGTTATTAATGTGATCTTTCCCGTGGTTGATTAGTTCGGTCACTATACGTCGAAGAACGTGTTCCCATTGAATCACCGCAAATTTTGATCAACACAGAAGAATTAATAACTAGGTTGTTTATACTTGACAGTTTGGTGTATATAAATTGACCAGATTAAGTAGGCACTCCGGACATATTCCGTGCATATTTTGGACAAAGTCTGTGCAAAAATAAACAAATATTTCCGATAAGAACGTATTACCATTGAATCAGTGCACATTTTCATCAAGAAAGAAGAAATAATAACTAGGCTGTTTATACTGGGCAGTTTGGTGTAGTAGGTTATTGTTTTTCACTTCCTCACAGTAAACAAACTGTCCGTTCGTTCTTATAAAGGTATTACAAAGAATATTTCCATTTGGCAAACACTGCAATAATGGTATTACGTCAACATCTTCTAAAAAGATGTTCGTAATCCAGTAAAATAAACACATTTCACCAAGCCTTTGTTTTAAAACGTTGGTATAAAGATAATAATAATCACACCAGAAAGCACCTTGTATTTTTGTTTCCAACAATCATAAACAAAGTCCCTATATTGTTGTGAATATTAATTCGAGTATTGCCAATAATTTACATCATCTGAAAGTGTTTTGACGTTATATGTTTTGTGTATTGTTTAATTATTATATATTCTAGATTTCAATAACCTGGCAGGAACATTGATTCGTGTTATCGTACGTCGAAAACAAACTGAAGCGTTTTGATTGTAAAAGTCATGAATGCAGTAAACGCTACTTTCAAAAACTGATTATTCCAATTTAAAGAAGACAATCCAAATTGGCACACAAAATAGTCATGTAGTAGTAGTTACAGTTTGTGTATACGCAACACAAAACAAAAGACGGCTGGTTTGTGAATCTTATTTTGGTACTATTTAGAAACAACATTTTGTTGACACCATTGATAAGCGCCTATATGGCAGAACGACAGCTGCGTGAACAACTGAAAAATAAGGCATTTGCCGTTATGACATACCTTTTAAACATACTGAACACGCCAAAACAATATATTAGATGCACAATTAAGACAAATATGGGTCAAGGCGGCATACAAATACTCAGTAACATGGCTGTAAATACTATCCCTAACAAGCAGTCACAGAGCACACATCGAAGTCCTAAAGGCATACCTGATAGTATAAGATGGGTGTCAGTAAGGCAAATGCCTACGAGACAATCATATTTAGTCTAGCGATGAATATCCAATGTGAGGTGTAATTAAGCAAGCTATAGAATATGATTACACTATTGAATAACCAGCGAAGACGAGAGCCATGCCAAATTGGTTTCCACTGAGAAATCTCTAATTGAATGATGTACAAAATCGATTTGTTTGTAGAGGATCCGAAAAGGAGATTAAAAATTAAAACCCAAGCCCGATCCACAATCTATATCAATAAAGAAACTTTACGAACGCGATCATGCAGAAAACATTCAGTTCACCATCCTGTGAGCTACAATATATTGTGTGTCTTCGAACTTGTATTTAATGATATATTTCATAGAACAGTATATGGACGTGACTATATACACTATTGTAAAATCACGACGTTGCTTTGAATTTACGTTTGCTGACCCGATATGCGTCACAACGACGTGCATATTGTCCTTGTTGTGATATGGCGCGATGGTGCCGCACAAACTTGCAAATATTTACTAGTAAGTCACCAACAATGCTTTGCGTAACTGTGTGCTATTTTATATGTCTTTCGCTGTCTTCACTGGTCTGATTTTCTTATGCTCGACATAACTATGTGCTAACTGTTTGCAACATTTTAATTAACGGGTCATTATAACCAACTTGATTAAAACACATTTTAAATATATGAGTAAGGATTAAATTACATGTATGGTGATGAACTGAACGTATGACTTAATGTCCCTGACTGTCTTTAATAGACAATTATGAACATTGAAACCTCTTTTGTGTATTGTTTGTATACACGATTTAATGTTGTAGGCTTATTCCGCCTCAATGGCTAAAGTAACAAATTGCAATAAGCTGTAGTATGCAGACTGTTCATAATTCTGCTGTTGGCTCAACAAGCTTTGGGCAGTGTTGTGTTTTACGTTGAAGTGGGAGAAGAATGTGTAGTTAATTCTCCCAATTATGTTAGCGGAATGCCGAATATAATCATCATATAATGTTGGTGAAATTTAACTTCGCATTATAGCTAACACATTCTGAGTGAATAGTCTCACTATGACAAGATCTTAGAGAAGTTTGTCCTCACATGATATTATACACAAACAAATTGGCAGAAATGACTTAAAATCTTGCGTGAGACATGCCGGAATATTCAATGACGTGAAATATAATAATAAAAACCATGAAAGCAATCTAGTTTATATATGTTTTACTAGCCAGACAAGTGTGATAAGATGTGAAATAAAAGTTATTATAGAGAATTATGACCATTGCAGCTATAATGTGTTTACGTTTATAGAAGATTAGGGCAAGAACTATTTCAAAGGTGTAGCAATGCCACGTACACTGACGTCACAAAACCAACTCGGCAACCTTACAACACAAGTAATGGGAAGTATTGTATTATTTTACCGAATTCAATGTTCAATTTCAAATTTCACAATTCTAAGGACAAATACATTCTGTGAACAAAATATGGTAAGTATTTCAGCAGGTTGGTCCTTTTTCCAGCACCATGTAAAACATGATGGATGTTTGTATTCGATCAGACAACTGTTCAGAAATCTTCTTTTTCGACCTTTCACAACGTACTATAAAAAGGCTGGACTGTTGATAGGGATACTATATTTCGTACAATGCTCATATTAATTCCCCTTGAGTAGAGCTTTTTGAATAGGAATAAAATACTTACGGTTATCTTTGTTTTCTACTGTTGATAATTTTGTCTTGGATCTGCAAACCTTTAGTAAAGTCTAGGTCACTAGGCTTTTCTACCCTGTATCATATTGAATGATGATAATTGTAGTTGTATTTACGCTAATTGAAGATCAGATGAAGAACTTTATCAAGTAGGTTTTCATCACCGAACGAAACACCGACGCATGCAACGTATCAGTAAGAAAAAAAACCGGATAAAAAATCGTATAATTAATTTTGATTGTAATTCACGAACTTAGCCACTTATAAGATTTAAAATATAACATAACTCCATACGAATTTAATGCAGATCAATCGACAGGTGACAACATATTTTTACTACTCTTGCAAAATCATTAACAATGCTTTGAGAATCAAACACTATACTTCTTTCTGCACATGATTATGGCTAAATGCAATTTGTTTAATTATTCCAATATCAGGCATCTATATCGGGCTGTAGCCAAGGTACTTGGTAAGTTGTTTGTGAAAATTGATTTCCTAATGAGTTGGAATAGTTTTAATTATCTACTGTAGGTAATTGGTATATTGTATCCACAGTGGTGAAATATAAATGAAATGCTACCAATTACACAAAAGTGCGATTTTAGACAAAATTCATCAACGAAATCATTTTGGTTGGAACGAATACAAAATAAATTCCTATTTTATCTTGCCACTTAGTGCGTTTTCTTGTATAACAGTTTGGCTGCAGTTTACCTCACAGAGATAATCTTCATGATTTTTCGTACGAGTATCCACAGAATCCGACTCATGTATTTTTCAATAAAACATGATGGTATGTACTATCTTTCTATAATCCAAACATAATGTATAATGCCATTACAATCGCAGAACATCATCCATAAATCATGTTTATTGAACGTAGAAAGAAACAAAGTCTGGTATTAGAAGATATTAATTTACTAAAATACAGCGGTTATAATAAAACAGTCAGCATAAATGTTTTATCCGAAATTGTTAAGACATTAATATGGTCAGTAGACAATGAAACTTGATAATATTAACAATTTTGACATAATTGAATGCTATTTAGGAGGAGTCGGCAATGACTTATTCAATAGATAAAACCTAGCATACTCGTATTTGTTCAAGGGTAAAATCTATATGACAGAAAGTCACGATATTGCTGCTTGCATACATATATTGTTTCATATTAGGCGGTCGTATGAAGTCATAGTGTATTGTTTGATGCGTTTTAATGTAGTGTAATCAAACAGTGTGTAATCTTGTCATTATCCCATCATGAAACACGAACAATCAACAAGAAAATTTCGAAAAAACGTCATGTATGATTTCGGGCGATATGTAATATTACAAATCTTATCATTGTGAGTGCTTCGTGGCGACAGAATTGTCAATATTTAAACCACATTAATTAGTTGTAAATGCGCCAAACATACCAAATGTTTAAACGGGGTTTAATCAACATAAAGCGGTAAGACTGCATGTCAATACGTCATAATATATGTGAAACACGCTTTGAGAATGTGCAATTACAATCATTAACCGACATAAGTATTGCTATAGTATTATAGTTAAAAGAAAACATGAAATGACAAAAGCTATATAGGACTTAATACTTGCAGTCGTTGCATTGAGAATACAAAATGGACAAACTTTCCATATCATAAAGATTTGGTTTCCACATATAAGGATTATTAGTTGAAATTGGCAGCAGATTGGATGACATTCTGGCAAAACAGTATGGTGACCCTGTTTGCGCACGAATAATCATTCTGGGTCACATACGAGGCAATTAATTTACCCATGTGCGACGATGTGTCTGATTATAATCAAGATGATAATATAAAAGCGAACTGATAATTCATAAAGTTAAGGGGTTGTACAAACAAACATCGCTAAACTACATGTAACTGTCTCGCACTATATGAATTACATTTAGTGATATACTATTATATTACATTCCTACGACTAAATATATAAGTCAATATCAGTCTATAACTGCCCTTCCCCATATTTATGAGCTATTTGTCTATTTAACTCCTGTAGTGTATCTGTCGGACAATGTTCAGACAGTGGACATACAGACTGTGTTCACAACATGTGATGGTCTTCTCAACCAGACATCACTCTATCTAATTTGTCGCAGCATTTTCATATGGATTGATATCATGTCTGAAGGGGGAAATGAACTATTTTGTGAGGATATAACTTGATCTCATGTAACATGACGATAGATCAAACTGTCTATGATAATATTCTATGTTCAGATGTACGGGGGTAATTGTAGTAATACAAGATGTCTGATTACCATATCCTGGTCTTTTAGCAGTCAAATAGATTCAGTTCCACTAGATACAATGTTTAACCAGATACTAATAATTGGTGTGATTTATATGCTGACCTTGTTATCTTCCATCGCATTAACGGATTGTTCTAGCTTATGGTAATTAATGCCTTAATAAGAAGTCTTTACTTCCGGGTTACGTGGTATTATGACATAGCGGTTAATCGAGTAAATGTTCTTATGAGCTGTATAATACTAAATGAATCGACCTTCAATCGCCCAGCAAAAACGGTTGGTGTTCGGGTCTACAATTAGTAGAACATACATGCAGTCCAGCAATAATGTCCTCAAAACTAAAAACATGTAAACGAATCATGGGATGGAATATTTCGGGTAACAATGGGTAGCTTTTTGTATGAAGCAACATTCAACTGGACAAAACAAACAGTGTTTGACACTCGTTATGGTAATGCGGTATATAAAAACCTTGCTCTTCAAGGGAGAATATACAATTTACACACCAACAAGCATTACTATGAAGAAAATGTAATCCAAGTAGGCTGGCAAAATTCAACCTGTCCTGAATTCACAATTGAATATCACGCGCTGGGTAAGTGTTGTGTGATACCTGCGAATTGTTTTATCAAACGTAAACTTTATTATCTCTGATACTAGTAATTGTAATAACTTATTTGTCTTGCAAACTTGTGAATAAAACGATTTTCGTTTAATATTCTACGTACAATTATTTCAAATTTAATAAAAAACATCACACAGAAGGTATTCTTAGTTTTGTTGCACTCTTGTGGCTACATTATCTGTAAGAAATAATTTTTAAACCCTATGATAAGATAAAAACAAATTATTCAGCATACCATCAAGCTTTATGTGGCGCAGAGGCAACTCAAGATTGCAAAGCTATTTCGGCGAATAGATTTTAAGCAATGTATGTTTGATTAGTGTATATAATGGTCATTTCATGATTGCAAGTGGTAAACTATAATTCAGAATACAATCGAATATATCTATAAATTACTAAAAACTGTACGATGGAAAATGCAATGATATTGTCTTGCATATTCTTAAATAGTTACGATTCGTCCAGCAAGACGGAATACAAAGGATTGGTGTATATGTAATTGGCAATTAATATGTAGAGTTTGTTCATAACGTTTCTATCAACAAAAAAATTCCGAGGTCAGCGGACGCCTAAGCAGAAATACTGTGGTGCGCAAGGCTTGACCGACCACATGTTTTCCTATAAACGCTCATGTATAACTTACAAACATTGTTCAATTTGTTGACATAAAGTTAGGGACGAAACTTCGGGTACGAAGTGGTTTGGGTGCACTTGCTTTCGTGTAGAAAACTCAGCAACGGAGGGTTCTGTCGTCGTATTTGTACGATCAGTACACGTATAAATGATGTTATGCCTTGAAGACCAAGTACTCTCATCGCGTAGCTAGATATTTACCGGCATTTTAGCGATTTTTCGCTCGTCAGCTTCAACAACCGGAAACGGTGCACATGTAATTTGTTCTCCGTAGCAACGGTGGGACACCCCTAAATGTTGAATGTGATGTGATACAGAGGCCCCTATACTTAATTTTATTGCATTGATTTTGACCAATTTTTTGTGTTTTTGTGGTTGATTGTAGATTTGGAAAGGTGTTCTATGGTTGCCAGTACGCAATTTTTTATAAGTGCAGCTCTCGACCAATCAGATTTTGGGATTTGCGCACAAAATTTTGTGGCACACATTTTGTGTGCCACAGAATTTTGTGTGCAAGCTGTCTGGTATATAAGGCGAGCCTCCCGTCATTCGGGGTCATTAAACAAGGCAAAACTCTATTTAATTATTTTTAGAAATTTTTATAAAGAATTTCACGTCTGAGTTGATAAATAGTAGTATTTTTACCTTTTATTGAGTCTTTAGCGATTCATTAGCTTAAATAAGTACTTTGGTGATTTTTGTGAGAATTTATACTTTTGAGTCCGCTTGTCTTATACTTTACTGTCCCGTGGAGACCACCCCCCATTTGAGCAGGTACACACACACACATGTACACATACACGCATATGAGCTGAGATCTACTGATTAGCTGATTCTTAGTTCCAGTGATGCACCAGAAGTACAAGACATCCTGACAACTGCCAGACAGCCTGAGAAGTACTTGGTGGCCTGGAGTATACAAATGTGCTGAGATCTGCTGCTGTACAGAGAAATACTGGGAGGCCTGGAGTATGCAGATGTGCTGAGATCTGCAGCTGTACAGAAAAGTACTGGGTGGCCTGGAGTATGCAGATGTGCTGAGATCTGCTGCTGTACAGAAAAGTACTGGGTGGCCTGGAGTATACAGATGTGCTGAGATCTGCTGCTGTACAGAAAAGTACTGGTTGGTCTGGAGTCTATAGATTTGCTGTGATCTACTCATATGCTTACATTTTACACACATATTAACATTTTCATACAACTAACCAGTCTACTGAAATCCTGCTTAGATATAGATATCCAGGTTTTGAAACGCAATGCATTTAAAAGTCAGGTGTTCATATAGAGTCACTCTACCAGTGTTATAATTAGTCAGTAAAGCACGCACACAGTCACTGTATTGGTTGAGAGTGCATATAGTCTTGAAACTATAGTGTGCAATAGTTAGCCACGATACCATTGCGCTATTTGAGTACAAATAGTGAGTCACGCTACCAGCGAGTCAATTGTTTAGAACCTCTGGCGCATATCAATACATCGTATGATTTATTTTTATTCATTAGAGTAATCAGATGTAATTGGAGAGACTATCTTCAGGTTAATAAATTACACAACTGACAAATCGTGAGTGTGCTAGTACAAGAAATAGATGTACTAGTGATGAAAAATGTCCGTCTACAAGATAATTATAATACAGTACGTCCCTACGTCGTATCATTATCTTCACTCTACTAGGTGAATCCATACCAAAGAAGAACATCTAACATAATGATGTAAGCTACATATACGAATTGTTGAAAACTTCAAAATACAAGAATATGAAGATCAATCATTTAAGACGTAAAAACTAAAATTACATTGTATTTAACAATATTCATGTTTTGCTAGACTCATTGCGTGACATACTAGTATTTCATTCATATTTGTTCATAATACTTCGTGTATAATGATATCTAAAATGTGTTGATATTTATAATTAACATTCAATTAGGCCACTTAATGTCGACAGAAAGTTTATAAAAAAGAAGAAGAAATAATCGGTAATGATCTAAGAGATTGGCTGTTTCATGGAGCAGGTTATAGCTAGTTCCCGTCTATAAATATAAACAGTATAATGGGAGCAGGACTCAGAGTGTAACATGCTTCACGAAACAGCCCAGTCGAAATGACCTTTTGTAAGTTGCAAATTATATAGGGAAACTCGATTTTCAGAAATGTTACCGAAGATCAAGTATAACGCTTAATTTCTCTGTGAGTTCATATAAATGTTTTACACCGAATATTTCCATTGGCAAACACTGCATTAATGGTACTACGGCTACATCTTCTAGAAAGATGTTTGTAATCTAGTAAAACAAACATTTTTCACCAAGCCTTAGTTTAAAACGTCGGTATAAAGATAGTAATAATCACCAGAACGCGCCTTGTGTTTACCACATTCATAAACAACGTCACGTTATGCTTGTAAATATTAATTAGAATTCTGTTTTCCTAACTCTGATATCATCTAAAAGTGTTTTGACGTTATATATTTTATGTCTTGTATAATTAATACATTTTCTAGATTTCTATGCACTGGCTTGAACATTCATTCTGATTATTGTACGTTGTAATATACAACATATGTTCATCAATGAAGTAAACGCTTATCACAAATATATATTAATCATATCCAAACACGGCAAGTACATTCCATATGTCATTGACATGTATGCTTTATAGTAGTTATACAAAAATAACTGTGCTGAAATATTGGCACTATTTAAAAGCCCCATTGTGGTGACGCCATAGATAAGCGCCAATTTGGCAGAACGACATATGGAAGCGCTGTGATGATAAATTAGGCATTTGACGCTCTGACATACCCTTTAAACATGCGCACACCACAAAACAATATATTGATGGAAAATTAGGACAAATATTGATCAAGACAGTCGGCATCATGTTATTATCATGCCAGTAAATATTCCCCAACAAACAACCGCAGAACCAACATCGTAGATTTGAAGACAAACATGAACGGAAATGATGAGCGTCAGTTAGGCAAATGCCTACGAGACAATCATATTTAGTTTAGCGATGACTATCCGATGGGAGGTGTAATTCAGCAAGCTATAGTATATGCTTACACTATTGAATAACCAGCGAAGACGAAATCCGAACCAAATTGGTTTCACCTGAGAAGACTCTTATTCAATGTGGTGTATACAATCGATTTGTTTGTAAAGAATCCGAACAGGGGATAAACAATTAAAAATCCCGTTTCCATAGAATATGACATCGTCGTGCTTTAAGTAAACATGATCACCGACATATTTTAAGGTGCGAAGGCTGATGAAATGTTTGTCATAACGAAGAACGTGGTTTGATCAAAGTGATGATTCGGTACGTCGTTGTCTTGCAAACTTGCAAAAATAAAAAATTCTTAAAAATAGTTGATGATTTTGTTCTCAATTGAAGGTTCACTTGCTGAGGTGTTACATGTGTTATATAGGTATGCTTTTCGTACGAAAATATTATAATATTTCACGAATATGTAAGCATTTAGAAGCCACATTTTGATAAACCGTTTTGCAAGTATGAGAATGGATGGAATGTTCTTGAGAGATATCTATTCACAGCGGATACTGTTTATTAAATAGACAGGACAGTATGCCAATACATAATGAACATTTGATCCTCCGTTGCGTTTGTTTTTATTTAAGGTTCCATGTTGTGGAAGTTTTTCCACCTCTATGGTTAGAGCAACTAATTGCAATACTGTTAGTCTGGTTCAATATGCTGTAGTAAGCGGTCCGTTTATAATTTTGTTGTTGGATCAACAAGCTTTTGGCAGTTTTGAGTTTTACGTGAACGGAAGAAGAAAACATAACATGATGCTTATTACAGCGATTAACGTTTTACATACTCTTCGAATTGTTTAATTATTCAACGGAGAGCTAAATATATTTTTCAAGTTTCAAGTATTTGTGAAGTTAATCATGTTTATTGAACGTAGAAATGAAACAAAAGCAGCGAACTGAATATTGTAATTCACTGCAATTTTGGCGGTCCTAATAGAAAAGTCAGCAAAAATGATTTTATTCAAAATCATTAAGACAAAAATACATCCCGTGACAATAACACCGGATAGCACTGACACCATTGTCATGCTTGTCTGGTATTAAAGAGGAGTCGGCAATGACTCAGTTAAACCGTCTTATCTAACATACGCGTATTTGTTCTGGTAATACAACCTTGAATGAAATTAGTGTATTACTTGTATGTCATGTGTAGGCACCGTTAAGAGGTCTAGACGAGCACAGATATAGCAACCCAGCATACAAAAACAGGGAACGGCCTCCCCCATAGTGATGGCTTTATGTTGATTCATAAGGGGATACATAAACAGAACTTTTGAATGAAACATGCTTTGTTTAACATCTTCTTTATACTATTATATCCAACAAAACATACAATTAACCACACATTCGGTGGTTCTTCTTAGCTTTGTTGCACTCCTTTGACTATACAATCGGTAAGCAATCATTTTAATGTTGTGTGATAAGATAAAACAAATTATACAGTATACAATCTAGCCTTACATGTGAAGTCCTAGTTCATGATTGCAAACATATTTCGGCGAAAATTTTGTTATTGTATTTTGGAAAGAGTACATAATGGACATTTCATGACCACAAATTGCGAAGTTCTGTAATTCTGCGGATAACAAATACGTATACAAATTACTAGAAAAATCCATACCACTGTATGGACGAAATTATTATATTGTCTCGCAAATATTTAAATACTAACGATCACCAATCCTTCAACGAGACGGACTACAAAGAATCAGCAAATGTGTAGTTGGCAATAACTTGTAAATAACATGTCCATCAACAAACAATATCTGAGTTCAGCGGACGCTACAGCAGAAAAAACTTCTACATGTATATAGTTTAAATATTCACTATAGTTACTGACGAATTATTCAAGTTATTAAATTATCACTGTAACTAAATATATGTGTTCAAGTACGAGACATAGCTGTAATGGTGTGAGAGAAAATGTCCATATATTGTATAAAATTAGACAGTACAATTATAAAAACAACCACAATGTATGTACATTCCTAACACTTGTGTAACAATAAGCTAGCTTTCACCCTCAGTTTAGTTGTTATGGACAATTTGTGTTGACTAGATAAAATATTAGTTATTAAGCATATTCATTTTATGCCAATTTGCAAATTTAAATGGTTGGTGGCAAGAATGCTAATTGACAGATTGGTTTCTCATATGAAGTCATCTTATTTAACGGTTTACAATTCTACGAAGTGTTTTGCGTTACTGAAATATTTAGGTATTTAGTTATGCTTATTCAGGTAGAAATGTAATTAAAAGATGGACCATATGACATCAAGGTTTTAATTCTAAATGTATATAGCCCAACTCAATAATGTTCGAGAATATTGACTGCTGGATCTGAATCGCAATTTCACCATGAACAATTCATTCAGAGATATGAATATATCGAGCAATACTCGTACAATCGGTGTAGCGTTTATTAACCAAAGAAGATATCATTATCAACGCCAGTGTCATGCTAAACATTATCTAAATTAGATACTCTACAGACGAGACATTTTCTATAGTATATATTGAATCTCTATATATGTTGATCAATGCACAACAATGCTCCAATCTCACTTCATACAATGTCAATGAAGTATTACAAATCACCGTATTCATACACCACACACGTACATACAGAAAGTGTTTGTAGTAAAGGCATGGAAGAAATCTATACGGATTGGTTATATAAGATACTTGACATTTTGTCTGACTGTCAACAGGTACGTCGTTTAATTACGTGGTATGTGAATACGATTATCCTCACTAAGTACACGAGAAACTGCAAACTGTATTTATCAGATACAGAACTGATGGTAGTTCTACGTCTTGTGTAATAGATCTACAGGATTCAAGCGTTTTAGATTGATCAACATTTAGGTTATTTTATCATTGTAAATTATTGTGTCATCATAAATAGCTAGTTTTATCTAAACGAATCTTAGGGCGATATGTAAACATTGTAAACAGCGTGCTATTACCAAATGATAAACTATCTCACGCCATAACAACTCGTACGGTTTTATTGACGCTAAGGGAGAAGAGCAATTGACACATTACAGGTTGTTGGTTGATAAGGACCGTAAATCGCTTCATGAATTATAATACATTCAAAGGTTCCTCCAGTGATATTTGATTGAATAACTGAATTCTTGTTGCACTTGTTCATAAATATCGTGATATTGTTGAGAGCAAATTAATTCAAGTTTGAAGTTATCATTTTATAATAAAAACCGCATTTTAAAATACCACATCATGTACATAGAAAATAATCTGTATTAAAAGTGTACACGCGTGACCACAGTCAATACAAATAAGTGATACCTTAATAACTCAGTTGTCCAAAACTGTTTGGATTCCGTTTCGCCGTTCAGATAAGGTCAATATTTGACCAAAGCTGCTTTCCTAAAACACCACACATGGAATGCCATACTCAACGAAAACACCTATAAGCGCAAACCATTAACTTCAAACATGTGTGTAATACAAGAAATGCTCAAACAAAACTACACTTACGGACTTTGTAAACGCGCTACTTTCCAGGGGTCGGTATTTTTTGCATGAACTATTTAGGAATATTTTTACCAATGGAATAGTGTTCCTAAGTTAGAACGGTGTCAGTTAAGTTTTTTAATCCATTTTACCAACTGAATTGCTAGTAGTGACCACGTGACCAAATCTCATTTTTTGCACAAATGAAAATATTCGAACTGTGTTAATGGCGAAGTGTAAACGATTCCTTAGCATATCATAAACAAATTTTCAGTTTTCCAAAACCAAAAGTTTACACTTCACGTCAATCCGAAACTGATATGTCTGGAGGTAAAGACATGTTACACACCAAAAGTAGCTATCACACGGTTTTTGCGCGCTTATATTGTCATGACACAATAAATATTCGTCTTCAATAGCGTTTTATGCCAACTGACACCCCAATTGAACTCCAAATAGGGATGAAAGGCCTAAAAGGACACCATTTTTGGATAAATTCATGCGCATGCTCCGCGTAAGAAACGACTTCCGGTCAGCAACCGTACCTGTCAAAAGAATGCTTGGTGTCGATAATTATGCTAATTCACCAAATGAAATTATCAAATACGTTTATGTATGAAATACAACATTTTCATTTAGTACCCTGCCAATTGGTGTTTCATCTAACATTGAACACGTGCTTCAACATGCAGTCACTTCCTTCTTGAATTAGTATTTCAGGATGACATGGATGTTAAACTTAGACACATGCGCATAAATAACGGATAACAGTCACTTTTTTTGAAGAAAATAATTTTTTGCGTGATGGAATGTCCTAGATGTTGATCCCACCGACAACATATGCCATGTTCTTTGAAACATGAGTCCACGGATGAGTTCCATAACCCGATTGCCCACAAGGTTGTCCAATTTGGCAAACCTTTGTTGATGAATAGAGAAACATTCACCAGAAGTGGATTGCAATTATAATGAGTACCCGCTATTTTGAACGCACTTAAAACATAACTTTACTCGCACGCTCCCTAACTGTGATTTTGGTGTTTAAACTTAAGCACGAGGATGTCACGTGACTTAATAACATTGTTAACTTTCGTTTTAAATTTTGCTGGTTGTTTTAACCTAAAATGAGCAATCTGCAGACAAAAGTTTAATGCAGTGAAACAGTGTTTGCTATTAAATTTCGTGGTTTGAATAAGTGGTGCGTTTTCAAAGTCCGTAAGTGTACAAGGAAATGAAATCTTACCGTTACAAGTCCTAATTCGCGGTGTCAAAGAAGTCCTTAAAGTGTAAGAATCATTATAAATGATAGACCTGCAGCAGCCTCAGAGTATCATTCTCATTATTCTACTAAGTGATACCACACGTTAAAGGCACATACTGTAGAATTATGTAACCTAAACAAAGGATATGGCGGAAACTCTCACAAAACAGAAATAAGAAATCAATCAGTTTAGACATCAAAACATACAATTATTTTTCACAATATGGCTAGAATTACTGTTGTTGCGTGACATACAGATGTTTCATTATATCTTGTACTTAAAACTTCTCGTATGCAATGTTCACTGTTTTGTTGCTAATATTTATATTTACATTAATATTATTAAAATGATCTTTTCCGGGGTTGCCTAGTTCGGCCACTATATGTCAACAAAGAAGACTAATAACTAGGATTTTGATACTGGACAGTTTGGTACAGCACGTTATTGTTTTTTCACGTCCCAAATAGCAGTGCTCTCACAGTAAACAAACTGTCCGTTCGTTCTTAGAAAGGTATTACAATGAATATTTCCATTTGGCACTGCATAAGGCCTAATGGTATTACGTCAACATCTTCCAAAATGATGTTCATAATCCAGTAAAATAAACATATTTTGCCAAGCCTTTGTTTTAATACGTCGGTTTAAAGATAATAATAATCACATCAGAACGCGCCATGTGTTTGTGTTTCCAACCATCATAAACAAAGTCTCTATATATTTGTGAATATTAATATTCGAGTATTGGCAAGAATTTATATCATCTGAAAGTGTTTTGACGTTATATGTTTTGTGTCTTGTATAATGAATATATTTTTTTGAGTTCTATAACCTGGCAGGAACGTTGATTCGTGTTATCGTACGTCGTAAATAAACTGAAGCATTTTGATCTTAAAATAAATCATATGCTCATGAATGAAGTAAACGCTACTTTCAAAAACTGAATATTCCAATTTTAAGAAGACAATCCAAATTGACGTACCTGTAAATGCTTAGTTGTTGTTATACACAACACAAAACAAAAGGCGGCTGGTTTGTGAATGTTGTTTTGGTACTATTTAGAAACAACATTGTGTTGACACCATTGATAAGCGCCAATATGGCAGAAAGACAGATGAGAGTGACAGACTGAGAAATAAGGCTTTTGACGTTCTGACATACCTTTTAAACATACTCACACGCCAAAACAATATATTAGATGCACAATTAAGACAAATATGGTTCAAGGCGACAGACATCCTTCACCGAAAAGTAAATAACATGAAAGTAACTATTATCCATAACAAGCCGTCACCGAGCACACATCGAAGTTCTAAAGGCATACATGATAGTAGAAGTGCCAGTTAGGCAAATGCCTACGAGACAATCATATTTACTCTAGCGATGAATATCAAATGGGAGGTGTAATTAAGCAAGCTATAGGATATGATTACACTATTGAATAATCAGCGAAGACAACATACAAGCCAAATTGGTTTCCACTGAGAAATCTCTAATTGAATGATGTACAAAATCGATTTGTTTGTAGAGGATCCGAAAAGGAGATTAAAAATTAAAACCCAAGCCCGATCGACACTCTATATCAATAAAGAAACTTTATGAACGCGATCATGCAGAAAACATTTAGTTCACCAGCCTGTGAGCTACCATATATTGTGTGTAACTGGTAAACTGGTATTTCATGATATATTTGAAAGAACAGTACATGGTTGTGACTACATACACTATTGTTTAATGACGACATTGCTTGGAATTTACGGTTTCTGACCCGATATGCGTCAAAACGACGTACATAGTGTCCTTGTTGTGATTTGGCGTGATGGTGCCCTACAAACTTGCAAATATTTACTAGTAAGTCACCTACAATGCTTTGTGTAACTTGGTGCTATTTTGTATGTCTTTTGCTGTCTTCATTAGTCTGATTTTTGTATGCTCGATATAACTATATGCTCACTGTTTGCAACATTTCAATTCACGGGTCATTACAACCGACATGATTAAAACGTATTTGAAATTTATTAGTAGGGATTGAATTAAATGCATTCGGATCAAATGATCGTATGACTTAATGTCTCAGTGTAATTTTTTAAACCTTACGGTCAAGGATAACCCATAAAATTGTAAGCACTTATTTCCAATGGGGTCCTGTGTTTTGCTGTAAGAACAGCAGGTGGAAGAGACAGTGGTGTTATACATGGTATCCGGGCGCGATGCCCTAGTTCTTACCGAAGAGACACATTGGTTCTTTAACGTGCCCGGTGTATAGCACCGATACACGCGAGATTACCTCTGGGTTGCTAACCAGGTCATCTCTAGTTGGGTGGAAAACACAAAAAAACGTTTCATAAATGATCAAGTGCCCCGGCCGAGGATCGAACCCGGGACCTCTCGATCAGCAATCAAGCAGGCTATCACCTCGACCACCGTACCACCTTTATTCCCTGACATTTAATCACAGCGAATAATGTTGCCTTTAATAGACTCGGCATACTGAAACCTCTTTTGTGTAGTGTTTTATACACGGTTTAATGGTTTAGGCTTATTCCGCCTCAGTGGCTAAAGTAACAAAATGCAATAAGCTGTAGTATGCAGACTGTTCATAATTCGGCTGTTGGCTCAAAAAGCTTTGGGCAGTGTTGTGTTTTACGTTGAAGTGGCAGAAGAATTTGTAGTTAGTTCTCCCAATTATGCTAACGGAATGCCGAATATAACCACCATATAATGTTGTTGAAATTTAACGTCGCATTATAGCTAACAAATTTTGAGCGAATAGTCTCATTTGACAAGATCTTAGAATTTTGTTTTCACAAACAAATTGGCAGAAATGACTGAAAAACTTGCGTGAGTCAAGCCAGAATATTCAATGACGTGAAATAATAATAAAAACCATGAAAGCTATCTAGTTTATATATATTTTACTAGCCAGACAAGTGTGATAAGATGTGGAATAAAAGAGTATTATGAGCATTGCAGCAATAAAGTGTATACGTTTATAGAAGATTAGGTCAAGAACTATTTCAAGAGTGTAGCAATGCCATTTTTGTCTTGGATTTGAAGCCTTTGTATCATGGAAATGATGATCATTGTAGTTGTATACACGTTAATTGAAGTTAAGATGAACAACTTTATCAAGTAGGTTTCCATCACCGAACGAAACACCGCCGCATGCAGCGTATCAGTAATACTCAGGGTTGTAAGAGCCATGAATGTTCACAAGGTGTATAAAGCACCAAACTTGGCACAGTTGCTCTATAAGTCAGTCTGATGGAAAAAATCCAAAGAGACAATCATGAGAGGCCCTGTCTCCTGCACAAATGAGGCCCCGAAGGGGTATGTGAATTTCCGCTAACCCGTCAGTATAAATAGATGATTATTTGCCTGATTGTGAAGCAAAACACAATTAGCCAGAGTATATACTGTGATAAATGTGAGTGTTTGAACTTTGCTGCTTTTTGTCATAATACAAACTTGGAACAGAGGCCCCATTGGTGATTTTAACCAAAATTGAGGCCCGAATTTGAGTAAATAATAAAATAGGAGCATGGATGTTCACATGATGTATATAAATCACCAAACATAGTATAGTTGCACTTCAAGTCGACCACCTATATCAATACTAATAAAACATGACTGTGAGGCCCCATGTTCTGCGCAAATGAGGCCCCAAAGGATACTTAATTTCACGAATTCATCTCTATATACACATTAATATTTTCTCAATTATTACGTAAAAATTAAAAACTGTGTTGTTCATTATGTTGAAGTAGTTATTAACATAATTAACGATATTAAGTAATAATAACACACGACAGTGAGGCCCCGCTGGTGTCGTAAACCGAACAGAACTTGAGGTCATTATCAGTTAAATTCACATGTGAAAATGGTAATCATTACAAGCGTTTGAATGTTTTGTTATAGAGTACAAATGTTTTCATGACCTAACATATTGTAATGATTTCTTTGTATCTCTTTGTTTATAAATTAATCCACATCAATACCTTCAGAACATGAATTTTAGATACATATAATGTGGAAAACGGGTGTTTAAATAATTTATTGTAGAGGCCCGTAATAAGGGATTCGTTTCTGTTTATTCATGTTCTTATCCTGTTTTATGTTTTATGGTTAGTCAAGGAGAGACTGCAAAACATACAGTTATCAAACTATGTTCGATGGGGTGCGGTGGTATAGAGGGGGGCGCGCTCTTCAGGATTGAGAGGTTCAACCCTCATCTGGACCACTGGTTTATTTCTATGAGCAAGACATACCCACATGCTCCACTCAACCAAGGTGTAAATTGGTGTCTGTGTGGGTAGTGTCTATTTGTGGGCATTGCAGATCGATGTTGGCTGCCACACCCACAGGACAGAAATAGCCGCAGAGAGACTCGAATGCAGGTATCATTAGGTAACCCAACGACCAGGGAACGTTAAAAAAATTCAAAGGGTGGTTGAACGGCTGAACCATGGAATGTAGCCTCAAACCAAGCCACTATTTTAGACTGATGTACACAATTATTCTGACACATTATTTCTGATTGTTGTTAAAATGTGCATTATACCGATTAGTGTATTCCACACCTTTATGATCACAATCACTTTAGCTTGTGTCGACACTGGTTATTTGAAGTACTAAACACTGCCGAGCAAAGTCATCCAATGTATTTAGATACAGTCAACACCACCAAGTACAGCCACACTTACTTACTTACTTATTCCTCTTCGCCCATGTGTGGGCATAGGGCCGTCACTACTGTTCGCCAGTCGTCTCTGCATTATGCTTTTCGCTTTGCCTCACCCCGCGCTAGCCTGAAAGATCGCAGCTCAGCCTCCAGAGTTCTTCTCCATGTCAGTTATGTTCGACCTTGTCTTCGTTTGCCTTGAAGATTCCAGTCGAGAGCTTGGCGGGTAGTGTTCAAATCTTCTCTTCGAAGAATATGGCAAATCCATCGCCACTTTCTCTCTTTGATGGTTACCATGGCTGGCTTCTGTCTCGTCTTCCTCCAGAGCTCTACATTCGTGATCGTTTCCGGCCATCTAATTCTAAAGATTCGACGGAGGCAATTGTTGATGAAGACTTGGAGCTTGTGTTCAATTTTCTTAGAATGCTTCCATGTCTCAGACCCGTAGAGTATGATGGACTTCACATTGGAGTTGAAAAGCTTGATCTTGGTATTTCGCCGTATAACCGTGCTTTTCCAGATGTTGGATAGGGCTATGAAGGCACCTGTCGCTTTACCAATCCTAATCTTTACATCTTCATCTGAGCCTCCTGTCTTGTTCACAACACTTTCAAGATATATGAAACTCCCCAATTCGTTTGCATGGCTGTGAGGTCTAGACACTGTGTCTTGGCCTGAATGTGTTGGTGAGTATGTGACAGGAAAGCGATATCATCTGCGAAGTCGAGATCTTCCAATTTCTTTGTAAATGTCCACTGTAGACTTCTTCGTTCTCTGGTCACAGTCTTCATGATCCAGTCAACCACCAGTGAGAAGATCAGCGGAGACAACAAAAACCCTGACGCACACCTGTTGAGACAGTGAAGGGAGCGCAGAGGTCCGTGTTGTGGATCACATGGCAGATTCTATCTTGATACAGGCTTAGGATAATGTTGATGACTTTCTCTGGGACACCATAGTGCTTCAGTATCTTCCAGATTGTTGTTCGATCTACAACCACACTGACATATTTTATCCTCTTCCCATGGTTGTGCGCATAATGCCTGCTCCAGATATCTCCAATGCAGCCATTCCATTTAGTCTACTTGCCCATGTTTGTACTTGGCCCCAGCTCCACCCTTCATCTCTTTCTCTACAGATCTTTCCATGTTTCTTTTGGTCTAATTTCTTTAAACTGGTGTCCACCTCATGGCCACTTCTGGGATGGCTACGTCTTCCATCCTGGGGATCTGTCGAATCCAACGCCATCTTCTACGCTGGATCTCTAGTGAAAGTGGTGTGGTGGTGGTGGTGATAACGTGAAGATTTGCATTGGAGATGCTGTTCGGCCAGAAGATCCCGAGAATACGTCTAGGGCATCTTCTGGTCTTGTTGGAAGACAACAAGCTTACTACTGATTGACTGCTTGACCTTCCATGGCTCTGAGCCATACAGCAGAACAACCAGAACATTGGTCTTGAAGATCCTCAACTTTGATGATGTCTTGAATTGGGAGGATTTCCAGATTTTTCTGTATTATAGACAGCAACTGTGCCTCTGGCTTTTGATATCCGGCTGTTGACATCTTTTTTAGAGTTGCCATCATCTGTCACTTTGCTGCCCTGGTACACAAACTTCTGTACCTCTTATATTGCACTGTTGTTTGTTGACAGTGACTGGGTGTTCCGTCCGTGCATTGATTTGCATGACGTTTGTCTTCGTGGCATTGATGTTGAGCCCAATCTTCAGACCTTGGTGTGCGATTTTCTCTGACTTGACTTGAATGTCTTGGTAGCGTTGTGCTAGTAGAGCAACGTCATCAGCAAATGTACAGCCATACCAAGACATATTGTGTACTCGTTATACCCATTTCGTTTATTCCAGACGTTATAGGTAACCCATGGTAGGCAGTTCTGACCTGATGTGGTAAACCGAGGTCTGTCCTATGACGTAATTTAATGTTACAGGCACAATAAAATACTCACCGTCAGCAATTATATACATTGGTACAAGTATTCAAGACCATATGGGAATTCCATGACATAATGCAGTTAATTACTTCTATCAACTTCGACCATCTCTGACCTACTAGAGAGCAAATCAGATAGAAGAAGCTTCTGGTATACTTGGTCCCTTAAAGTACTCAACATCACCTTATTCAACCATTTATAATGGATACCACTGTGTGAATTGATACCTGTGAGGGCAGTGGGTCTCAATGATGGAAACATACAACCAGCAGTGAATTGATCTCATCATGGAGACTCGGACGCATGTTTCCCAAGACTAATGATCAGGGGAAGTGAAAAATGTCCATTAAAGCGTTACTCCATGGCTGAACTGCCGAAAGCGGCCCTCGAACGATGATATCTTAGCTTTTAACTGTACTATGCACACTCGTGCTTCTTGAGACTTCAAGTGTCATAGTAACCCTGGGTTCAACGGGGGACCTGTCACTCTTTGGTACAGCCTGTAAGTTTTATTATCTACCTACTTCCCGTTGACACATCTACACCTGGCTCAATGGGGTCGACAAACCTGCCTTGCTAAACCAGTCCTGCCTAGCTCTATGAGTAACTGATAGGGCCTCAGGTGCAGCTAGGTGCGTCGTATGACAAATATGGTCAAATACATACATTAATGGGTGCACTGCCAAATGTAGAGTTTATTTGTATTTTGTGGTAACGGGGTACATGACACATATTCAGTAATTTATGGCCATAGGGTATATGTTACCTCCTAAATACTGTACCATGTACTGCGAATCCATGGCCTTATTGAGTATCTGTCAAGTAGGTTCATTCTAGACTCTAATAATACAACCATTCCTTGTGGTGTACCAACCTCCAGTAAACAACTTAATCTACATGTACATTCACACAAATCTATAATCATCTGAAGAATAATGTTTTGAACATCTATTACAAAACATAACTACATAACGTAAAATATTGCAATAGAAAACAAATCTGATATTGATAAACATTCACACTCGTTGTACAACGCAATATTATGTTTTATCTCATCGATTTGTGCAATACACTGTTGGTGTTAACATACATACGACATGTTGTAGAATCGAATATTATGTATATTGTATGCAAAAATGAAAACAAATGACTTTGATGAATTATTTGCTATTTACCCAAAAATGGGCTTCAAGTGAGTTTTGAACCACATGCGGGGCCTCATATCCACATTTACTATTTAATATGTGGTATAGCTCAAATACCAATATTTAACACACTATATGTTTCTGTTATAGATATTTTGATTAAATATTTAAGTAAATATAAATATTTAATATCGTTTCTCTACATATGAATTTAATCCATTTTTTTCCAGAATAGAGTTTACCCTTTATATGGCCTCAATTCACAAAATGTCATCAAATATTGATTATTTATGATATTTTATTATTATTTATTATTGGTATGAAATTTACCTTGTGTGTAAGTATTAAATTAATGTACTGATTTGTTTTTCTATTGTGTCGAATACTAATTCTTATGTTTAGTTTGTACCCTTAATGGGGCCTCATTTTCACATTGGATCGATTATTAAAGTATCAATATGGTAACTTTTCACATACAACAAAATATAAATCACTTTTACAAATCATTTGTTACACATTTTAGAGACAATTATGTGTCTTACAGATTGAATCGTGAACATCTTAAATTCATCCACTTTTTCATGATTGAAAATGTCCCTTTAAGGGCCTCAATAAATAAATAAATTGTATTTTAAATGAATTAAATTATATTACAAGCATCACTTGGTCAACTGGATTGCATTTTATCGTTGTCTTGTTCAACTATCTAGAATACTAAAATTAAGCATACAAACATGTTTTTATTCTTTGAAAATTTTCACAAATACCCCTTTCGGGCCTCATATTTGTATAAAAAATATGTATAATAGTGGAATTTATAGTATAATATATCAGATATGTACTTGATTTCGACATTCCAATTCAAATTTTGGTGAATTTCAATAATGTTTAAAACATTTGAGCGTTTTCATATTTTTAGTGTGCAAATAAATTTAACTTGATGGACCCTATTTGGGGCCTCATATATGCGAAAAAAGGGGCTGAACAGGTTGTCTCTTTCACTTTTCTGCAAGCCAATATATTAATTGTTATTTTGTGAAAGTTTGGTGCTTTATACACCTTGTGAACAAAATGACCATTTTTTGGTTCTTACAACCCTGAGTATAAGACAAAATACAACCGGGTAAAACATTGAATAATTAATGCTATTATGTTGCTTTGATTGCAATTTACCAACTTAGCCAGTGATAAAATCTAAAATCTGACATTACTCCTTACGAATTAAATACAGATCAGTCGACAGGTGACAACACAAATGAAAACATACATATTTTACTACTCTTACAAAATCATTTACAATGCGTTGAGAATCAAACGCTATATTTCTTTCTGCACGTGGTTATGGCTAATTGCAATTTATCTAATTATTCCAATAACAGGCATAAATAAATACCAGGCTGTATGCAAGGTAAGTTCGAGAAAATTTATTTTCTAATTCGTTGGGAAAGTTTTAATCATCTGCTGTAGGTACAGACTGTTGGTACATTTTAAAGTGGTACTATTACTACAGTATATGGTGCTGAGGTAAGATATTGTGTTCTTTTACACAAGGTTTCTTCTTTTTCCTGTTGGTTTATTCCGTGGATGACTTTCTTATATCCGTGACGCAGTAGTCAGTAACACTTTGTCTAATGCCATTTAGTTATTTATTCTTTTTGAACATAACATGTGGCCATGGATGGGCAGTGGTGAAATTTAAACGAAATGATACCAATGACACAAAAGTGCGATTTTAGACACAATTCATCAACGAAATCATTTTGGTTGGAACGAATACAAAATAAATTCCTATTTTATCTCGCCACTTAGTGCGTTTTCTTGTATAACAGTTTGGCTGCAGTTTACCTAACAGAGATTACCTGCTTGATTTTTAGTACGAGTATCTACAATATCCGACTCGTGTATTTTTCAATAAAAACAAGATGGTATGTACTATCTTTCTGTTAATCCAAATATAATGTATTTTGCCATCACAATCGAAGAACATCATCCATAAATCATGTTTATTGAACGAAGAGAGAAAGAAACGTCTGCTATCAGTATATTTTAATTTACTACAATACAGTGGTTATAATAAAACAGTCAGCATAAACGTTATATCCGAAATTGTTAAGACATTAATATGGTCAGTAGACAATGAAACTTGATAACATTGAATATATTGACATAATTGAATGGTATTAAAGAGGAGTCGGCAATGACTTATTCAATTAATAAAATATAGAATACTCGTATTTGTTCAAGGGGGAAATCTATATGACAGAAAGTCACGATATTGCTGCTTGCATACATATATTGTTTTTTACCCCGCTTCTGACAAATTAGTAGCTAAATCAAGCAATGTGATTGGTCCATCACGATCACGTGGTGACATAATGTCATCCCATATCGGGTCAGTAAAAAATCAATATCGGGTGCCCACGTGATCAATATCGGGTCAGTAAATTCAATACCATGTCCCCACGTGATCAATGCCTAGTTCGACTATGTACCGGCCGCCATATTTTTCGTCGCATTGGATTGCATTTTTTAGCCGTTTTGGTTAATAAACGGCGTTTTTAAAGGCACGGACTATGATGACAACGAATTTAAATCAATCAAATACAGTTTGATGATAATATAATAAGCAACGAACGTTACCAAATTTACATGACCGTGTCACTAGATTTTTCGTGTAATTATCTAGCCAATTGATTGCAAGCGTTTGCGAGATTTCCATGCGCCTATTTGACATTGAAGATGTTTTAAGAATCGTCGAAAATAAAGGTGAAATTTTCATTTTAATAGCAGAATTATCCATGACAGTACTCGATCGCAGAGGAAATTGGGCTATAATAGACATTACAATGATATCAACACTCGGATCATACCAGCTTCTTGAGCGTAAGTAGGCTACCATTTGTTCCACAACCAGTTGCTCATGGTATCACTATGTCAACAATCATATGTCTCAATCAACAATGTAGCTTGTCAAAGCAATGTTTTAATATGAGATTATTTTGTTACTGTGTAAAAGACTTTTGTATCAGTCAAGTTTCATCCACATCACCCCACCCGGGGAATGGTCGGGATTTTGAGTCGAAACCCCCGGCCGTCCACGACCTGCGATGGTAAAATTTCCGGTCTTTCCCCCCGGCAACTTAATATTGTCCCCTAGCTGTTGGTTCGCAGAAAAAGTTCCTGACCTGTGGGGAAGCTGGACGGTAAAAAGACCAATTCCTTGAATTTAGTGATAATTTTCTCGATGTGGTCTATTATTGTGGTTATAATCCGTTTTGAATGGTCACATCGGCTTGCCAGGTACGATATTTACTGACCATGTATCATCCCGTAACAGGTCACTAGATGACCATGTAAGTAATAATATTAGGCGGTCGTATAAAGTAGTAGTGTACTGTTTGAGACGTTTTAATGTAGTGTAATCAAATAGTGTGTAATCTTGTCATTACCCCCTCATGAAAGCACGAACAATCCACGAAGCACGATTATTTTGCTTATAAACCTCATGTATGATTTAGGTCGATAAAGTTCTACCACCGTGTAATATAACAAAGCTTATCATTGTGAGTGCTTCGTGGCGACAGAATTGTCAATATTTAAACCACATTTATTAGTTTTAAATGCGCCAAACATAACAAATGTTTAAACGGGGTTTAATCAACATAAAGCAGTAAGAATGCATACCAAGACGTCAAAATATATGTAAAACACGCTTTGAGAATGTGCAGTTACAATCATTAACCGCAATAAGTATTCATATAGTACTATATTTAAAAGAAAACATAAAATGGCAAAAAACTTTATATGACTTTAGACTTGCAGTCGTTGCATTGAGAATACAAATGGACACGTTTTCCATATCTTCAAGGTTTGGTTTCCAAATATAGGGATTATCAGTTAAAATTGACAGCAGATTGGATGACATTCTGGCAGAACAGTATGGTGACCCTGTTTGTGCACCAATAATCATTCGGGGTTAATCGCGTGGCAATTAATTTACCCATGTGCGACGATATGTCTGATTATAATCAAGATGATAATATAAAAGCGAACTGATAATTCATAAAGTTAAGGGGTTGTACAAACAACAATCGCTAAAATACATGTAACTGTCTCGCACTATATGAATTACATTTAGAGATATACTATTATATTACATTCCTATGGTTAAAGATATAAGTATATATCAGTCTATAACTGTCCTTCTCCATATTTATGAATGATTTGTCTATTCGTCGTCTGCAGTGTATCTGTCTGACAATGTTCAGACAGTAGACATACAGGCTGTGCTCACAACTTGATAGCCTTCTCAACCAAACATCACTCTATCTAATTTGCCGCAGCATTTTCATATGGATTGATATTATGTCTGAAGGGGAAAATGAACTATTTTGTTAGGATATAACTTGATCTCTTGTAACATGACGATATATCAAACTGTCTATGATAATATTTATGTTCGGATATACGGAGGTAATTGTAGTAATACAAGATGTCTGATTACCATATCCTTGGCTGTTAGCAGTCGGATAGATTTAGTTCCATCAGATACAATGTTTAACCAGATACTATTAATTGGTGTGATTTATATGCTGACCTTACTATCTTTCATCAAACTAACGGATGGTTCTAGCTTATGGTAATTATTGTAATGCCTTAATCAGAAGTCTTAACTTCCGGGTTACGTGGTATTATGAAATAGCGGTTAGTCGAGTAAATGCTCTTATGAGCTGTATAATACTAAATGAATCGACCTTCAATCGCTCCCCACAAACACGGTGCCAGTTACTAGAACAATACCTGAGTTAGTGTTCTGGTCTACAATTAGTAGACCGTACATGCAGTCCAGCAATAATGTCTTCAAAACAAAAACAAGTTAAATAGTTCCTGCGGCCAATTGTTTTACAGACCAGTATTGTGAGAGACATTTTTTTTAAATTTTAGCAACTAGAACTTTTTAAAGTGTTAATAAAGCTTGATAAAAAGGTATGAGGAAATCGGACTGGGGAGGCAGCACACTTTACCAGCTGAGCAAAGACTCGCATCAGTAACATAACAATTGTTTTACAGACCAGTATTATGAGAGACATTGTTTTATAATTTTAGCAACTAGAACTTTTTAAGTGTTAATTAGGCTTGATAAAAAAGTATAAGGAAATCGGACTGGGGAGGCAGCACACTTTACCAGCTGAGCAAAGACTCGCATTAGTAACATCACAACACATGTACAATGAGCAATACCTTCACGTAAGTCAAAGAAACAATTAAAAAGTCCAAGTCCCCGCCGAAAAATGCGGAATTTTACAAACCTCTGATTTAGTGGGCTTATGTGTGTTCGGGTATATTTATTTAGTATAATTTACCTAAAAATTGTGTTATTTTCATTATTAGTAATTCAAATGTGTAATATAGTTTATGTACGACAAATAGTTTATTAAATACAAGTATTTGCGTAAAAAAACGTTCATACTTGTGTCCATTTGGGTATGCGTGCACGCAGAGCGTCAGAATGTAAAATAAAGCGATTCTCACGACGTGCAAATATTATGGCAACGCCGGTTCGAAATGATACTGGGCCGTAGTCTGGTTCCCTGTCCTAAATCTTACAGTGGTTTAGGTCAGGCAGCAACCAATAATCGATATCTACAGTGGTCAAATCAAAATGGCGGACGTACGTTAGTTTATATAGGCAATTTTAGAATATCCCCATAAAGTGTATGATGTGTATGTGTCATTTTGATGTGACTTTGTAGAGTAATAGAAAAAATAATGGTCTTTGCAAAGATAGAAGTTAATTCGCTACAACAGCACTAATATCTACAAAATAACGTTTATAAAATGATTATAATATTTTTGTAGCAGGGTTTTAATAGTCCATTAATTTCTAACTTTTCAATTGGCCAAATTAGCACAATCGGTAGAGCCACTGACTTGTAATCAAGGGATCTCTGGTTCGATCCCTGTACAGGCCAGTTATTGTTTTCCTTTTTAAATATTTTGCTTAATTTGTGTAATACAAAAACTTTATTTTCTTATCATGTTCCTTATTCAAGTATAAACTAATAACGAATTACGTTACATATAAAAAATAATAAAAATAAATATAATGACAATACTGGTATCGAACCTCCAACATCCATGTTACTGGTTTGACGCTTTACCAACTAAGCTAACCGGGCATTTGATTCAGGTGCGATTTATATGCACTATATACACGCTGGTACAGAAATTTTCTAAATTTACTTTGCATTTTTTTGTACATATCAGTTGTGTCATTTTAATGAAATATGTTTAATTGAATAGAACATACATTTTCCCATTAATATACAAAATTTCATCGATATGACACATACATAACACACATTTTTGGAGGATATTCTAAAATTCCCTATATAAGCTAATGTTCAACCGCCATCTTGTTTTACACATGGAAGCGACCATATTTGGTAGATTGCGCCGGACCTATACTGCAATGTAATGAAAGATTTAGGTACCGGGAACCAGACTAACTGGGCCGAGTCTTGCCGAAAAGCTTGCTAATTTATGTTTATTTAGTCATCACTGGTCATTAAAATGCGTAATATAGTTAATCAACCCCATATTGTTAGTTAGATACAAGTATTTGGGTAAAAACTTTACTATTTGGGTAAGATTTGGGTATGTTCGGTGTTTCATGCAGCCGCGTCTGCCTGACCTACTTAACGTAGTGACCTAGGGGAGGTAATGCAGACTACAGGTGCACGTCAAAACACATATCGAAACACATTTTTTTCTTATTTTTAATTTCTTAAAGGGGTAAAAGAAATAATTAGTGTTATTAACGTACATTTCTTTATTTTAAAATATACAAATAGAAATAAATAGAAAAAATAAAAAAAATAATGGTGTTAGTCTGGTTCACGAAATTCTCAAAAAATGCTTATTTTTTCGTATTATTTTTGAAATGGTAAACCATCCAGAACAGGTTACGTGCCCCTCCTTAGTCTGGTTCACGACATTCTTAAAAACTGCTGATTTTTTTGGATTTTTTTTTTGAAATGGTAAACCATCCAGAACAGGTCACGTGCCCCTACATGGAAATTTTTCTTGTTGCATACAAATATAACCTGCGGCTCAAGGCCGCAGGTTAATAATGTAAACGAATGATGGGATGGAATATTCGGATAGCAATGGGTAGCTTTTTGTATGAATCTACAGTCGACAGGACAAAACAAACAGTGTTTGACACTCGTTATGGTAATGCGGTAAATAAAGCCATTGATCTTCAAGGGAGAATATAAAATGTACACACCAAAAAGCATTACTATGAGGAAAATGTCATCCAAGTGGGCTGGCAAAATTGAACCTGTCCTGAATTCACAATATCACGCGCTGGGTATGTGTTGTGTGATACCTGCGAATTGTCAAATATAAACTTTATTATCTCTGATACTAGTAATTGTAACAACTAATTGGTCTTGCAAACTTGTGAATAAAACAATTTTCGTTTCTCATTCTACGTACAATTATTTCAAATGTAATAAAAAAACCCACAGAGAAGTTATTCTTAGTTTTGTTGCACTCTTGTGGCTACATTATCTGTAAGCAATAATTTTATGATAAGATAAAAACAAATGATTCAGCATACCACCAAGCTTTATGTTGCACAGCGTCAACTCTAGATTGCAAAGCTATTTCGGCGAATTGATTTTAGGCAATGTATGTTTGATAAGTGCATATAATGGTCATTTCATGGTCGCAATTGGTAAACTATAATTCTGAATACAAACGAACGTTTCTAGAAATTACTAAAACAGACTATACAACTGTACGATGGACAATGTAATGATATTGTCTCGCATATATTTAAATACTAACGATCCAAAATCGTCCAGCGAGACGGAATTCAAAGGATTGGTGCATATGTAATTGGCAATACATTTGTAGTGCTTGTTCATAACATTTCCATTAACAACCAATATCCGAGGTCAGCGAAAATACGTCTATAGAGTTGTCGCATTTATTGTACGATTGTCTCGGATGGGAATGGCCAGGCTATTTCGGGTTATTAACTTATTACATCATCTCTCTAACTAAATGATGTGTAGAAGTACAAGACATAGCTGTAACAGTGTGAGGAAAATGCCCGTCTACAACACCAGACATCACAATTATAATATAAATATATGTGTATGTCCCTAAAACTTGTATATTATCCCTCAATATCCCAATATCATGTGTTTAACTCTACAGTTGCAAAATACGAAATTGGTGGACACTGCCACATAATAAAGATACTACATGTAAATCAATCATTTTAGACGTTTAAAATATAAAAACTTATTTTATAATATGGCTACAATTACCGTTGTTCCTTGACATTTCATTCCTATGCATGTTACTACATGTATGAAAACATACACAATATGTAGTTTATATTCATAATTAACATTAATAATAAAATTTGTTATTACCTGTTCATGGGTTGCCACAGTTGAACCACAAGAGGTCGACACAATGTTGTTTCTTGTAATTATTTAGCAAGTTGCTATCAAAGAAATATCCCTAACTATATGCTATTTGGGGCATGAATTAGATGGTAACATGCTTCACAAAGCAACCGTCGAAATGGCATATTGTAAGTTGCAAATAATATAGGAAACACTTGGTTTCAGAAATGTTACCTAAGTTGGGCCCATACCTGTATATAAAGTATAAGTCTAATGTTGTCTGGGTGTTATTATAAATGTAGTACGCTGGATATTTCAATTGTCAAACACTGCATTGATGGTATTACGTATACATCTCCACGAAAGATGTTCGCAATCTGGTAAAAAAAAATATTTCGCCAAGATTTTGCTTAACACTTCGAAAGAAGGATATTACTAGTCACCAGAACACTTTTTATTGTTGTAAACAACGTCGCTTCATTTTTTGGGAATATTTATTAAAATGCGTAAATTATTTGCCGTAAATTGATTTCATCTGAAAGTGTTTTGACGTCATATGTGCAGTGTTTTGTATAATTAATTTATTTCTAGATTTATATGAACTGGCAGGAACATTAATTTCAGTTATTGAACGTTGCAAACCTTTATTAATCCTTACATTATGTTCTTTGCGTATGTAAGGAACATATGCTCATTAATTAATCAAACGCATTTGTCTAAAAGCTGTTAAGCCGATTCAAATAGTTATGACGCACAGTACAGATCACCAAATTCAATGGCGAATGTTTTGTGACATCTATTACCGACGAGTCGACAGCATTCACGAATTCCATTGTGTTTACGTTTTTGACAAGTACGATATATGAGAGTGCTTGATACAAATGACGTGTTTGACGTTCTAACATTCCATATAAACATGCGCATACGCCAAAACAATACTTCCAATGCACAAACTAGACAATTATGGCTCAAGATGGTAAGCATCAACCAGCGTAAAATTATTAGTATTGCAATACAGATTTCTCCACCAGCAAGCATTCACAGAGCCAACATCATAGATTAAAATGCATCAGGTTCTAGGATAAGATGAGTGCCAGTTAGGCAAATGCCTACGAGACAATCATATTTAGTCTAGCGATGTATATTCAATGTGAGGTGTAATTAGGCAAGCTATAGGATATGATTACTCTATTGAATAACCAGCGAAGACTGTAGGTTTCTACTGAGAACAATCTATTTGAATGCGGTGTGTAAAATCGAATTGTTTGTTGAGAATCCGAAAAGGGGATTTAAAGTAAAAACTCAAACCCGATCCGCAATCTAAATCAAGTAAACGAATTCATCGAGTGTGTTCATGCAGAGAAACTTCCATTCGTCAGCTTGCTAGGTCTAATACTGATGTTCCATTATAACATAACTCACTTACAGTAAGTTTTCATGGAATATTCGTCGAAACTTTACGTAAACATGTACACACACTTGTGTATAACTTCGAAGTAGATTTGAACATAAGGGGGCTGATCCAAGGTATGTGCTATCGCGATACATCATGCCATTGTGAAAATATGACACTTTGGTGCCTTGCAAAATTGCAAAAATATAAGCCATCGACATATACATGTAGCTGAATCTATGGCAAGAAAAATGAAATCCTAAATAATACATGTAGAGTGATAGACACTGTTCCGTGTGTTTTTGTTTTATTGGCACCTGTAGATTGATCGATGTTAAATTATGAAGCACTGTCAGATATTATATTTCATCAGTGGATGATTACATAATTACAATCAAAGCAACAATATGGCATAAATGATTCAAACAAACGCATTCTCTTTGGATGCTTCTATCACCCGCATAATATTCCAATGCAATCAACAGCGGTTTTACTTCTCTTTCACAAACATTTACATAGATTTAATAATCAAACATTATATGTCTCTCTACAAGTGATTATGGTTAATTGCAATTTGTCAAACTATTCCAAGTACAGACAACCACACATACCGGGCTGTACGAAACGATCTTAGTAACATGCCAGTGGAAATTGCTTTCTTAATTAGTTGCAATAGTTTTAATTATCTACTGAAGGGTAAATGTAGACCAACAGTGATGCTTTTGAACAGTGTATGGTGTTGATGAGGTCTGGTATGAACGTACTGTAAGGGATTTCTGACTGCATGTTTTGTATAATTAATTATGTTCGGTCGTTATTGAATAATGAAACCCGTTTTGTGCAATGCATTTTTCACCGTTAGTACCGTTTAATGAATGTTTTGTTTATCGTTTGTAAGCATTTTGATGAATTAAGTACATTTGATGTGCGAACGTGAACTATGCACATGAATAACTTTTCTAATAACTGTTCAAGATATGATTCATAGATAATTATTTTGTATACATGTACATAATGCATGTTATACATTTCGATGTAATTCTAAAATCACTTGTTTAGATGTGTACAAAGTGAACTAAATTGATCTTACACCGTGATGTTTCATAACATTTTGCAAACATATACTCGTTTAGGTGATGTTGTATGTTGTTATGATAGTTATCAGACGACATTATACCGAATCCTGGGAGAAGACAACATTGGATCACAACCAATAGGGAAGTATCATTAACCGATCATAGCTGCAACATATATTAAATACAGTCAAGAACAGACCATTCACAGAAGAGGCGTTAGCCAAATCCACACAAGAGACAGTCGCATACATAACATATAACACTCGTGATATCGACATCAGCAATTGGTCTTTGCTGGCTAGCGGCGACTATTTATTCACTGTATGCATAGGTATATACGGTGAATAGGGTACGATGAAGTGTTCCTGATAATCGCAAAATGTTACAGAAGTCTACCTTTATTCAATTTGATTGATGCCGTTCAAGATTGACATGGAAGCATTTTTTCCTAAAAATGAATTGATGTCCGACCGAGTACAACATACAGTGCACTTTTATCATGTATTTCGATGCGTGTTTAAGTCTAGCAACTTGTTTGAACTTTACCTTTTATAGTTTATTAAGTTGTATTCCAGTATATTATTTACGTGTAGCTAGTATATTCATGTATACAATCGTACACATGTAACTTTTAATACAACATGATGATATGTACTATGGTTCTGTAATCCTACTATAATGTATTATGTCATCAAAATCGCACAACATCGTCCATAAATCATGTTATTGAACGTAGAAAGAAACCAATGCCTGCTATCAAAATCTTTTAATTGCCTATAATACGGTGGTCACAATAAAACAGTCAGCATGAATGATTTTATGCGAAATTGTTAAGACAGATATACCTTCAGTGGGCAATAAAAGTGGGTAACATTGACAATATTGTCATAATTGACTGGTATTAAAGAGGACTCGGCAATGACTTATTCAATAAATCAAATCTAGAATACTCATATTTGTTCCAGGGTAAAATCTATATGACAGCAAGTCATGATATTGCCAAATAAATGCGTTTATTGTTTCATTTTAAGCATTCGGATGAAGTAATGGTAGAGTGTTTGAGACATTTTAGAGTAGTGTAGCCAAATATTGTGTACAATTGTCATGGCTCAATTATTAAATCAAAAACTATTCACACGCAAAGTTCAGACCTAACAACCCGTGTGTTCATACTACCTAGTACGATACTGTTCAACATACTACGAACTATTTTATGTGCAGTTGTCATGAATATCGAGAAACTACTGTGCAATTACTTCATTTGTTTTTCTCCAAATGCGAATTTTCCCTATATAATTGACCGATGTAATAATGCGCTAGTTTTAATATGTAGTGCTTATTGCAAACAAATAGTACCAAATCAAACAGATAGGGTAACACTCAATAGAAAAAGCAGTACACGCACAACACACTAATACGTATTTTAATGCTACATTCAAACTAAAAGTTGTGAACATTAAACATCAAACACGGTTGTATATGTAGATTATAATGTGATTCCAATCTTGTTTCTTCTGATAACTTCTGTTTAATATGATGTTTGGATTTCCGTAAACTTCAAATAATGATTCAAAATCCTGATATCCCTTCACAGTCGGCAATTATTCAAACTTACAACAACAGTATCGCCTATGGGGATGTTTGATTGAAAACTTTCAATTAAATTTGCACTTCGCCTGCAAGCATGGCGCAATTTGAATGAGATAAAACAATTTGTAGGAAGAAGAAAGTTTGTCAGTACATGTAATGGCATTGTTTCGTACTACTAATCACCAGGAATTCAATGGTTGATAAGATGCAATTACATTACACCAAGTGCCTAGTGTGGCTTAATAATAGTGCAGCCCGACCTTCATAATGGAACATTGAGGGGGGAATATATAGCAATTATGACCACCAGTTTGTGCTACATAACTGACATGGTAGACACGTCATAAAGCTAACATCCCTTAATCGTCAGTAATAGCAAAAATGAAATAAATCTCTTCGACTCTATCATAGAATTAGAAGATAGAATTCAGCTTACTGATAAATGTTTCCAGATTTGTATTATAACCACATTTATGTCTTGAATATCATCGATGTGTTAGTGTTTTGGTGGAGGGTTAGCATATTTTGCTAAAGATTCTTCAGAATGCCTGTTCTACTTATACCATGATCGGGATAAGCAAACCGATGAACGTTTAACGATTACATCGATACCCTTCATATTGGATAGATAATGTTGCATTGATAAATTATAGATGTGTCTTTTTTGTTATATTATGCAAATGGCATGCAAATTGTATTTTGTCTGGAGGAGAAAATTTTGAAGAAATTGGGGTAAAAATGTAAGGGTCTGAATCATTTCCAAAGTTAATGTATAATAATGAATTATCTATGTATTCCACGCATGTACAACTTAAGATAAATATTGCAAAGTTTTCTCCATGAATACCTAGTTATAGTCACATAAACAGTGTAAAATATTAATTCATCAACGCTACTGCTATGGAAAGTAGTCACGTAAGGCTTGTCAATTCAGTCTTATGTATAGTAAAGTAACATGCTCTTCGAGTCAGAACCACTTTGCAACAACATAATCCTTTAAAATTAAACAAGGAACAAACCTATGCGTTTCAGACAAAATGTCACGTTTTCGTGTTATCTTGTTATAAACTTGACAAGACGATTGCAAACCTTTTGAGTTTTGCTTGATTGATATTGCGCAAATATACACGTCTCCCCACAAATAAAGCGTCACACGTCATTCTTTGTCTCTTAAATATATTTCATCTGCTTTTGTAATTTCACACAACAACTTCCTGGAATATTCTGGTCGATAACATCCATCTTTAAATAGTAAAAATTCTATTTTTATTTGTACATCGTGGCGTCCGAATTATTGTATCAAATAGTGTGAACAAATGAAATGGCATAATGATTCGATGCCGCCAGGAGGCGGCATCGAGTATGAAAGGGTGCAAGCTGATGTCCCAGGAGGATACAAGATTTGATTGGTTATAACGCTGTTGGACTCGCCCGTCAGGGGTAAAATAGGATGATAAATGTTCGGAAGGTACTAAAGTCCAAGTCCCAGGAGGATACAAGATTTGATTGGTTATAACGCTGTTGGACTCGCCCGTCAGGGGTAAAATAGGATGATAAATGTTCGGTAGGTACTAAAGTCCAAATCAGTTCGGAACGGGTGTTTATATAACGGCTACATATGTTGCAATTTGCGGGTCTTAGCAGGGGCTATTAAAAAGTAAAAAAAAAACTATTTGCGCGGAGCGGCGATTTTCCTTTCGAACTTTTATGGAACATGTTAAATACTTTCATGTCTGTCAGATATTTTTTAGTTATGATTTTCGATTTTTTCCAGTTCTTAGGTTTTGTCTTAATCTAAATTTGATAAATGCAAGTGTTTTTTTAATCTCTATGTTTCTTTATTTATGTATGTCAGAATAGTTTGTTTTGCCAAAATTTAAACGGGTAAATATAGCTTGCCAACATTGAACTGACACTTCTTATTTACAAAATATTCATATGCGCTCCTATACTCCTGCCAAATGGAACTAGTTCTATGCATATTTTAAACTATGTTGAACGTATTAATTCGCAATAAATTTACTTATCAAGCTCACAAACCACGAAATAACAATGTCCTTTAGTGTCAGTTTCACGTTGTCAGGCTATACCACGTTATTGGAATACACTTTGTTATTTTATGAAACATGCTAAATGCCATCTGTGAAGCATTAATCAATATTATAATGGTGCTCATATTTCTAAAACATGTTATGTTCATTTGAATAAATATTTCAATAGAAAATAGAATGTTTTCATGTTTTCTATTCTTTCCTGGTGTTTCACTGCCTTCAAGTTTTTAACCAGGTTTTCCAAAGGAAAACTCTGGTTATTAGATTGCTGAATGTCGGCGGGCCTTAACAATTTCTTCTGTGCACAACTCCTCCTACATTTCTTCATAGATTTCAACCAAACTTTCAGAGAATGATTGTCATCATGTGACCTGGTGCATATTATCAGGGTTTTATGATTCAACCAATTTTGACGGAGTTATGGCCCTTGAAACAGAAAAAATTGGCCGCTTTCCTTATGTCGCACGGTACTCAAAGTACACGACATAGAGTCATGAAACCTTCACAGAAATGGTCAGGATGTTTTCTCTACACCTGGGGTTTCACTCCCCTTTCAGTTTAGTACATCCAGAGTTATTAGCCATTGAAATGGTGTAAAATAGCCATTTTTGACTTGTTTCACATGCTACTCAAAAAGTATTTGACCTAGGATCATGAAACCTTTATAGAAATGTTTGACAGCATGTACTCTAGTGCACCTGGGATTTCACTCCCCTTTCAATTTAGTACAACCAGAGTTATTGCCCTTGAATTAGTGAAAAATACCCATTTTCAGCAATCTTAAGTTTTTGCAGCGTACACTCAACACATGAGAATAACTTCCCTTGTGCATCACACATCACGCTGGAATTTTAGTTTGTTTACAAGTTTCTACCAATACCTTTTACTAAATAAAAAGATTTACTTAAAAAGAACTAGCGGCATCTTTGATGCCCAGCATCAACATTTCACTTGTACTATGATTGATATACGGCAGTGGCAGTCATCACATTGAAATGATGCGGAACTTAAACGAGGGATGTTTAAATTTTATACATATCTTTGCAGTGTCGGGATATTAGGGCGTCAAATTTACCGCCATTTAACTATTGTCATTAGGTGGGTAAATTTCGTTAATTTCCTTTCATCGGTTCAGTCAGAATGATACATTAAAATGTACCAACACATATACACTAAGCAAAAACCGTTCAAAACCTTATGGAAAAACTGACTGAAATTATGCCTTCTATCTATGATAAGTATGCTGCTGATTTTTTATCTTAGTATGCATGCATTACAGTTGTTAAGCTTAACTATAACGAAAATACACCCATTTCAGTTCCATGTAATTTGACCCGGCGTCTTATGAGTAAATGTGGCATTGGTGTTCATTTCCTATACCATTATGTGTTGCACTTTAACATAAAAAACTAGGACGTTAATCATCAAACATAACTCCAGACGTTCCATGACTACAGAAAATCAAAGTAAAGAAGCCATACATTAGCTGTCTGTATAGTTGTTGAGCCCAGTGCTTGCCAATTTGTGAGCTTAACGATACTTCCCGGTCATTTGCGGAATCTAATCAATGGCTTGCAAGCTATAGCTTATCTAGACAATCTTATCGTTTCAGTCTAAGACCAGTCCCATAGATCAAGCACTTATTGACGAGGTAAATGTTCATCATTTCGGTTATGGAAAATCGAGGACATCGTTTTTAATTATCACTTTGCCGCAATGTAAATGTAAAAATGCGCAAAGGTGTTACAAAATATAGCTAGATACATTTGTACCAACTGGAAATGACTTCTTTCCTCTGATCAACTTTAATAAGTATTATTATTTTAGAATATAATATTGACGTAGCAATGTCCCAAGAGAATCACACTCTATGATATTTGAATTCAATTCTTGCCTTTGGAGTAATCAAATTGTTACTTTACTATAACCCATGATTGTATCTTTTATTATGTAGCCCGTATGTTTAATACTCCGCAGGCAATTACTGTTACTGTGTATTTTATGGATCTGGTATCTTTGTATATTCTTCAACAGTTTGATGGGCATGTTCTCCCTTAAAGACGTTTGATAAAATCTAAGATGATGAAATATGATTAAGTTAGTGTTATCACAAGTTCAAATTAGTGCATTCAAAATTCGATTAAAGTTGGCACGTAATAATTACAATGCATGTGTAGATAACGGACTCACTTAGAAAATGTTCTCTTTAAATAAAGTGCGCATCGCTTTACGTCAATAAACACAAACATTGTTTGTCACATCCTACATTGTAATAACATCACAAGTTGTAAAATGTAGCAATAAACTTTAAAATCATCTAAATCGGTCGTTTTCTCATTTTGCACCCTCGTACATGTATTAGCGCAACAAATGTTTTCTCTAAATGCTATTAATCTTCTTAACGAACTAACTACTCGTCTAACAAATTAGTAATTAAAGTTATTGTTTTATGTGGGGCATTGGATAGGCTGGGCTTCTGGTTTTAATTGAACGTTCATTGCTTTCATAATTAATTGGCTGTATCTTCAACGTAACCTATGTTGATGTAGTAAAATAAATATAGCTGATCACTAAATGGAAGAGGTGATATAAATAGTACGTTTACAATCTAGGCATGTATGGATCATATTTGAAGATACACGTGGGAAGAGACGTGCCTGATAAGAGGCGGATTTCCCAAACATTTTGTTAATGTCGAACATTACAGGGTCAGATTACTTAGTCAGCAAAATGCATTGGAAGATATAAATGTAACAGAATATCAGGTTAAGTCATAACTTTTCTCTATCTAACAGCTATGTTAAATTCCTTAATAAGCGTTTGAATTGACAAACAATTGACCGAACAGTCCACAATACATGTACTTGTATATTAAGTCACAACACTTTTCTTCTAAAGCAACAAAGTCTTGCGAAAGATCATGTTTATCATGTTATCTGTGAAGTCTTCCTGACCGAAAGTGTTCGGCTTGATAAATACTTCTCCAGTGTGCACATCTCCCGCCCATAAAGCGTCACTCATAGTCAAATATTTTTTCTTAAATCTCATTAATCTGAAATTGTGATTTCAGAAGACAACGACGTGAAATAATTCAAATTTGTCGATTACTACCGTCGTGACATTTTATGAATTCTTTCTTTAGTAGGGCTTCATGCTGACTTGAATATCAATATTTAAACAGAAATATTCCATTTGAACTACTCCCAATGTTCAAACGTTTTTTAACGAGGTACATTAATGCAATTTTGAACAATGCTAATGCGACAAAATAATAAATATTCGGCCGGGAATGCAGTATCCAATCGATACATCTAAACACAGAACGCAGAAACGACACGATCACCCAAAATAATGACAAACCAACAAAGGAGCGAGAATGAATTATCAGCAAAATGAAAGACCTGAACACGGTAGAATGAAAGTGAATTATGAATCGAAATCAGAGTTTACACATACAACTGCTTATACTAACACGTTGACTTTATTTGGGGTTCTTTTATGCAAGTTGTTCAATATCGTCATAACCTTTTACATGTCAATTAGACTTTGTGTATTTAGTTTATGAAACAACAGTTTAACTTACACGTGATAATAATGAAAGGAAAGTCTTTACTCTCAGCATTTCCAAGCCTACTTCCTGGTTTAGTCTGTCGGTGTCTTATAATTAGGTGTAGTGACTGACGTTTATTGCCTTAACCATCCTTTTTAGATTTTAAAATCAACATCCTCAGGTTTAAATCATTAAACATCAATCGAGACTTTTTATGGCTGAATAAAATTCTAACAGAAGACATATAGTTGATGTCTGTATTTTTTTAACCCAATGATTGCCAATTAGTGTGCATAACGATATTTCTTGGTCATTTGTAGCATCTAGTTAACGACATCGAATATAAGAATAATCGAGAACATCTTATCTTATCCTTCTACCGTGCAGTCTCATTTATCGCGCACCAATTGTCTAGGCTATGATAAATTCGGGAATTCACTAGTTTCTGCCATGTTTCAAATGAATTTTACAATACATATATGCCATACAAAACATATGAATTTTGAATACCAAACGTTAACATCAAATAAAAGTTTGATTTCTCTCAAGGCAAGAACACATTATTAATATCAAAGAGGGTGTTTCTCTGGAGATGCTGCAGTGTCAACAGTATTCTAAAACTAATTACGTTTATTAAAATATATCAGTAGTAAGATCACTTGCACCTAATTTTAAATACGGGACTCAAAGTACGTGACACATGAATTCACATCAATAAAGAATCAGTGTTCGTCAATAACAAATTCCAAGCTCTTGTTAATTACCAATGCGTGTTTGAGTTACCATGCAAAAGACAATTGAATTTCGCACCACAAAACACTTTGCAAAAGCAACACATGTATTGCAAACTATCACGCTTTTCCTGATGCATTTTTGACCTTTAAAAGATCTTGATTGTATAGCCCGGGAATTATAGTATAAGCGTCTCTCCGATGTACAGCGTCACACATAGTCAACATCTGTCTCTTAAATGTCATTCTGCTGTAATTGTGATTTCACACGACAACTTCGTGAGGGAATTTAGTCGATAACCTCCGACATGCAAACTTATAAAGTTCGTCTTTTTAGTATAATGGCGACGGACATATCAATGTTTTAAGCGAATTTTTCCGTTAGATAACATAGTTTAAAACAAACATATTTCACCAAGAATTTGCTTAAAACTTCGAATGAAGGATAGTCACCAGAACACTTTTATTGTTGCTCATATAATGATAACAACGTCGCTTTATTTATGTGAATATCAAATAGAATGCGTAAATTATTTGCCGTGAAGCGATTCCATCTAATTGTTTTGACGACATATATGCAACGTCTTTAATAGATTTTCTATATTTCTATAAACTGCTAGGAACATTAATTACAGTCATTGTTATTGTACGTTGCAAATATGTATTAATCGTTACAAAGTATGTTCTTTGCGTATGTGATCAATAAATCAAACGCTTTTTTTCTAAAAACTGTTTAGCTGATTCAAATAGTTATGACACACAGTACAGACCACCCATTTTAATGGTTACTGTTTTTTGACATCTTCTTCCGAAGTGTCGACAGCATTTACAAATTACATTGTGTTTACGCCTTTGAGAGGTACGATAGATAGGAATGCTGGATATAAAAGAAGAATGTGTCGTTCTGGCATACCATAAAAAGATGCACACACGTTAAAGTGTATAGAGCTATATCGGTCGATATTTTTTAAGAAAGTTTCAAAAACTGAAAAACAATTATGTTTTCATATCCATTAGATCATTTTTCGCTTCAGTTTTAATAGAAACTCTCTCAGTGATTTATTGGACAAGCGAATTGTCCATTTTCGTATGAAAGTGTTCTAGAACACGTCTATTTTTTGACGATTGAATCAAAGTAATCGGAACCTATCCAAAGTTTTAATTTGCAATAAATGTAGTCTAGTATCATACTTAAAACGATGCAAGTAATTATTTCGACATTGAATTACTGTTAAAATATAGCTCTATACACTTTAAAGCAATACTTATGATGCACAGACACGCTTATGGCTTACGATGGCAAGCATCAAGCAACGAATTCATCAAGTGTGTTCACGCACTCCGTTCGTCAGTTGTCATGGTCTGATGCTTGTGTTCCATTATAACATTAATTACTTACAGTTAGGTTTCATAGAAACTTAAATCGTCGTTTCTTTACGTAAACATGTGCACAAACTATAGAATATATTCAAAGAAGATTTTTACGTACGGCGGCTGATCAAATGTATGTGCTATCGACGTACATCATGTCATTGAGAAAGATGGCACATAAGTGCCTTACAATCTTGCAAAACTATTAGTCATCGATATAGTTGAATCTAGGACAAGACCAATGAAATGCCAAATAATAGAGCGATATATACTGTTCCGTGTGTTTTTGTTTTATTCCAACCTGTAGATTGATCAATGTTAAATTATGAAGTACTGTCAGATATTATATTTCATCAGTGGATGATTACATACGTACAATTAAAGCAACAATATGGCATAAATGATTCAAACAAACGAATTCTCTTTGGATGCTAGCGCCCGCCCCACTTTGATGCAATCAACAACAGTTTTATTTCTCTTTCACAAACATTTACATTGGTTTGAGAATTAAACATAATATTTCTCTCTACAAGTGATTATGGCTAATTGCAATTTGTCAAACTATTCCAAGAACAGACATCCATACGTTCTAAGTAACATGCCAGTGAAAATTGCGTTCCTAATTAGTGAGAATAGTTTTAATTATCTGCGGAAGGGCATAGGTAGTCCTACATATGTGCTTTTGAACAGTGTATGGTACTGATAAAGGCTGGTCGTTTGAACATTCTGTAAGGGATTTCTGACTCAACGTTTTGTTTAATTCATTAGGTTCGGTCGTTATTGAATAATGAAATCCGCTTTGTGCAAATCCTATTTTCACCGTTAATGCCGTTTTATGTATGTTTTGTTTATCGTTTGTAAGCATTTTGATGAATTAAGTACATTTGATGTGAGAACGTGTACAATGTACATAAAAAACATTACTAATAATTGTTCAAGATATTACTCATAGAGCATTATTTTTTTACGCAATGCATGCTATACATTTCGATGTTATGTCTAGAATTACTGGGTCAGATGTGTACAAAGTGAACTTAATTGATATTACACCGTAATGTTTCAAAATATTTTATAAACATGCATTCGTTTAAGTGATGTTGTGTGTTGTTATGATAGTTATCAGACGACATTACTTCAAAGCCTGGGAGAAGACAATATTGAATCACTACCAATAGGGCAATATATATAACCTAGCATAGCTGCAATGTATATTAAATACTGTCAAGTACAGACAATTCACAGAAGTGGCGTTAGCCAAACCCACGCAAGAGACAGTCGCTTACATAATATGTAACAGTCGTGATAAAGACATGAGCACTTGGCATTTGCTGACTAGCGGCGACTATTTATTTGCTGGACTCATGGATATATACGGTTAAGTAGTTCCTGGTAATTTCAAAACGTTACAGATGTCTATTTTTTCAATTCGATTGTTAATGTTCAAGATAAACCTGGTAGTGCTTTTTCCAACAAATGTATTGGTGTCCGACCGAGTACAACATGCAGTGACCTGTTATCATGCATTGCAATGCGCGTTTAAGTATAACAACTCATTTGGAGTTAACCTAGCATAGTCAATCCAATTGTTTTCCAGTATTTTATTAACGTGTATCAAGTATATACATGTATACAATCATACACCTGTAATAAAACATGATAAAATGTACTATCTTTCTGTAATCCTACTATAATGTATTATGTCATCACAATCGCACAACATCGTCCATAAATTATGTTTGTTGAACGAAGAAAGAAACAAGTTCCTGCTATCAGAATCTTTTAATTCCCTATAATACGGTGGCCACAATAAAACAGTCAGCATCAATGGTTTTATGCGAAATTGTTAAGACAGATATACCTTTAGTGGGCAATGAAACTGGGTAACATTGACAATATTGTCATAATTGACTTGTATTAAAGAGGTCTCGGCAATGACTTATTCAATAAATCAAATCTAGTATACTCATATTTGTTCAAGGGTAAAATCTATATGACAGAAAGTCACGACATTGTCGCATAAATGCGTTTATTGTTTCATTTTAAGCAATCGGATGAAGTAGTGGTAGAGTGTTTAAGACATTTAGAGTAGTGTAACCAAATATCGTGTACAATTGTCATGGTTCAATTATTAAATCAAGAACCATTCACACGCAAAGTTCAGACCTGACAACCTGTCTGTTCATACTACCTCGTACGATACTGTTCCACATGCTACGAACTATTTTATGTGCAGTTGTCATGAATATGTAGAAACTACTGTGCAATTAATGGAGTATTTTTTCACGTAATGAGAATTTTCGTATTTTCCTTATATAATTGAATGATGTAATAGTGCGCTAGTTTTAGAATGTAGTGCTTGTTGCAAACAAATAGTATCAAAAAAACAAATAGGGTAACACTCAATAATAAACAGCAGTTTGAGCACAACACCCTGTTACGTATTTCAATGCTTCATTAAAACCAAGCGTTGTGAACATTAAACATCAAACACGGTTGTATATGTAGATTATACATGTAACGTGAGTGTAATCTTGTTTTTTCTGATAACTTCTGTTTAATATGATATTTGGATTTCCAAAAACTGATAAACTTCAAACAATGATTCAAAATCATGATATCCTTTCACAGTCGGCAATAATTTAAACCTTACGACAACAGTATCGCCTATGGGGATGTTTGATTGAAAACTTTCATTTGAAAATTGCACTTCGTCTGAAAGCATGGCGCAATTTGAAGGAGATAAAACAATTTGTAGAAAGAAGGGAATTTGTCAGTTAATGTTACGGCATTGCTTAGTACTTTTAATCACCAGGCATTAAATGATTGATACGATGCCATTTCATTACAACGACGACCTAGTGTGGCTTAATATGCAGTGAAGCCCGACCTACATAATGGAACATTGAGGGGGGAATTTACAGCATTAATGACCACCAGTTTGTGCTATATAACTGACATGGTAGACACGTCATAAAGCTAACACCCCTTATTCGTCAGTAATAGTAAAAATAAAATATGTCACTTCGACTCTACACTTAGCGGCACTTCTAACGCTGCCACGCAAAATTTCAAGTTTTTTCAAAGTCCTCAATGAATTGTAATGAAATTTGGCACACTTGAACATCAATATTTGACACAGATTCTGGCGAATTTTCTGCTAGATTGAACGCTAGACTATTGCACAATACGTCTTCAACTGACTGAATACTTATATTGAAAGTCGCATTTTATCACTCAATATCGGCCATCTGATTGTCATGTATGCGTGCAGATGTCCCTATTTCCTATAATGGTTGTGCAAAGCTACATTTTATTCGCTCCTGGTTTTTAATGGCTATTAACATTATTTACCAAACTGCTAGAAAACGAGAAGTGTTGGCTTTGCTGCAAAATATAGTGTTTTCCGTACCCATAGCGTGTCTGTTGAGAAAATACGATTCTTGTGAGTAACGCAGGTTGCGCTCAACTTGAAATTTAAATTTAGGGTGACTAATTATTATATCATACTAAATAAATTAAACTCTAATGCTTACTATTAACATTCGTTATTCAAAAGAAATGAGAATTTTACCATTCAAGTAGCATTATTTGAGGTTAAACGATTATTTTAAGCACATCGGTTTTATATTCAAATTATGAGCTGATTTTGAGGCGGTCTAAGCATACAAACTGCTATTTGGTTACCTAGGAAATTGTAACGTAGATGAAATGTATGAATACTTTTATTGAGTACACTGACTACATAACACTTGAAGCTACAAAGAAATAAAATACTGAAAATACACAATTGACCCCTAATAAATACGCTGTTTAATTTTGTGACTTTGTACTTTCGGGTGACGTTTATTACGCTTTTACCACGCATTTTCATACACACCAATTAACACGTGGAGCAATAGGCACATGCCTTAAACTAAAATTGGTAAGAATTTGATAAAGTCATCTCAAACGGTTTTCAAGATATCAAGAATAATCAAGTTGCAGCGTTAGAAGTGCCGCCGACTCTATCATAGAATTAGTAGATAGAATTCAGCTTACTGATCAATGGTACCAGATTTGTAATATAACCACATTTATCTGTTGAATAGCATCAATGTGTTGGTGTAGCATCTTTTGCTAGAGATTCTTCAGAATGCCTGTTCTACTTATACCATGATCGGGATAAGCAAACCGATGAACGTTTAACGATTACATCGATACCTTTCATATTGGAAAGATAATGTTGCATTGATAAATTATAGATGTGTCTTTTTGTTATAATATGCAAATGACATGCAAATTGTATTTTGTCTGGAGGAGAAAATGTTGAAGGAATTGGGGTCAAAAATGTAAGTGTCTGCATCATTTACAGAATTAAATGTATAATAATGAATTATCTATGTATTCCACGCATGTACAACTTAATTTATCAATACTACTGCTATGTAAAGTAGTCTCGCAAGGCTTGTCAATCCAGTCTTATGTGTAGTAAAGTAACATGCTCTTCGTGTCAGAACCATTTTGCAACAACATACTCCTATAAACTTAAACAAGTCACAAACCCATGCATTTCAGGCAAAATGTCACGTTTTCGTGTTATCTTGTTATAAACTTGACAAGACCATTGAAGACATTTAGAGGGTTGCTTGATTGATATAGCGAAAATATGCACGTCTCCCGACGAATAAAGCGTAACACGTCAATATCTGTCTCTTAAATATCTTTCATCTGCAATAGTGATTTCACACGACAACTTCCTGTAATATTCTGGTCGATAACATCCGCCGTTCAGAATTATAAATTATATTTTTATTTATACATAGTGACGTCGTTATTATCAACATTAAACCTAAGTACATTTGTAATAAGTTGAAAATGTTCTAAACATAATAAATATTAAAACGAGATTTAAATAACAAAGAGCAAGGACTGTGCATATCGATGCTTATAAATAGAAATGAAACGCGCAGCAAAAACTGCATTAAACAAATGAACTATTTTGAAATGACAATCGATAACAGAAAAAGTAATGGGAAAGTATTTTATCAAATAGTGTAAACAAATAAAATGACATAATGATACTAAGAATGAAATACAGCAGTGGCAGTCGTCACATTGAAATGATGCGCAACTTATACGAGATGTGTTTTAATTTTATATATATCTTTGCAGTTTCGGGATATTCGGGCGTCAAATTTACCCCCATTTAACTATTGTCATTACGTGGGTAAATTTTTTTTAATTTCTTTCATCGGTTTTGTCAGAATGTTTCTTTACAATGAACCTACACATATACGCTAAGCTAAAAGCGTTCAAAACCTTATGAAAAAACTGACTGAAATTATGCCTTCTATCAATGGTAAGTATATTGCTGATTTTTTTTATCTTAGTATACATGTTTTACAGTTAAGCTTAACTATAACGAAAACACCCCCAGTTCAGTTCCATGTAATTTCACCCGGCGTCTTATGAGTAAATGTGGCATTGGTGTTCATTTCCTAAACCATTATGTGTTGCACTTTAACATAAAAAACTAGGACGTTAATCTTTTAAAATAACTCCAGACGTTCCATGACTACAGAAAATCAAAGTGCAGAAGCCATAAACTAGCTGTATGTATAGTTGTTGAGCCCAATGCTTGTCAATTAGTGAGCTTAACGATACTTCCCGGTCATTTGCGGAATCTAATTAATGGCTTGCAAGCTATAGATGTCTAGAAAATCTTATCGTTTCAGTCTCAGGTCAGTCCCATAGATCAGGCACTAATTGACAAGGTGACTGTTCATCATTTCGGTTATGGAAAATCGAGGACATCGCTGTTAATAATTACTTTGTCGCAATGTAAATATATAAATGCGCAACAGTGTTACAAAATATAGCTAGGTACATTTGTACCAACTGGAAATGACTTCTTGACTATAACTCCAACTTAGTGGTATATTATATTTCGTCTGATCAACTTTAATGAGTATTATTATTTTAGAATATAATATTGACGTAGCAATTCCCCAAGAGAATCACCCTCTATGATATTTAAATTCAATTCTTGCCTTTGGAGAAATCAAATTGTTGCTTTACTATAACCCATGATTGTACCTTTTATAATGTATCCCGTATATTTAGTACCACGCAGGCAATTACTGTTACTGTGTATTTTATGGATATGCTATCTTTGTACATTCTGCAACAGTTTGATGTGCATGTTCTCTCTTAAAGTCGTTTGGTAGAATCTAAGATGATGAACTATGATTAAGTAAGTGTTATCACAAGTTCAAATCAGTGCATTCAATATTCGATGAAGGTTGGCACGTAGTTATTATATAGCATGTGTAGATAACGGACTCACTTAGAAAATGTTCTCTTAAAAAAAAGTGCGCATCGCTTTACGTCAATAAACACAAACATTGTTTGTCACATCCTAATAACATCACAAGTTGTAAAATGTAGCAATAAACTTTACAATCATCTAAATCGGTCGTTTTCTCATTTTGCACCCTCGTACATGTATTAGCGCAACAAATGTTTTCACTAAAGGCTATTAATCTTCTTAACAAACTAACTACTCGTCTAACAAATTAGTAATTAAAGTTATTGTTTTATGTGGGGCATTGGATAGGCTGGGCTTCTGGTTTTAATTTAACGTTCATTGCTTTCATAATTAATTGGCTGTATCTTCAACGTAACCTATGTTGATGCAGTAAAATAAATATAGCTGATCACTAAATGGAAGAGGTGATAGAAATAGTACATTTAAAATCTAGGTTTGTATGGATCATATTTGAAGATACACGTGGGAAGAGACGTGCCTGATGAGAGACGGATTTCCCAAACATTTAGTTAATGCCGAACATTACAGATTCAGATTACTTAGTCTGCAAAATGCACTGGAAGATAAAAATGTAACAGAATGTCAGGTTAAGTCATAACTTTTCTCTATCTACCAGCTATGGTAAATTCCCAATAAGCGTTTGAATTGACAAACAATTGACCGAACAATCCACAATACATGTACTAGTATATTTAGTCACAGCACTTTTCTTCTAAAGCAACAAAGTCTTGTGAAAGATCATGTTTATCACGTTATCTGTGAATTCTTCCTGACCGAAAGTGTGCGGCTTGATAATTACTTCTCAAGTGTGCACATCTCCCGCCCATAAAGCGTCACTCATAGTCAAATATTTTTTCTTAAATCTCATTAATCTGAAATTGTGATTTCAGAAGACAACGACGTGAAATAATTCAAATTTGTCGATTACTACCGTCGTGACATTTTATGAATTCTATCTTAAGTAGGGCTTCATGCTGACTTGAATATCAATATTTTAACAGAAATATTCCATTTGAACTACTCCCAATGTTCAAACGTTTTTTAACGAGGAACATTAATGCAATTTTGAACAATGCTAATGCGTCAAAATAATGAATATTCGGCCGGGAATGCAGTATCCAATCGATACATCTAAACACAGAATGCAGAAACGACACGATCACCCAAAATAATGACAAACCAACAAAGGAGCGAGAATGAATTATCAGCAAAATGAAAGACATGAACACGGTAGAATGAAAGTGAATTATGAATCGAAATCAGGGTTTACACATACAACTGCTTATACTAACACGTTGACTTTATTTGGGGTTCTTTTATGCAAGTTGTTCAATATCGTCATAACATTTTACATGTCAATTAGACTTTGTGTATTTAGTTTATGAAACAACAGTTTAACTTACAGGTGATATTAATGAAAGGAAAGTCTTTACTCTCAGCATTTCCAAGCCTACTTCCTGGTTTAGTCTGTCGGTGTCTTATAATTAGGTGTAGTGACTGACGTTTATTGCCTTAACCATCCTTTTTAGATTTTAAAATCAACATCCTCAGGTTTAAATCATTTAACATCAATCGAGACTTTTTATGGCTGAATAAAATTCTAACAGAAGACATATAGTTGATGTCTGTATTTTTTTAACCCAATGATTGCCAATTAGTGTGCATAACGATATTTCTTGGTCATTTGTAGCATCTAGTTAACGACATCGAATATAAGAATAATCGAGAACATCTTATCTTATCCTTCTACCGTGCAGTCTCATTTATCGCGCACCAATTGTCTAGGCTATGATAAATTCGGGAATTCACTAGTTTCTGCCATGTTTCAAATGAATTTTACAATACATATATGCCATACAAAACAGATGAATTTTGAATACCAAACGTTAACATCAAATAAAAGTTTGATTTCTCTCAAGGCAAGAAAACATTATTAATATCAAAGAGGGTGTTTCTCTGGAGATGCTGCAGTGTCAACAGTATTCTAAAACTGATTACGTTTATTAAAATATATCAGTAGTGAGATCACTTGCACCTAATTTTAAATACGGGACTCAAAGTACGTGACACATGAATTCACATCAATAAAGAATCAGTGTTCGTCAATAACAAATTCCAAGCTCTTGTTAATTACCAATGCGTGTTTGAGTTACCATGCAACAGACAATTGAATTTCGCACCACAAAAACTTTGCAAAAGCAACACATGTATTGCAAACTATGACGCTTTTCCTGATGCATTTTTGACCTTTAAACGATCTTAATGGTATAGCCCGGGAATTATAGTATAAGCGTCTCTCCGATGTACAGCGTCACACATAGTCAACATCTGTCTCTTAAATGTCATTCTGCTGTAATTGTGATTTCACACGACAACTTCGTGAGGGAATTTAGTCGATAACCTCCGACATGCAAACTTATAAAGTTCGTCTTTTTAGTATAATGGCGACGGACATATCAATGTTTTAAGCGAAGTTTTCCGTTAGATAACATAATTTAAAACAAACATATTTCACCAAGAATTTGCTTAAAACTTCGAAAGAAGGATAGTCACCAGAACACTTTTATTGTTGCTCATATAATGATAACAACGTCGCTATATTTATGTGAATATCAAATAGAATGCGTAAATTATTTGCCGTGAAGCGATTCCATCTAATTGTTTTGACGACATATATGCAACGTCTTTAATAGATTTTCTATATTTCTATAAACTGCTAGGAACATTAATTACAGTCATTGTTATTGTACGTTGCAAATATGTATTAATCGTTACAAAGTATGTTCTTTGCGTATGTGATCAATGAATCAAACGCTTTTTTTCTAAAAACTGTTTAGCTGATTCAAATAGTTATGACGCACAGTACAGACCACCCATTTTAATGGTTACTGTTTTTTGACATCTTCTTCCGAAGTGTCGACAGCATTTACAAATTACATTGTGTTTACGCCTTTGAGAGGTACGATAGATAGGAATGCTGGATATAAAAGAAGAATGTGTCGTTCTGGCATACCATAAAAAGATGCGCACACGTTAAAGTGTATAGAGCTATATCGGTCGATATTTTTTAAGAAAGTTTCAAAAACTGAAAAACAATTATGTTTTCATATCCATAAGATCATTTTTCGCTTCAGTTTTAATAGAAACTCTCTCAGTGATTTATTGGACAAGCGAATTGTCCATTTTCGTATGAAAGTGTTCTAGAACACGTCTATTTTTTGACGATTGAATCAAAGTAATCGGAACCTATCCAAAGTTTTAATTTGCAATTAATGTAGTCTAGTATCATACTTAAAACGATGCAAGTAATTATTTTGACATTGAATTACTGTTAAAATATAGCTCTATACACTTTAAAGCAATACTTATGATGCACAGACACGCTTATGGCTTACGATGGCAAGCATCAAGCAACGAATTCATCAAGTGTGTTCACGCACTCCGTTCGTCAGTTGTCATGGTCTGATGCTTGTGTTCCATTATAACATTAATTACTTACAGTTAGGTTTCATAGAAACTAAAATCGTCGTTTCTTTACGTAAACATGTGCACAAACTATAGAATATATTCAAAGAAGATTTTTACGTACGGCGGCTGACCAAATGTATGTGCTATCGACGTACATCATGTCATTGGGAAAGATGGCACATAAGTGCCTTACAATCTTGCAAAACTATTAGTCATCGATATAGTTGAATCTAGGACAAGACCAATGAAATGCCAAATAATAGAGCGATATATACTGTTCCGTGTGTTTTTGTTTTATTCCAACCTGTAGATTGATCAATGTTAAATTATGAAGTACTGTCAGATATTATATTTCATCAGTGGACGATTACATACGTACAATTAAAGCAACAATATGGCATAAATGATTCAAACAAACGCATTCTCTTTGGATGCTAGCGCCCGCCCCACTTCGATGCAATCAACAACTGTTTTATTTCTATTTCACAAACATTTACATTGGTTTGTAAACGTGATATTTCTCTCTACAAGTGATTATGGCTAATTGCAATTTGTCAAACTATTCCAAGAACAGACATCCATACGTTCTAAGTAACATGCCAGTGAAAATTGCGTTCCTAATTAGTGAGAATAGTTTTAATTATCTGCTGAAGGGCATAGGTAGTCCTACATATGTGCTTTTGAACAGTGTATGGTACTGATAAAGGCTGGTCGTATAAACATTCTGTAAGGGATTTCTGACTCAGCGTTTTGTTTAATTCATTAGGTTCGGTCGTTATTGAATAATGAAATCCGCTTTGTGCAAATCCTATTTTCACCGTTAATGCCGTTTTATGTATGTTTTGTTTATCGTTTGTAAGCATTTTGATGAATTAAGTACATTTGATGTGAGAATGTGTACAATGTACATAAAAAACATTACTAATAATTGTTCAAGATATTACTCATAGAGCATTATTTTTATACGCAATGCATGCTATACATTTCGATGTTATGTCTAGAATTACTGGGTCAGATGTGTACAAAGTGAACTTAATTGATATAACACCGTAATGTTTCAAAATATTTTATAAACATGCACTCGTTTAGGTGATGTTGTGTGTTGTTATGATAGTTATCAGACGACATTACTTCAAAGCCTGGGAGAAGACAATATTGAATCACTACCAATAGGGCAATATATATAACCTAGCATAGTTGCAATGTATATTAAATACTGTCAAGTACAGACAATTCACAGAAGTGGCGTTAGCCAAACCCACGCAAGAGACAGTCGCTTACATAATATGTAACAGTCGTGATAAAGACATGAGCACTTGGCCTTTGCTGACTAGCGGCGACTATTTATTAACTGGACTCATGGATATATACGGTTAAGTAGTTTAAGAAAAAATGTTCCTGGTAATTGCAAAACGTTACAGATGTCTATTTGTTCAATTCGATTGTTAATGTTCAAGATAAACCTGGTAGTGCTTTTTCCAACAAATGTATAGGTGTCTGACCGAGTACAACATGCAGTGACCTTTTATCATGCATTGCAATGCGCGTTTAAGTATAACAACTCATTTGGAGTTAACCTAGCATAGTCAATCCAATTGTATTCCAGTATTTTATTAACGTGTATCAAGTATATACATGTATACAATCATACACCTGTAATAAAACATGATGAAATGTACTATCTTTCTGTAATCCTACTATAATGTTTTATGTCATCACAATCGCACAACATCGTCCATAAATCATGTTTGTTGAACGAAGAAAGAAACAAGTTCCTGCTATCAGAATCTTTTAATTCCCTATAATACGGTGGTCACAATAAAACAGTCAGCATCAATGGTTTTATGCGAAATTGTTAAGACAGATATACCTTCAGTGGGCAATGAAACTGGGTAACATTGACAATATTGTCATAATTGACTTGTATTAAAGAGGTCTCGGCAATGACTTATTCAATAAATCAAATCTAGTATACTCATATTTGTTCAAGGGTAAAATCTATATGACAGAAAGTCACGACATTGTCGCATAAATGCGTTTATTGTTTCATTTTAAGCAATCGGATGAAGTAGTGGTAGAGTGTTCAAGACATTTAGAGTAGTGTAACCAAATATCGTGTACAATTGTCATGGTTCAATTATTAAATCAAGAACCATTCACACGCAAAGTTCAGACCTGCCAACCTGTCTGTTCATACTACCTCGTGCGATACTGTTCCACATGCTACGAACTATTTTATGTGCAGTTGTCATGAATATGTAGAGACTACTGTGCAATTAATGGAGTATTTTTTCACGTAATGAGAATTTTCGTATTTTCCTTATATAATTGAATGATGTAATAGTGCGCTAGTTTTAGAATGTAGTGCTTGTTGCAAACAATTGTACCAAAAAAAACAAATAGGGTAACACTCAATAATAAACAACAGTTCGCGCACAACACCCTGTTACGTATTTCAATGCTTCATTAAAACCAAGCGTTGTGAAAATTAAACATCAAACACGGTTGTATATGTAGAATATACATGTAACGTGAGTGTAATCTTGTTTTTTCTGATAACTTCTGTTAATATGATATTTGGATTTCCAAAAACTGATAAACTTCAAACAATGATTCAAAATCATGATATCCTTTCACAGTCGGCAATAATTTAAACCTTACGACAACAGTATCGCCTATGGGGATGTTTGATTGAAAACTTTCATTTGAAAATTGCACTTCGTCTGAAAGCATGGCGCAATTTGAAGGAGATAAAACAATTTGTAGAAAGAAGGGAATTTGTCAGTTAATGTTACGGCATTGCTTAGTACTTTTAATCACCAGGCATTAAATGATTGATACGATGCCATTTCATTACAACGACGACCTAGTGTGGCTTAATATGCAGTGAAGCCCGACCTACATAATGGAACATTGAGGGGGGAATTTACAGCATTAATGACCACAAGTTTGTGCTATATAACTGACATGGTAGACACGTCATAAAGCTAACACCCCTTATTCGTCAGTAATAGTAAAAATAAAATATGTCACTTCGACTCTACACTTAGCGGCACTTCTAACGCTGCCACGCATAATTTCAGGTTTTTTCAAAGTCCTCAATGAATTGTAATGAAATTTGGCACACTTGAACATCAATATTTGACACAGATTCTGGCGAATTTTCTGCTAGATTGAACGCTAGACTATTGCACAATACGTCTTCAACTGACTGAATACTTATATTGAAAGTCGCATTTTATCACTTAATATCGGCCATCTGATTGTCATGTATGCGTGCAGATGTCCCTATTTCCTATAATGGTTGTGCAAAGCTACATTTTATTCGCTCCTGGTTTTTAATGGCTATTAACATTATTTACCAAACTGCTAGAAAACGAAAAGTGTTGGCTTTGCTGCAAAATATAGTGTTTTCCGTACCCATAGCGTGTCTGTTGAGAAAATACGATTCTTGTGAGTAACGCAGGTTGCGCTCAACTTGAAATTTAAATTTAGGGTGATTAATTATTATACCATACTAAATAAATTAAACTCTAATGCTTACTATTAACATTCGTTATTCAAAAGAAATGAGAATTGTACCATTCAAGTAGCATTATTTGAGGTTAAACGATTATTTTAAGCACATCGGTTTTATATTCAAATTATGAGCTGATTTTGAGGCGGTCTAAGCATACAAACTGCTATTTGGTTACCTAGGAAATTGTAACGTAGATGAAATGTATGAATACTTTTATTGAGTACACTCACTACATAACACTTGAAGCTACAAAGAAATAAAATACTGAAAATACACAATTGACCCCTAATAAATACGCTGTTTAATTTTGTGACTTTGTACTTTCGGGTGACGTTTATTACGCTTTTACCACGCATTTTCATACACACCAATTAACACGTGGAGCAATAGGCACATGCCTTAAACTGAAATTGGTAAAAATTTGATAAAGTCATCTCAAACGGTTTTCAAGATATCAAGAATAATCAAGTTGCAGCGTTATAAGTGCCGCCGACTCTATCATAGAATTAGTAGATAGAATTCAGCTTACTGATCAATGGTACCAGATTTGTAATATAACCACATTTATCTGTTGAATATCATCAATGTGTTGGTGTAGCATGTTTTGCTAGAGATTCTTAGAATGCATGTTCTACTTATACCATGATCAGGATAAGCAAACCGATGAACGTTTAACGATTACATCGATACCTTTCATATTGGAAAGATAATGTTGCATTGATAAATTATAGATGTGTCTTTTTGTTATATTATGCAAATGACATGCAAATTGTATTTTGTCTGGAGGAAAAAATGTTGAAGGAATTGGGGTCAAAAATGTAAGTGTCTGCATCATTTACAGACTTTAATGTATAATAATTGATTATCTATGTATTTCACGCATGTACAACTTAATTCATCAATACTACTGCTATGTAAAGTAGTCTCGCAAGGCTTGTCAATCCAGTCTTATGTGTAGTAAAGTAACATGCTCTTCGTGTCAGAACCATTTTGCAACAACATAATCCTTTAAACTTAAACAAGTCACAAACCCATGCATTTCAGGCAAAATGTCACGTTTTCGTGTTATCTTGTTATAAACTTGACAAGACCATTGAAGACCTTTAGAGGGTTGCTTGATTGATATAGCGAATAAAGCGTTACACGTCAATATCTGTCTCTTAAATATCTTTCATCTGCAATTGTGATTTCACACGACAACTTCCTGTAATATTCTGGTCGATAACATCCGCCGTTCAGAATTATAAATTATATTTTTATTTATACATAGTGACGTCGTTATTATCAACATTAAACCTAAGTACATTTGTAATTAGTTGAAAATGTTCTAAACATAATAAATATTAAAACGAGATTTAAATAACAAAGAGCAAGGACTGTGCATATCGATGCTTATAAATAGAAATGAAACGCGCAGCAAAAACTGCATTAAACAAATGAACTATTTTGAAATGACAATCGATAACAGAAAAAGTAGTGGGAAAGTATTTTATCAAAAAGTGTAAACAAATAAAATGACATAATGATACTAAGAATGTAATACAGCAGTGGCAGTCGTCACATTGAAATGATGCGCAACTTATACGAGATGTGTTTTAATTTTATATATATCTTTGCAGTTTCGGGATATTTGGGCGTCAAATTTACCCCCATTTAACTATTGTCATTACGTGGGTAAAAAAGTTTTAATTTCTTTCATCGGTTTTGTCAGAATGTTTCTTTACAATGAACCTACACATATACGCTAAGCTAAAAGCGTTCAAAACCTTATGAAAAAACCGACTGAAATTATGCCTTCTATCAATGGTAAGTATATTGCTGATTTTTTTATCTAAGTATACATGTTTTACAGTTAAGCTTAACTATAACGAAAACACCCCCAGTTCAGTTCCATGTAATTTGACCCGGCGTCTTATGAGTAAATGTGGCATTGGTGTTCATTTCCTAAACCATAATGTGTTGCACTTTTACATAAAAAACTAGGACGTTAATCATTTAAAATAACTCCAGACGTTCCATGACTACAGAAAATCAAAGTGCAGAAGCCATAAACTAGCTGTATGTATAGTTGTTGAGCCCAATGCATGTCAATAAGTGAGCATAACGATACTTCCCGGTCATTTGCGGAATCTAATCAATGACTTGCAAGCTATAGATTATCAAGAAAATCTTATCGTTTCAGTCTAAGGTCAGTCCCATAGATCCAGCACTAATTGATAAGGTTACTGTTCATCATTTCGGTTATGGAAAATCGAGGACTTCGCTGTTAATTACTACTTTGGCGCAATGTAAATATATAAATACGCAACGGTGTTACAAAATATACATTTGTACCAACTGGAAATGACTTATTGACAATAACTCCAACTTGATGGTATATTATATTTCCTCTTATCAACTTTAATAAGTATTATTATTTTAAAATATAATATTGACGTAGCAATGTCCCAAGTGAATCACCCTCTATCATATTTAAATTCAATTCTTGCCTTTGGAGAAATCAAATGCTTACTTTACTTTAACCCATGATTGTAACTTTTAAAATATAGCCCGTATATTTAGTACTCCGCAGACAATTACTGTTTCTGTGTATTTTATGCATCTGGTATCTTTCTACATTCTGCCACAGTTTGGTTGGCATGTTCTCTCTTAAGGTCGTTTGGTAGAATCTAAGATGATGCAATACGATTAAGTTAATGTTATCACAAGTTCAAACCAGGGCATTCAATATTCGATGAAGGTTGGCACGTAGTAATTATATAGCATGTTTAGATAACGGACTCACTTAGATTATGTTCTCTTTAAATAAAGAGCGTATCGCTTTACGTCAATAAACACAAACATTGTTTGTCACATCCTAATTACATCCCAAGTTGTAAAATGTAGCTGTAATCGTTACAATCATCCAAATCGGTCGTTTTCTCATTTTGCACCCTCGTATAAGCGCAACAAATGTTTTAACTAAATGCCATTAATCTTCTTAACGAACTAACTACTCGTCTTACAAATTAGTAATTAAAGTTATTGTTTCATGTGGTACATTGGATGGGCTGGGCTTCTGGTTTTAACATTACTTTCATTGCTTTTATAATTAATTGGCTGTATCTTCACCGCAACATAGCTTTGAAGTAGTAAAAGTCAAATACGATAATATTTTAGATGATCACTAATAGGAAGTAGTCGTGATATAAATAGTACGTTTACAATCTAGGTATGTATGGATCATATTTGAAGATACACGTTTGAAATGACGTGCCTGGTGAGAGTCGGATGTCCCAAACCTTTTAGCTAATGCCGAACATTACAGAGTCAGATTACTTAGTCAGCAAAATGCATTGGAAGATAAATGAAACACATGATAACTTTTCTCGATCTACCAGCTATGGTAAATTCCCAATAAGTCTTTGAATTGACATAAAATTTACCGAACCATCCACAATACTAGTACGTAGTACATGTGTGTTAATTCACAGCACATCTTTTCAAGCTCAACAACTGTCTCGCGAACTATCACGTTTTCCGTGAAATCTATCTGACCAAAAGTGAGCAGCTTGATAATTATTTCTCAAATGTGCACATCTCCCGCCCATAAAGCGTCACTCATATTCAAATATCTTTTCTTAAATTTCATTTATCTGAAATTGTGATTTCAGACGACAACGACGTGAAATAATTTTGTCGATAACTATTGCCTTGAAATTTTATGAATTCTATCTTTAGTAGGGCTTCATGTTGACTTGAATATCAATATTTTAACAGAAATATTCCATTTGAAATACTCCCAATGTTCAAACGTTTTTAACGAGGGTTCATTAATGCAATTTTGAACAATGCTAATGTGACAAGATAATAAAAATTGGACCGGGAATGAAGCATCGAATCAATACATCTATACACAGAAAGTAGAAACGACACGATCATCCAGAGTAAAGACAAACCAACAAAATATCGAAAATGAAATATCAGAAAGCTGTAAGACCTAAGGCCATACCAAATCGCATTTTCGTTAAGCGTCCGCCATAAGTTTGAAAACCTATCTAGCTATCCTGAGACAAATAAAACAGAACACTCATAATGACTTCGATCCTCATCATGATACATGTACTAGGCCTATGGCTAACTAATATAGCTATCAAGCGTTGTGAATCATAATAACTTACTGAAATAACTTAAAACATGTTTGTTTAAAAGCTATTGTTGTGTAGGGGTTGGGGACTGAATATTTATAATAAATATGAAAGCAATATCTCAAAGGATTTTGAAGATATTAGAGGTTACAAATTGTGTTGTTTTTTCTTTCCCAAGATGCCAAAAACCTATCCGTCCTCGGACGCTAAACGAAGACACGATTTGGTATGGCCTAAACACGTAATAATAAAAGTGAATAATGAATCGAAATCAGGGTTTACACATACAACTGCTTATACTAACACGTTGACCTTTATTCGTTTTCATGCAAGTTGTTCCATATCGTCATAACCTTTTACATGTTGTCTATTGGACTTTGTGTTTTTAGTTTATTAAACTACATTTTTAACTTACACGTGACATTAATGAAAGGGAAGTCTTTATCCTCAGCATTTCCAAGCCTACTTCCTGGTTTAGTCTGTCGCTGTCTTATAATTAGGCGTAGTGACTGACGTTCATTGCTTTAACCATCCTTTGCCACATTTTAAGATCAAAATCCACGTGTTTAAATCATTAAACATCAATCGAGACTTTGTATGACTGATTAAAATACTTACAGAAGACATATCGTTGATGTCTGTATATTTTCTGAGCTCAATGATTGCCAATTTGTGTGCTTTACGATACGTCTCGGTCATTTGTAGCATCTAGTTAACGACTTGCGATAAAAGAATAACCGAGGACATCTTATCTTATCCTTCTACCGTGCAGTCCCATTTATCGCGCACTAATTGTCTAGGCTAGGATAAGTCCGGAAATTTACTAGTTTCTGCCAATGAATTTTACAAAATACAGTACATATGTCATACAAAACGTATGAATTTTGAATACCAAACGTTAACATCAAATTAAAGTTTGATTTCTCTCAAGGCAAGAAAACATTATTAATATCAAAGAGGGTGATTCTCTGGAGATTCTGCAGTGTCAACAGAGAATTCGAAAACTGATTACGTTTATTAATATATATCAGTAGTCACAGTGAGATTACTTGCACCTAATTTTAAATACGGGACTCAAAGTACGTGACACCTAAATTCGCATCAATAAGTATGCAGTGTTCGTCAATTAGATATTTCAAGCTCTCGTGAATTGCCAATGCATGTTTGAGTTACCATGCAATAGACAGTTCCATTTCGCAACACAACATACTTTGCAAAAGCAACACATGTATTTCAAATTATCACGCATTTTCCTGATGCACTTATGACATTTAAAATATCTTAATTGCATAGCCTGAGCATTATTGTACAAGCGTCTCCCCGACTGCACAGCGTCACAAAGAGTCAATATTTGTCTCTTTAATGTCATTCTTTTGCAATTGTGATTTCACACGACAACGTCGTGAGGGAATTTAGTCGATAAATTCCGACATGCAATGTAATAAATTTCGTCTGTTTAGCAATATGGCGACGGACATTTTTTTCACTATTTTATGCGAAGTTTTCCGTTTCAAGTTCTCCAAATTGTTAACATATTTGAACGGGAAAGATCAAACAAGAAAAATGATCAGTAGGCATAATTCAACATCGCATAACCAATGCGGACAGAGAAGGCATCACATAACAGAACTGGCCAACAAAGAACACAGAAATAACACAATTAAGTGGTACAAATACCACCTAAAAGATCACAACTCGTAAGAATAAAAGTGAATCGTGACTAAGTATGAGACTAGACATGTACTATTATATGCATCAGATCGAATGCAACGTGCCTGTGTAAATATGTTTAACCGAATGGCAAATCAGTTAAATGTTATACTTATTAGCCTTACACATTCCAATACGCCTGTATTAATTAGGTGGTTATATTTCTTGTACATGTCGGTTGTTCTGTCTGCCGATAATTTCTATTTCATAACGATTTAACCAAAGGCATTCAAACTTTATAAGGAAGTTGATCATCACCAGGTGTTGACCTGTATTTAGGTCAGATATTGAAGGTCGTCATAACATTTGTCATGTCTAAATATTGGACAGTCATGGGGGCATACATGCTGAACGAACAATTATTGTGAAATAAGTTGTTGAATTTTATTACATTTAGTACATGGCCTCAAATTAACTTTCAATTCAATTAAGTTTTACTTTAACCTCTCCAAACCCACTTCGATCTGTCGTTTTGTAAGTAGAGGTGGCATTTGCATTCATGCCTATACGGTCTGTACCATCTTTTATGATACTCGTATAATATCAAACATCACAAATGTAGATCTTTTTAAAAACATAAATCGAGATTTTCAATGACTGAAGGAAGTATTTAGAGAAGACGTATACTTTGATCTCGGTGTATTTACTGAGCCTAGTGCTTGCCAATTAGTGAGCTTAACGATACTTCTCGGTCATTTATACAGTCTAATTAACGACTAGTGAGATATGATTTATCCTGAAAATCTTATCCATTTCGTCTACAGCTCAGTCCTATTTATCATGCACTAATTGTCTGGGTTGATGTCCATCAATCCGGTTGAGAAGGAAACAGGGAAATCACGATCTATTTTGGTCTACCATAATACAAATGTATAATACAAAACGTGTATAATTACAAACACCAAATGTTATAATCATGAAAAGGATGGTTTTCTTTCAAGACATGAAAACAAGTTCGCAAACAAAAATCTGAGACCACGTTCTCAGGGGGGGGTGCAGCATCATCAAAGTATCCTTAAACTTATTATGATCATTCATTACTTTTACCAGATATCTATCTACTAGTATCTGTCATTAACTGCAACACGTGACTTACAAAGGGCATGGCACCAAAATTCACATTTATACGAAGCCATGTAGTTTCCAATAAGGAGACTTTGTTTGTTTGATCCATCGTACCAAGCTAGAAATAGTAACAGCATAGCACTTTTGATCTCTTTAGAATCCACTATATGTACAATCCGTTAGTTTAGTACTCTACTGCGTCTGTGTATTTTACACAGTTTGTACTTACGTGTAAGTACGTATCTTGCAACAATCTGATTGACACAATCCATCATAAATATGATGAAATCTAGGTTGATGATGTATGATTAAGTGGTTTCATATCATAGGTTCAAATCGCGTCTGTTAATATTCTTCATGAAGACGAACTGCAGTAAGTACAAAATGTATATAGCATGCGTAGATAATCATGTCACTTCGAAATGGTTCACTTTTTAGTCAAATGCACACAACTTTATTTCAATTAGTATACTTAATCACATTACAAGTTGTTTACAAATGTTACTAGCATCCAAATCGGTTAAGTATGTTGTCTCAAAGCAGCACAATAAATGTTTTAACAAAAACTCCTTTAATCATCTTAACGAATTAACTGCTCATCATACAAACAAATTGGCAATTAGGTTTATTGTTTCTTTTGGGGCATTGGATGATCGGCTTTCCTGTCATTTATATTACTCCCATTGCTTTGGTGATTAATTAAATGCCTTTCCATCGCAACAAGCTTCGGAAGTCTTTAAAGACAAATACAATGTATCGCTGTTTGCTATTAAACCGTTACCGTAGTACAAGTAGGGTGTTTGAACGTTTAAAATCAAGAAAAATACGGATCATGATAACGGTTCATCAAGAGTAGCGATTGGTGTTCCAAACTTGTTTTATTATTTCATTAACACGGATAATTGAATTTGGAGACTAAAGAAATCACTACATGGACATACAGAATACTTGACTGAAAGACGACAAATCAGCCTAGCCGCCTTTAGGTTAGTTTAAATCTCAATGTTTCACATCTACATCTACTACAATGTGTAAGTAACCAAGGTGAACCTTAATCTCGTAATTGACAAGAAATTAAAAAGAGTCACCTACCATGTCTGAGATTTGTGTGAGAGTTATTCCAAACTTGACAGTGACTGTATCCGAGGCGTTATATACAGGTCTCGAGGCGGGGTTATATCCTGTGAACAACTTGTCCAGTAGTCGCTGTTCATCTGTAGGCACTACACATAACACAAACATAACTAAATGACTTATATGTAGAAATACTATCGCTTCTACGGTTCTCATCATTATGATTATATCCGTGTTTATGATGAATTCATCCGATTATATATCTGAAAAAGAAAATATCATCAATTAGAAATTATAAAAAGCGCAAATGATTTCTAGGCGGATCGGAGGTCATATAAAAATGTCGAACAACGCTGATTATTTCTTTACGTATCAAACTGTTACAGTTTCTTAAACTTGATGCAAATCACAACCAGTTTAATCAATTTTTCAGCATGAATAATCATTCTGGTGAGTGGGCAATATCGAGCCATTTACGAATACGTTGAGGTTTTCAAATAGGTCAATTTGTACCACTGCATACACTTAAGGAATAGACTGTCTCTGAAAATTGGATATGCATTTTGCCATTTATTCAGTCCAGATATACAGACTGAATCGATGCCAAACATATATTCCATAATATATTCGTCACAATTTCAAGATGTTCATATAACTCTATGAATTGCATTATAATTATTTATTGATATACCAAATTTATGTAACCCTTTTCATGTTAATGTTGCATCCTTAAAGGAGATTTACAAATACGATTGAGAAATGGTCAAATCAATAAGCAATATACAGACATGCTAATCAAAATAATGTGGCTAAAATATATAAAACTATAGACAGTTTTATAATTTTATGGTGCACGCCTCTTCTTTTTAATAATAGTTTGTCGACAAAAAACTTAATGTATGTGCATATACCAGGATAACTTCGTATTATACAAGTGCGTTCATATAACACATCTATAATTATATGCACGCTGAAAAGTTGAAATCAATATTAAACCAATGTATGTATTCAAACAAGTTCAACACAAAATAAGAACATTTTGGTATGTATATCAAACTATCTCTTGTAAGATAACGAAAACTTCGACTGAGGAAGCAACACTCATCTGCAAAAGTCGAGAACGGAAATAACGCATCATACATCACAATTTACAAGACACACATGAACGAAACGATCAAACTTAACCCTTTAAATCCAAGTTTCACTATTTTAGTGTTACAATGCTTAAATATCGTACATATTCATTTATCCAAGCGGAGCAACCAATTTCTACTTTCTTTATGTATGCCAATCGCCTACAGAATATCATCTCCAATGTGAAGAGAGTGATGGTCAGTATTAGATAAGGATTGCGTCGGTTGATGAATGGAATGTACAAATAGCATTGACTGTAATGGTTGTATTTCGGGCACAAGCAGGTGTTTGTTGATTGCAATCTACGCATGTTACCCGAAAGATTGGTAAGTAGGTGATTCCTTGCAGATCGATATTCTAGAATGATACATGTAATAGAAAGTTATCAGAATACACATTATAACAATGTTGAAGTACTCGAAAATGCGACTTTGTGTGATTTTCAATTAGTAAATGCTCTCAAAAATAAGTAAATATTTTTTTGGTGAAATCTAGACATTTGCTCTATGAGTGTGTTCGGGACAATTTCATAACTGGAGATGAACTCATCAGTATACTTAAGGACTGGCACTGTTCAGTTTCTACATTAATTATTTCATGATGTACTAGCAATGGCTAGTAAAGTTTCATGTAATTTGTGACGCTGTCTTCAAGCATAAGCAAGTAAACAATTGTAAATGTCAAGAGAGCAACATCACTAGTACATTTGTATTTTCTATATTTAGTAAATATATGAGAAAATACATGTCCATCGACTTCTGTATACTCGTACATGTCTATATCTGTGATGGAAACTTTCATCATCGTTCTCGTGTCATTGATTGATTTGTCGATGTTGCATAACTAACTCGTACATCAATTAATTACTTTGGTCAATAACATGACCCTTCCTGGTATATCTGGTCAAAAGATATTCTCCTTATATGGTATGGAAAACATCCAAATCAAACACATGGTACACCATATCAATATCTGTACTAATTGAAGCCTATATCCATATACAGTGTACTCTCGTTATGGCGTATATATCGGTACAATGACACACGTTTCTACATAGAATGGTTCTTAGCAGAGGTTTATGAGAAACATTATACAGAAATATGTTGTCTGTACGATGTCATAGTGGATACATAACAATAACATGACTGTGTTGTATGTGCAGTGAACGTTTTAGAAACGGTTGAATGATATGGCAGATGTTGGTTTCATATTATAGTCCACTGAATAGTTTGAAACATGAAAAACTACATTTGTAAACCGCCGGTACATTACATACCCGAATTAACGGTACGTTCGGTTTGTTCTGATACGTACACTCCAACAGTTCACATATGGTTCCCGGATCATACATGACTATATGTTCTACACCGATTTCGAACATGTTATCAAAATGGCAGTTGTTTTAAAAAACATTACTTTGTCTTTTGATGTCTTTCATTTCATTCTGTTTGTGTTTTACGAGTATTAAATATGCAACGAGAACACACACGCTCCGTTAAATCGTTATTTCTCGTACAATGTAACATCAATTACCTTCCATATATAACCTCCTTCGAGGGAATTATTGTTTCTTTAATTAGTGTTTCACAATGAACACATTAATTAAAGTGCCGTTTTAAAGTTATTACAACCTATCTGCCGAAACGGTTGCTATGGTAACAGAATTAGTAAGGCTACAACAAGTACAAACGTCATGTATAAATGGAAAAACTGGTGAATTAACGTACAGGGCAATGTTCAGTAAACATGTAGGCTGTTTGCACTTGTTAGCTGATGATCTATGTAACCTGCATATATAGTGCATCAGTGGGACTATCGTTGATTTAATCTTTAATTGAATCTAAACGATCCTTCAATGAACTAATCATATCTGACAATATCATTATTGTTTAAAACCAAAATTAATGAAATGCTGCTATCAACCGATTGCTGCCTGCAATGTTATCTGAAGTGTAGTGACATGCACGATAGCGATACAACATGCTGGTGCCGTCGGCCTAGAGGAAGAGCGTTCGCATCGGGATCGTCACTTGTATGCATAAAACACCCCTTTCTAGTACTTGCTTGTTGTTTTTGCCATAATACCCAAATGAAGGCTTAGGATTAAGACGAAATATTTATAATAAAGAGAAGTGCTCGTGTTCGATTGCAATGTGCGAATACAATTCTCAAGGTATTATTGTGTTCTACGTTTACCCATTGGGTTAATAAAAAAAACAAGTGTATAAATACTGGCACCAATAAGCGATCTTATGGCAGCACTTCCATTGTAAGTTTTGCAAATGTTCTATGTCACATACAGGAAAGAGAGGTATTATCCGGTTGATAAATATGACACATACAGCTAACAGACGATTCATCATGTTATTATAGGTCATGTACAGAAACGGAGGTTGTACTAAGTTATATACGATGTGCCACATAATGGTAACACACTCTGGTATCGTGGAGTGCATAGCGATTCTTGAAACCTTTGTTTACAAAACATATGTACATTTTGTACATTATTACATGTTGTTTCAGACATAATGTCATGATTATACCTCTTTTAGATTCAGCTGAGTTTGTTTTCTTAACAACAAAATGGAAATACGAAATAATGTTTGCACTTAGAAACTACGAGAAATGCCTACTTTATTACTGATCAATGCATTAGCTTGTAATAATTCTGACTTCAGTATGGATTTTGTTCATAGCCTTACCAGTTCTAATCGCAATCACACAATCCACGCATTATTCGTAACAAACAAGGTAACGCTCTTAAACTGTCTCAATATTCGGGGAAAGAGTAACAAAACTTGTCATCAACAAACAATATTGTTGTCTTCAGGACGTTAACCCGTGTGTATTTATTCTGTTAATTACATGTTTGAAATGTGCACAGCTGAAATATTTGAACTATTGAACTAACAATTAGTCATACAATAACAACGATGATGATAAAATGTTCATTCATTTGAATTCACATTTAATTTATAGACGGCATGATGTAACATAGGTGATAGAGACTAACTAAATATCTAAGACATTCAGTTAATTGTAGGGTTTTGGTAAAAAAATCATTTTCGTTTTCTAGCGCCAAATCATCCATTATCTTTTTTTCCATTAATAATTATTTTATAAAGCAGCAAGGTTGTATTAATAAGAGTGAGTCTACAACTAAAACAGAAATGTTTGACACCTTAAATAAGGACTTGCAGTTGACAGTTGCATTGTCTCGTTCAGTTTAACGTTGGAAAGCACTTTGTAGTATGATGTAGTTTTGTTTTCTTAGTTGTGTGTTTCATTTGTTTGAGTTCTTGGCCGAATATTTATCTTTTTTCTTTTCATTTTGCTTATTTTCGTTATTCACTCTTGTCTTGTTACAATACAATTCGTTTTGGCAGACTTAATAATTCATGAGAGACGGTGCCTTATTCAATACATTCATCTCAAAACAGTTTTCTGTTCCTTTTCGCAGTGAACGATATTTAACAATAGGCATACATTAATAAGAACACAAATAAGGAAAAAAGCTGGAAGGCTATCCCTACATGTCTATCAATTTCATTCAGACCATGCTTATTTCTTTACGATTCATATTGATTACCGTGTTTCGACATCAAAAGAAAGTACAAACTTTGTTAGCGGTTTGAATAGCAGCAAATTACTTTGGTGTTTTGGAAAAAAGTTATGAAGGGACATTGGACCACAGCAATAATCATTTCTATCATTAGTCATGAAGTTAACTTAAGATAGGGTTAATAGTGATACAATGATGGCTAGATTATTTAATAAACATTCAGTTAATTATAGAGTTTTTGAAAAATGTTGTTTTCGTTTTCTAGCGCCTTTTTGCCCATAATTGTAAACAAGGTCAAGTCCCTCAAAGCCTCCTTAACACGTATTAACGTTTTGTCACTGTCCTTGGTTTTTTTTCACTAGGTCAGGGGGTGGTTGTGCCTTATTTAGTCGTCGTTTTGGCATGGGTTTGTGTGGTTGGTTCGCCGTGCAGTGGAGCCTTTGGGAACTTGGTTGAGTATTGGCTTCGTTTCTTTCGGCAATAACCACTATTATATAATTTCTTTCTGAATGCGTGTCATCCTGCATTTTATCGGCGGGGACATGGATCTTTGGTTGTTTCTTCGGCTTGTGTGTGGGCATTGCTCATTGTAGTTGCTAGGAATATGTAAAATTATTTCCCATCCCATTCCTACCTTGCCCATATTTTAACTAGGTAAAGTCGTAGTTGTGCCTTTTTAGGTCGCATAACGTTAGGTCACTGTCCTTAGTGTTTTAATCTAGGTCGCGCCCCGGGGTTGTTGTGCCTTCTTTGGTCGCCGTTTTGGAATGGGTTTCTGTGGGCACTGCTCAGGGTAGTTGTGTCGTAGTGCATCTGATTTCTGTGCTCGGCTGGTTGGGTTGAGTGCTATCTTCCCTGTCGGATATTCTCATACCTTTTTTTATCACCAATTATCTATATTTTCCAGTAACAATTATTTAATATAGCAGCAAGGTTAAAGTATTTACAGTGATTATACCAATAAAACAGAAATGTTTGACACCTTGAATAAGGACTTGCAGTGGGCAGTTGCATTGTCTAGTTCATGTAAATGTTTGGAAGCGCTGCACATGACAAATGATGTAGTGAGTTTTTCTTATTTTTCATTTGTTTGAGTTTTTGCCCGACTATTTATTTCGTCTTTTTTTCTTATCTGTTTGCTTATTTTCGCTATTTTACTCTTGTATTGTTACAATACAAATCATTTTAGCAGACTTAATAATTCTTGAGAGACGGTGCCTTATTCAATACATTCATCTCAAAACAGTATGTTCTGTTCCTTTTCACAGTGAACGATATTTAACAATAGGCATACATTAATAAGAACACAAATAAGGAAAAAAGCTGGAAGGCTATCCTTACATGTCTATCAATTTCATTCAGACCATGCTTATTTCTTTACGGATGTAGCTACGATTCATATTGATTACCGTGTTTCAATATCAAAAGAAAGTACAAACTTTGTTAGCGGTTTGAATAGCAGCAAATTACTTTGGTGTTTTGTAAAAGAACTGAGACACATACCATCTAAACTTCATGGCATATACATATAAACAGAAAACAATGAGGAACTGTTTTTACTTTACAATCATGTTGCATACATGTATTTTGCATTTCCTTTAATTAATCAACTGTCTATTTAACAGTTATGAAATACAGTATATTACAGTTTCAATATGTAGAATAACGACAGTGCACAGGATAACAGTTCGAATATATGCATAAACCAAGCAGCTCACATATAGAATATATAAATTCGGATAGAAGTTGAATATGTATATATACATATACCTGTTCCGAGATGTAGAACTTAAACTTGAACGTATCATGAATCCTTGATCTATTTCAATAATCCAGTAGAAAATAAATGTAAATAATATTTCAAGCCAGAAACTGGGCTCGTCCTTGGTAGATTGTCGAATGCCGCTGCTAATAATATTTGGGAGCGGTGACCCAGAGGTAGGCGCGCGCATCGGGATCGAGAGGTTCCCAGGTCAACACCCGTCTGGACCACTGGTTAATTTCTCTGATCAAGAATAACCCACAGGGTCCACTCCATCAAGGTGTTAATTGGTACCTGTGAGGGCAGTGTCTATTCCTGGGCGCCGCAGAGCGAAATAATAGTAATAAATTAATAGTCTCCCACGAACGTAGATTTCTATATGTAGTCCAATAACCAGGAGAAGTTAAAATATCAAAGGGTGCTTGAGCGGCTTTACAGCTGAAAAGAGTTTAGTTAGGCTAATTTAACTTGAACAAATACGTGTCATCAAAACCCCGTTGGGTTAAATCACTAAACACGAAAACACTGTTTACAGTGCCATTGCTACAACACATCTAAAGCATCACTTTGGGAATATTCTTCCACCATTGGAGGGGTTGCCAAAATCAAATACCAATAAGTCTAGGAAAGTGGCGTAAATAAGTGTCCTATACAGTTTGTGACTCTGTATTTATCAATATAAGACTACATACACTGTGCAGACAGCTGTATGGCAGACCGTAAACTATATTACAATACCTATTTACATCATAACAATAGACCGTAAAATATTAAATATAACGTCATTACATATGTGCTCTACGCTAGGCCGATCATGAAAATACGCCATAAACCATGTGACAGCTTTGTAGTCATCGCTGGAATGTATAGACAGTTCTACAATGTTCTCTTTTTCAAATAATCGATGGAACCATTATGTCACGCTGTGAATGTCATTGCGACGCTAGATTGAGACAATATTTAACATTAAATTCTTGGGGCAAAATATGCGCTCTATCGGGTTAGTGCGGTTCGTACCGAATGATATGACAAATTCGTTTATTGAGATTGATTTCCACCCGATGACAGTAGTATGATATTGGGTGTTCAACACCACCGTCAGTATGCAAGACTACTAGTTAGTCGGACTTACCAGTACGACCTGTAACAATAATTACGGTATTACTGGCCTGTTATTTTTTGCTATATAGCACCAAGACAGTATTTACATTTAACACACACGCTCATTGAATGTTTTTCAGACATGTCCGAATAAGGGCGAAATGTACAAAAAAGAATATGATACACACTAGATAAGCTAGCTCTACAAGACATAGGCTCGGTGTCAACATTGCAGGTACTAAGCAAACTACGAAAACTATTATTGATGGCGGTTTAAGTGGCTGAAATAATACCTAGCACCGATTTTACAATACATGTACTAATATACAAATACAGAAATAGGGACATTAGAAACTGTAAACTTTGGTAATTCATGGATCATTACTGCATATGACATTCAGTACCTTTTACAAAAAACTGATTTTCATCTTACTTCCAGTGTCAACTTTGAACTTGCTTTGTATAAAATATTCTACCGATTACATGTTACGTAAATACTAAACTGATATTCAGGATCCGGTGAACTACGTTGATTCATTTTATAACCTCTGTTTCCAACATTTCTGAAATCACAAATACGTGACATTTATAGCATCTATCTGAGCAATCATCGTTGAAATTGTTATGAAACTTGTTACTCTACCTGTTCCATATACAAAAATAGTATGATGTTTAACGAATTTCACCTCGAACGCATTTTTGTTGGAAACAAATAAAATACATATTTAAGAATGCTATGGAAAATACAAATATATTGCACAGTCTAAAATACCTTCATGACTTCTTATACATTTGTAAACTGAGTCATATCCAGATAACATAAAATTCGGATACGGTTTTTTGTTCTTGCAACCATTCTTTTTCAAGTAAATCATTAAAGCATCTAATATTAAACATTATTTTAATATGTAAGTGGAAAACCTTTATAAAAAATAGTGGGTCTTTGGACAAATTATTTTTTCCTTCTGGCCATTTGACACACTATTTTTTCCAACTCATCATTTAACAACAGCTGAATGATTAATAAAAGTATTTTACAAGGTTGAATTTTACACAACAATTTTAAATGTATTACGAGTCAATACAAATCTGAATAAAAACAAGCACCATGTATTATATCAACACACATATCTATACACATGTACAGAGTTCATCACAGATCGGTTTAACAATTTGTTCCCTCTCTACAACAACTCCCTCCCTACAACAACCAATCAGTCGGTCTCCGTAAAATGTTGCTCAAGAGAGGGAACACTGTATTCGAAAATTCATGCATGCCAAGTTTTATGATGTTTAAAGAAAATTGTTTCTGTAAACCCCAATTCTCTGTTCTAGAGGTAAGTCGAGCAAAGCTCTAAGGAAATGTCAAAATGATCGGCATAAATGTGATCTTAATCAATATAACATGTTTGATACACCTCGTAGAGAACAATTCAACACTCGCGAATCACATAAATTCCTAATTATCTGTCGTAAACACACATTATGCTTTTTGTTTATTTCGTGCTTTTTCTTAGTCTGCAGATGTCATTTATTTGGTCCCAAGTGCTCTGCAATTAATGTGTTTTAATTTATTTGATTCAAAGTTCACCGCATCCTTGTTAATTAATTTACAATGCTAATGTGTTTCGATTCCACGTTTCTTTCCTTTATAGTACCTGTCAATGACACAGTTGCAATTTATTCAGCATGGCTCCTTTGGCATGTTTGTAGACTAAACGTAACATATACAATTTCAACTACAATATTCAAACTTCACGATCTTACTTAATGTCTCATTTAGTTAATTACGTTATTGGCACCTTTTGTTTGAACGGACTAGACAAAATGGTCGATTCATTATTGTACCATATTTATATGGCCCTTTTTTCATGTATACACACGTTCAAAAGTGCTGTACAGTCCCGACTAATACATGTTTAAAACAATTTACAATGTACATAAAATATACAAAAACATTTTTATCAACGCTATTTAGTCTCCCATCAGTATCATATTGCCGAAACGAAATGCAACATAAAACTTAGGAGACATGGTATATAGAAATACTTTGCTACAATAAGATAGTGGTGTACAACAATTTGATTATCTGTAGGGGTATTAACTGAATGTAAACCTCAACTAGGACAAGGATAACGTCAAGTACCATTACCACATGTCCTTAACCCTTAAAGGAATAGTGATACTTCCTTTAAAAGGGGGATGACTTACAGATGACATAAAGTTACTATCATCATATGAGTAACAAAGGTCGAAGAAATAACATACTTTCTTGAAGACCTTACCACACTTTGAAACGGGGCTCTACTTAATCCAGTAGACGGGCGTCTACTTAACCATGAATTTCAGCATGAATAAGCTATAGTAATATAATGCGTTTTCAGGGCTTTCTTGAAGGACGGGAGTGTTTTACTGTCTCTGAGCGCTGTTGGCAGTGCATTCCAGAGTTTCGGTGCAGCAGCTGTGAAACATCGGTCACCGTAGGTCACAGTCCTCGTCCTTGGCACAACTAGAAGAACAGAATCATTTTGAGACCTTAGCTGTCTTTGTGGAGTATATACTTCCAACATACTTCTGATGTAGCCAGGCGATTTTCCATGTAGTGCTTTGAAAACATGAGTCAAAACCTTGTACTCTACTCTGTACTGTACAGGCAGCCAGTGAAGATCCTTTAGTACAGGAGTGATGTGATTGTAACGCGGTGTCCGTGTGATGAGGCGGGCGGCTGTATTTTGAATAATTTGTAGTTTATTCAGAATGATTTTCGGGGTGCCACATAATAATGAATTGCAGTAATCTAGTCTCTATGTTACTAAAGAATTAATCAGGGATTTTGTTGCATCAACAGTCAAATATTGTCTGATTTGACCTATTTGTCGGATCTGCATGAAACACGACCTTGAAACAGAGTTTACATGTTTATCCATGTCCAAATGTAAATCCAACATTGCACCAAGGTTTCTCACCATCGATGATGGTTTGATTACAGCGTCGCCAACTGTCACTGTGAGATTCTCGGCTGTGCTGGCATTCCGTTTTGGTACAAACAGGATTACCTCTGTTTTGTCAGCATTTAGTTTCAGCAAATTCGTGGGATACCTTAGTGCATACATGGTATATACTTAATTCATTGCACAGCATTTCATGTTTGTACTTGTAATCTATCATAATTACACTGAGTCCCTTACATTGTCGTAAAGTCACAGGATAGGGGTGAGTTGTTTAAAAATATGACACAATCGATTAACGGACGATACATCATGGTATTACAGTGTATAACTCTAACGCGGTATTGGGACATGTGCCACTTAAAGTAACAGGCAAACCAGGTATAAAACACAAGATTATTGGAAAGGGGATTATCTTTTCAATAATTATCGTAATTTGAATTTACTTGGTGAATAAAAGTGATGAACCCTTAAATCGATGTAATGGTCATTGATTTCTGTTTATATTGACATTGCAGATTATCGCGTTAGAGTTATAGGTGATATACAGAAAAAAGACCATATTTAGTAATAAATATGCCACATACTGGTCTCAAACTTTAAGGCACATGTCTAGTAAAAGGTTACTTGTATCACGTTGTTACAGAAAACGAGCGACAGTGTCCATGCAATGAATGCTGTAGGTATAAAGCCATTCTTCAGTCCCTTGTTTTAAAAGTTTGAACATTATTACACGTTTCAGACACAACGTGGTGCTTATGACTCTTAAGATCAAAATGGGGAAAAATAATTTCATTTTTGCACTAAGAAAATACGAGAAATGCTTATTTTATTACTGAACAATGCATTAGCTTGTAATAATTCTGGTATCAATATTGATTTTGTTCAAAGCTTAACAGTTCAGATCGCAATAACAACATCACCGCATTGTTGGAAACATATATTGTTTCACACTTAAAATGTCTGAATATTCGGGGCAAGTTAAACAAAAACATATAAAGTTTATATTAACATATTATACTAATATGTTATTTAACGACCTAGTTTCAGCAATCAAAAGTTGAATGCACAAGCTGAATGGTATAGGTTAAACAGTAAAAAGATCGTTTACGCTATCGGCCATATCCAAAATGCGTTATTGGCATATACAAACCGGTAATTGGTGGCCGATGAATGCCAACAGATTGGTACCGACACTTCAAAGACTTCCTTGATAGGCATAATAAGAACAAAGGGCATTTGTATCGAGAAGATACGCGTTCCTGACATACAGATAAACAAGCGAAAGATAATTGACATTGACCTACTTATGCATCCAACAATTAATCAAGATATATAGGAACTTAGACTTAATCGTGATTTCTTTTCTCCCAAACTGGAATTGGTACATAGAATGATTTACTCATGTATGCAAATATAATTTGCATAAAAGCTATCCTTGCGTCATCCAATCATTGGATACAGCTTGGACATTCCGATGCGGTGTATTGACGTATTTATCTCAGTGGAACTTATTTATCAACGGCACTTGAAGTACAGAAATAGAAAATTGATACATGGTTACAAACTTCATATTGCGTGACAAAACATGGGCATTATTTCAAAGCCGATCATATATCGATAAAGAAGAACAAACACGTGGAATTAGACAATGTAATTTGAACAGGTGTCCCGTGTTTGCAATATGAGTTAAAATTATTTCGTGCTTAACAAAGTTACAGAAAACGTTGAAATTGAACTGTTCTTAACGGAAAACTATATTTAACCGCGCTTATTTGATAAAGATCAAGACTCGTAGAAAAAGAGAGCATAACAATCATGAAGCAGAACGATTTCAAACATCATTCAATGCAATGATCACGCCAAAACTTGGCATATAAAAAACAAAAACAGATTATTGCCAAATCAAGGCATATATATACCTGTGTCAAAACAAGATACGTATATACGTAAACAGGACATATTCAGGCCTAAATACAAACACATGTATTTTCCACCAAGTGCATGCTGAATAACAAGTGACAAATTTCGAAAATCAATAATATTTATCTTCTACACCACGCTTGTAATTATTATGTCTTCGTTCGCAACGTGTAAATGTAGTAAATTATGATTTTGTGGGAACGTCATTTAAATTAACAAATTTCACAATATCGTCCTTTAGGTGCTTATACGATTACTATGCAGCTAGAATTTAACACGTTGCTGAGGGTTTTAATTCTCGTATATCGTACACAAGAGATGGCAAAAATATTCAATGAATAACATTCTTCGAGTAAACATTCGTTAACTATTGCTTTACAATAAACAAAATTACATTGCATTTTAAGGTAATTACAATCTGTCTACTGAACCGGTTGCCATGGAAACAATTATAGAATGGCTTCAATACATACAACCGTCATGTATTACTAGAACACTATTGTATTAACATTCAGTGTAATGTTCAGTAAACATGTAGACTATATATAAACTCGGAGGCAGATGACCAATGCAACCCATATACAAAGTGCATCAGTGTACAGGTCTACCAATCAATATCACAAACTACAGTTTTGACATCCACAAATGTTCACTCATACCATATAACATATTTGACAGGTACGGAACGGCCCATTCATATCTCTACATGAAACCATCATTAAAGCTCAGTCTCGTTTAATTGGTACTTGCATACGTAGGTACATGTATTACGGAATACAGTTTGTTACAGAAAAGGAACAAAGGGTTACAGGTACCTATATCCTTGTATGTGACAAATTGGTGGCGATTCTAGGGTTCTTTCTTTAAAACAAAGTATGTACATTATTACACGTTTAAGACAGAACGTGATAGTTTTGCCTCTTTTTGATGCAACTTAGATTGTTTACTAAAGAACAAAACAGAAATAGGAAATCGTGATTGCACTTACAAAATACAAGAAATACTTTATTTCATTACTGATCGTTGCATTAGCTTGTAATAATTCAGGCTTCAGTATGGATTTTGCTCATAGCTCTACCAGTTCTGCTCGTAATTATAACATCAAGACATTGTTATAAACAAATAATAAAACACTCTTAAACTGTCTGAATATTCGGGAAAAGTTAAACAAAAATGTTATCAAGACAGCTTTTTATATAGTTTTGTCTTCACGGAGTTCACCCTAATCAATTCTACTTTAAGTGACAAGTTTGAAATGGGCCCAACTGCTAAACTGGAACTAATAATTACAATAACAACAATAGGATCGTGTTCAATAGTTTTAATTACGCTCGATTGATTAACGATATGATGGAGCACAGGTGGTCCGGACGCGACCCCATGGGCGGCGTAGGGGTGATATTCCACTCGTCTCTCGCACGAACTTGAGTGGATGTGTAGTGAATGCATGGGACATTCTTCATGAAAAGAAACAGCTTTTCATTTATGCATTTAATTCATTGTATGCTGGTGAAAATATAGCTTTTTCACAGATCGTAAATGTGACGTAACTCTATGAGTGATATCTTTGCTTTTTAGTGTTTCCTTTAAGTGCTGTTCGTGCTTTGATGTTTTTTCCCTTCCCTTTTCGTTTGTTTATTATGTCTGGTGTTGTTTTGCTATATTACTGTACTTACAATACCATTCGTTTTGGCAGACTTTACTAATTCATGACCGATGGTGCTTTATTCAAAACATTCACCCCAAAACAGTATTTCATGTTCCTTTATACAGTGAACGATATTTAACAATAGGCATACAATAATTGGAGCACAAATAAGAGAAGAAAGCCTAAAGGCTCTCCCTACATGTCTATCAATTTCATTCAGACCATGCTTATTTCTTTAAGGTTCCAGATATAATTCATATTGATTACCGTGTTTCGATATCAAAAGAAAGTAAAAACCTTCTTAGCGGTTTGAATAGCAGCAACGTACTTGGTGTATTGTAAAGGAAATGGGGCATATACCATCTAATCTGTGTATCATACTTTTATGCATGAATACAGAAAGCAATTACGAACATTTGTCTACAACCATTGTACAATTTAGAATATCTCAAATTATATATAAGTATGCATAATGTCTATATATAGAAGTTCCGATATGCAAATGTAGATCAACACTGTGAACAACATATTTACACTATAACAGCTCTGATATTAAATGTAGAATAAACCGTCCGGATACGTAAAATGTAACATAAAAGGTGTGTTTTGTAGAATGGTTGCTTTAGAAAAGGCTTTTTATACTCTTACAGTTCGGATATTTTCAGAAAAATAGAATATGTATACTATCACAATAAAATATTAGTCGTTGTTAACCGATCGCTGGCTTTAATGTTCTCGGAATTTTAGAGCCATTCTTGCAAGCCGAAAAAGCAAACACTTGTTATTTGAACATTGTAGAATTTAAGGCAGCCATTTGTTGCATTTATCGTGTATGCATATATCTATTAATCAGCGATTTTATGGCATCTCTTACATTGTAATGTTGTAAAATGTATACGCCACGTACAGGCAACGGAGGTCTTATCATGATAATAAATATGTCACACACAAGTAACAGGCAACACATCATGTTGGTATATATCATATGTACACGCATGTTGTGTTTAGTTATAAGTGTGTCACATATTGGTAACAAACTTGATGTCTCGTTTACAACTTGTTAATATTCTACATTATTACTTAATGTCACTAATCTAGCAGACAACTTGGCTCGTCCAATTGTCATTTTTGAATGTTGTAATCCATAAACGGTGTAAATCGGCACATTGGACCTGCATCATTCAGTTTCACAAGACTTCATGCTTATATACGATTTCAGAAATACCGTATGTAAGTGCTACAGCATATACATAACTTTACAATGGGACTAGTCTGGTTAAAGGATGAGGTTGCCAAAACCAAATACCAATATGTCTAGGAAAGTGACGTGAATAATTGTCCTATACAGTGTGCGGCTCTGTATTTGTCAATGTTAGGATATAGTACATTGTGCAGACAACTGAATGGCAGACCGTAAACTATATAACAAAACCTATATACATCATAACAATAGACCGTAGAAAGTAAATATAGCGTCAAAACATATGTGCTCTACGCTAGGCCGGTGATAAAATTACGCCATAAACCATGTGACAGCTTTGTTGTCATCGCTGGAATGTATAGACAGTTCTACAATGTTCTCCTTTTCTAATAATCGATGGAACCATTATGTCACGCTGTGAATGGCATTGCGACGCTAGATTGAGACAATATTTAACATTAAATTCTTGGAGCAAAATATGCGCTCTGTCGGGTAAGTGCGTTTCGTACCGAATGATATGACAAATTCGTTTATTGAGATTGATTTTCACCCGATGACAGTAGTATAATACTGACTGTTCAACACCGCCGTCAGTATACAAAACTACCAGTTAGTCGGACTTGTTAGTACGACATGTATCAATATTTACGATTTTACTGCTGGCCTGTTAGTGTTTGCTATATAGAACCAAGACAGTATTTACATTAAACACACACGCTCATTGAATGTTTTTCAGACATGTTCGAATAAGGGCGAAATGCACAAAAAAAGAATATGATACACACTAGATAAGCTAGCTCTACAAGACATTGGTTCGGTGTCAACTTTGCAGGTACTGAGCAAACTACGAAAACTATTATTGATGGCGGTTTAAGAGGCTGAAATAATACATAGCACCGATTTTACAATACATGTACTAATATACAAATACAGAAATAGGGACATTAGAAACTGCAAACTTTGGTAATTCTCGGATCATTACTGACCAGCCAATCAGAATTCACGAATCTTTAGGAAACTTGTCTTCTGATTGAAGAGTTGGAGTCCACTATGTAAGATGGCTGCTTCCTCGAAAATACGATGCTTTCTTATCATGTTTTGTATTTAACTAGTAGAGACGGGGTCAGGCATTAGTTACATCGTAGAAAAATGTTTATAAATCAACAAACAATTGAGCATTCTCCAAAAATAAGTCTTATGTTCACGAAATCACAGGAAAGCAGGCTTTTTGTCAATCATTACTTTTTACAAAGAATTGAGAGGAAAGTTATCTTACTTCCAGTTTCAACTGGAACTTGTTTGTATGAATTATTCCGCGGAGTACATGTTGCATAAAAACTTAGAAAGTAACAATTACAATCTTATACTTTCTCAATAATGTCAAATAAATGGTACCTCTGTGTAACGTAACGTCATTTAGCTCTAACGTGACTTCAATTAAGCTCCAACGTGACGTCATGTTAACTTAGATAACGTAAAGTGCACTCGTTCAGCGGACCGATTTCGATTATGAGATTGTGGACCAGGCGGATAGGCGATAATCAATCACGTGATGGTCATAATCAACCTGAAATTTTTGTGACTTTATATTTTTGTTTCTTTATATAGTAACAAGTATATAATTTCTGGATAATCCAAATCTCTGTTTGAGGGGTAGTCCCTTAAATCTTAGAATATCTCAAAAACTCAAGGAAAAATCTAAGGAATTGCCAAAATGATCGGCATAAATATGACATTCGTGAATCACCTTAAATTCTGATTATCTGTCGTAAACACACATTCTGCTTTTTGTTTATTTCGTGCTTGTTCTTAGTCTGCAGATGTCATTTATTTGGTCCCAAGTGCTCTGCAATTTATGTCTTTTAATTAATTTGATTCAACGTTCTCCGCATCCTTGTTAATTAATTTACAATGCTAATGTGTTTCGTTTCCACATTTCTTTCATTTATAGTACTTGAAAATGACACGGTTGCAATTTACCAGCCAAGTCAATACATGGCGCCTTTGGCATGTTTGTAGACTATAATATACTAGTATACAATTTCAATTACAACATGCAAAAGTCATGATTTTACTATCTTATCGTCTCATTTTGGTAATGAGTCATTGGCATCGTTTGTTTGTAAGGAATAGAAACAATCACAAATTCATGTAATACCTTAGTTCATATATTTTATACACTTAATTCATTGTTCAGCATTTCATGTTTGTATTTGTAGTCATATATCGTAGATTCGTACATTGTCGTAACGCCCTATACACGTTAACACCTCCGTCAGACATCACTCGTACTTTTCTTTAACGACCATAACAGACGACTTTCTAACCCGTGGTGTCTGTATGCGAACGTTTTAAAATGAAACATTTTACATACCCATTTTACTTACACTTCAAGTGACAATGCAACAAGAGGTAACCAGACACTAATAAGACTGGTTGTTATGAACTTAAGAATATTTAAAAAATTGTTTTAAAAAATTGACAAATGGAAACCAAACATCAACTTAAGATTAGTTAGAACTCATGATTGACACTTGAAAAAATTATCGTAATAAAAAATGCAAACTCAATGAGAATGCGTATGTTCTAAACTTACTGTGGCGGCAAATTACACCTGCGGTGCAACACAGTTTTGCCATCAGACATGGAGGTTGTGTTTGCGATAAAGCACTAAGGAAGTTTATGAAAAGAATTATTTGGCCCTGTTTTGTAGTTCTCCTTATTTTACGTAGCTTTATTCAAAATTAACTAATGGGGTGTTTAGTAATACTATGAAGAAACTGATTTGGCTAAGATCATGTTCCTTGGTCTTACCCTTGTTGGTCTAGGAATTATGTAACATCGTACATGATTTAATAAGCACTATAGTTCTTCTGGTAAGATTTTATATGTGACCAGATGTAGACACCTAGTTTTGCTGACTTTCTTACATTGCCAGACTTATAGTAACTATATCTGCACATACCATATTTTGTCATTCGGGGGTTAATTAACTCAAAGTACCCAAAAGTTTTCCTTTAAAATGGACAGAATATCAGCTCCGCATTTAATATGGTGGGAAAATCAATAGACTCAAAACTTGTCAGAATAAAACGCCCCGCACCAATACTTCTATTCCATAGGGAGATAGTTATATGCCATTTAAATGAGGTTAAAATAGCATTACTTAACTGAAAGACAGAAGATAGATATACATTGTAGATATACAATAGGTATTTCACGAGATAAGGGTAGTATGTGTATGGCTGTAAGACAATAGGTCATGTCAATAGATTGCGCTATGCAGACGAATAGATAAAATGACAATACAATACATGCTTACACAATAATGAGAAACTATGAAACAATTAACGTTAACGTTATTTTGCGATAAACCGTTACATTTTACATCATCAATTTTGTATTTTGAATGACCTTGACAGAAAACATAATAGCATTTCATATCACAAATAAATGGCACACTGTCCGCCTTATAAACGAACGAGAAAATGAATTTCAGAAGTTACAGCTTTCAAATATTTAAACAACCTACTACCCTAGTTTCAGCAATTTAAAAGCTAAATACCTTGGTTGAATGACATTGTCTAAACAGTAAAACACGTCATTTAAGTCATCGGCTTTCTCCTAAATCCGACATTGGCATTAAAATATCGGTGATTGGTGACCAATCAATGCCAACAGATTGGTACCGACACATCAAAGACTTCCTTGATAGGCCTTATAAGAACGACAAACATCTGTATCGAAAAGATACGTATTCCGAACATTTTGACAGAACAAATAGACGCAACAGATAATTGACATTGTCCTACTTAACTTAGCATCGTACAAATAAATCAAGATATATAGGGACTTTTGATTAAACCGTGCTACCTTTTCTCCCCAAATGGTATCGATACCTTAAATGATTTACTCATTTATATAAATATAATTTGAATAATAGCGATCCTTGCGCCATGCAACCATTGAGTAAAGCTTGGGTATTCTGATAAGAAGTATTTATTTCAGTGGAGTTTATTTATAAATGTCACCTGAAGTACAGAAACAGAATATTGATACTTGGTAACAATCTGCATATTGCTGTTATAACAAAGTGGCGATTGCCCAGGGTCGGAAATGCAATTTTAAATATGATATCTTATTTCAAAGTCGATGAAGAAAAACAAACAAGTTAAATAAGAAAAAGCTCGTTTAAACTGAATTTCCGGTTTTGCCCTTTAAATTAAAAGTTGGTCCTGTAGAAATAAGATACGCAAAACTAACAAGTTTGAAGAGTGACTTGTGGACAAATGTATTTAACAGAGACGCGTAGACAAGCAGAACAATGCCATTTTAAAACGCTGAATCACCTTTCAAAGTCTTGTTAAAATGACATATTCACATTGGAACATACAATATAAATAACAAAATCAGTTTCATGCCGAATCCATATGCTGGTGTATTTGTCATGTTTAAACACTGAAAAGAGTTTAGGTGTAACGTCGAAACGTCACTATTATTGAAAAAGATAAATACATCGAATGTGTATAACTATCTTCACTAATTAGCGATTTCAAGGCAACATTTTCATTGTATTTGTTTGCAAATTGTCTATGTCACATACAGGATAGGGGTGTGTTATCATGTTTATAAATATGACACGAACGATTAACGTACCATACATCATGGCATTACAGTGTATAACTCTAACGCGGTATTGGGACATGTGCCACTTAAAGTAACAGGCAAACCAGCTATAAAACACAAGACTATTGGAAAAGGGATTATCTTTTCAATGCGTACCGTAATTTGAATTTACTTGGTGAATATAAGTGATGAACCCCTGAATCGATGTAATGGTCATTGATTTCTGTTTATATTGACATTGCAAATTATCGTGTTAGAGTTATAGGTGATATACAGAAAAAAGACCATACTTAGTAATAAATATGCCACATACTGGTATCAAACTTTAAGGCACACGTCTAGTAAAAGGCTACTTGTATCACGGTGTTACAGAAAACGAGCGACAGTGTATAGCAATGGATGCTGTAGGTAGAAAGCCATTCTTCAGTCCCTTGTTTTAAAAGTTTGAACATTATTACACGTTTCAGACACAACGTTGTGCTTATGACTCTTAAGATGAAAATGGAAAAAAAAAATTTCATTTTTGCAAAAAAAGAAAATACGAGAAATGCTTATTTTATTACTGAACAATGCATTAGCTTGTAATAATTTTGGTATCAATATTGATTTTGTTCAAAGCTTTACCAGTTCAGATCGCAATAACAACATCACCGCATTGTTGGAAACACATATTGTTACACTCTTAAAATGTCTGAATATTCGGGGTAAGTAAAACAAAAAACATATAAAGTTAGTATTAACATATTATACTAGTATGTTATTTAACGACCTAGTTTCAGCAATCAAAAGTTGAATACACAAGCTTAATGGTATGGTTTAAACAGTAAAAAGATTGTTTAAGCTATCAGTCATATCCAAAATGCGTTATTGGCATGGACAAACCGGTAATTGGTGGCCGATGAATGCCAACAGTTTTGTACCGACACTTCAAAGACTTCCTTCATAATAAGAACAGAGAGCATTTGTATAGAAAAGATACGCGTTCCTGACATACAGATAAATAAGCAAAATATAATTGACATTGTCATACTTATGCATCAAACGATTAATCAAGATATATAGGAACTTAGACTAAATCGTAATTCCTTTTCTCCCAAACTGGAATTGGTACATCAAGTGATTTACTCATGTATGCAAATATAATTTGCATAAAAGCTATCCTTGCGTCATCCAAACATTGGATACAGCTTGGACATTCCGATGCGGTTTATTGACGTATTTATCTCAGTGGAGCTTATTTATCAACGGCACTTGAAGTACAGAAATAGAAAATTGATACATGGTTACAAACTTCTTGTTGCGTGACAAAACATGGGCATTATTTCAAAGCCGAGCATATATCGATAAAGAATAACAAACACGTGAAATAAGAAAATGTAATTAGAACAGGTTTACTGTTTTTGTAATATGAATTAAAACTATTTCGTGCTTAACAAAGTTACAGAAAACGTTGAAATTGACTGGAACTGTTATTAATGGAAAACTATATTTAACGTATATATGAAGCAGAACCATTTCAAACATCATTCAGTGCAATGATCACGCCAAAACATGGCATATGAAAAACGAAAACATATTCTTGTCAAATCAAGGCATATAAATACCTGTGTCAAAACAAGATACGTATATACACAAACAGGACATATTCAGGCCTATACACAAACACATGTTTTTCCACAAAGTGCAGGCTGAATAACAAATGACTAGTTTCGAAAATCAACCATATGTATCTTCTAAACCACGTTTGTTATTATTTTGTCTTTGTTCGCAACGTGTAAATGTAGTAAATTATGATTTTGTGGGAACATCATTTAAATTAACAAATTTCACAATATCGTCCTTAGGGTGTTTATACGATTACTATGATATACGACAAAAATATTCCATGAATAATATTCTTCGAGTAAATATTTTTTTAACTATTGCTTTACAATGTTCAAAATTACATTGCATTTTAAGGTTATTACAATCTGACTCGTGAACCGGTTGCCATGGAAACAAGTATAGAATGGTTGCAAAACATACAAACGTCATGTATCCCTGGAACACTTTTGCATTAACATTCAGTGTAATGTTCAGTAAACATGTACACTATATATGACACGTAGGCAGCTGACCAATGTAACCCACGTACATAGTGCATCCGTACACAGGCCTACCAATCTATATCACAAACTACAGTTTTGACATCCATAAACGTTCACCCATACAATATAACATACCTGACAGATACGGAACGACCCTTTCATGCCCTAACATGAAACCATCATTATAGCTCTGTCTCGTTTTATTGGTACTTGCATACGTAGGTATAGTGCGTTAGCGACTGAGCTGGACCATCATAAACCTTAAATATCTTTAAAAGTAATTATGCAATGTTATTGAAACTTGACATAATTTACTAAATCATCTCCGCCAACTCTGTGTTTAAATTTCGGATGTTTTTACTGTCTAATTAATGTTTTCCCCATTATGTCTAATGTATTATTTTTGCTATTTTAATCAACAAATAGACAGGGAGTAAAATAAGCTATTACGATCAGCTAGTTAGAATAATCCTATTGTATTATGTAACAACTATAACGGGATAATTGTATAACTTTGACCAATATTTGTCTGGTCATCAATGTGTATATAACTGAGGTCCATCTTCTGATTGTAATGATCATTTGGACAAACAAAAAAACAATGTTTTTCTTGCAAATATTTCAACAAAGTTGCTTCAGTAATACAAACTACGATAAACGTGCATGTATGGGCCTCACTATATATTTTCAACAGTCACTGGTGTGTGACTTAATGTACAGTTATACTGGACCAAATTGTTGACCTTTGCTGTTCCTGTCACTTATATCACCCATACGTAATAAGTCAATTTTAGACTTAAAGTTTTGCATTAGGCGTCTATGCAAAGTACACTTTTCTGAGGATTAAAAATTCTGTTTTATTTTATGAGAGTTGGTAAGGGTGTTTTACGAAGACAGATTTATTTTCGTTCTAATCGGCATTGTACTTTTTAAGATAATCAAGGTTTATGGGGGTCCAGCTTAGTCACTATATTACGGAATGCAGTTTGTTACAGAAATGGAGCAAAGGTTTATATATCATGATACGATATCCTTGTATGTGGCAAATGGATAGCAATTCTGGATATCCTTGTTTGAAACAAATTATGTACATTATTACACGTTTCAAACAGAACGTGGTGGTTTAGCCTCTTTTAGATTAAGCTTAGATTGTTTACTAAAGAATAATATGGAAATAAGACATCATGATTGCACTTAGTAAATACATGATATGTTTATTTTATTACTGATCGATGCATAAGCTTGTAATAATTATGACTTCAGTATTGATTGGGCTCATAGCTCTACCAGTTCTGCTCGCAATTATAACATCAAGGCATTGTTAGAAACAAAAAACATAACATTCTTAAACTGTCTGAATATTCGGGAAAAGTTAAAAAAATGTAATCAAGACCACTTTTATTATAGTTTTATCTTCATGGAGTTCACCGTTATCAAATCTACTTTTAGTGACAAGTTTGAAATTGGCCCAACAGCTATACTGGAACTTACAATTACAATAACAACAATAGGATCGTGTTCATTAGTTTTAATTTACGCTCTATTGATTAACTATATGATGGAGCCTATGTGGTCCGGACGTGACCCCTATTGGCGTAGTGGTGATATTTCACTCGTCTCTTGCACGAACTTGAGTGGATGTGGAGTGAATGCATGGGACATTCTTCATGAAAAGAAATAGCTCTTCGTTTATGCATTTAATTCATTGTATGGTTGTGGAAATATAGCTTTTCCATAGATCGTTAATGCTACGTAACTCTATGCTTTTTCAGTGTTTTCCTTTAAGTGCTGTTCATGTTCCGTTGTTTTTGCCCTTCCCTTTTGGTTTGTTTATTATTTCTCGCGTAGTTTCGCTATATTACTCAAGATGCTATACCATTCGTTTTGGCAGACTTTACTTATTCATGACCGATGGTGCTTTATTTAAAACATTCACGCCAAAACAGTAGTTCATGTTCCTTTTCACAGTGAACGATATTTAACAATAGGCATGCAATAATTCGAGCACAAATAAGAGACGAAAGCCTAAAGGCTCTCCCTACGTATACATGTCTATCAATTTCATTCAGACCATGCTTATTTCTTTAAGGTTCCAGCTACAATTAATATTGATTACTGTGTTTCAATATCAAAAGAAAGTAAAAACCTTCTTAGCGGTTGAATAGCAGCAACGTACTTTGGTGTATTGTAGGTCACAAAGCACTAAATAAATTTGTTCTTTAGCTCAATGTAAAGTTACAATAGTCAGTCCCAGGTTGATACATGTTAAAGTCTATGGCCAGGTGGCAGACATATATCAATGAAAAGAAGGGGCTACCAGCTTTAAGAAAATACAAAAAAAACAGGGGGTCACGTATCATATAAGAAAAATTTTGTCCGTCCAACGCGGTGAACATATTTTTACAGGCGCGTGGACCGACCAAATCCGGGTTTTACCCTACCCTACTTTCGCTTTGGTATTTTGGCCAAAATCTCAAAATATGTAAAATAAAACAGTTTCAATACATCACATACATGTATACAATGCCTGTAAACCCAATTAAATGATTCCAGTTCCACCTTGTCAAAGCATACTACCATTTAAACACAATCACAAGTTTATTTAGGGACTATTTGAGTGTATCCTATTTTGGTTTGCGGAGGCATTTAGTGGTTTGTAACCTTAAGACAACCCTTTTCCCCCATTTTGATTGATTTAAGCACTTATTTGACAACTACTATGTATATACAACTCCAAATGATGACTTTCCAGACTGAAATGACATGATTTCTCAAAATTTTCACAAAAGAGAGTAAGCGCCTTTAACGCAATTTCTTGGATTCTGCTGGCCATATTGTATGAATACTGGCAAATTAAACAGTTGCAGTTTTGTATAAACCTTACATTGGGCAATTATTTTATGTTGAGTGCTTAATTATGTGACTATTCCTCATATATATACACAATAACCCAGGTCTGATACCTAAACAAGGTCAAAATTGGTATGAAAATGTCATTTTATGTAGGAAAAATCTTCATTTTTTTCTTAAATTTTCACCCCAAAACACATTTTTTTCACATTTTGAGACAAATTTCACTGAAAAAACGAATAAAACCCACAGAAAAATGTATTTCTAAACATTTAAAGTCAAAATATTGAAAATATACATTTTAATTTTTTGGGTCATTTCTTAAGGTCACAAAGCACTAAATAAATTTGTTCTTTAGCTCAATGTAAAGTTACAATAGTCAGTCCCAGGTTGATACATGTTAAAGTCTATGGCCAGGTGGCATACATATATCAATGAAAAGAAGGGGCTACCAGCTTTAAGAAAATACAAATAAAACAGGGGGTCACGTATCATATAAGAAAAATTTTGTCCGTTCAACGCGGTGAACATATTTTTACAGGCGCGCGGACCGACCAAATCCGGGTTTTACCCTACCCTACTTTCGCTTTGGTATTTTGGCCAAAATCTCAAAATATGTAAAATAAAACAGTTTCAATACATCACATACATGTATACAATGCCTGTAAACCCAATTAGATGATTCCAGTTCCACCTTGTCAAAGCATACTACCATTTAAACACAATCACAAGTTTATTTAGGGACTATTTGAGTGTATCCTATTTTGGTTAGCGGAGGCATTTAGTGGTTTGTAACCTTAAGACAACCCTTTTCCCCCATTTTGATTGATTTAAGCACTTATTTGACAACTACTATGTATATACAACTCCAAATGATGACTTTCCAGACTGAAATGACATGATTTCTCAAAATTTTCACAAAAGAGAGTAAGCGCCTTTAACGCAATTTCTTGGATTCTGCTGGCCATATTGTATGAATACTGGCAAATTAAACAGTTGCAGTTTTGTATAAACCTTACATTGGGCAATTATTTTATGTTGGGTGCTTAATTATGTGACTATTCCTCATATATATACACAATAACCCAGGTCTGATACCTAAACAAGGTCAAAATTGGTATGAAAATGTCATTTTGTGGAGGAAAAATCTTCATTTTTTTCTTAAATTTTCACCCCAAAACACATTTTTTTCACATTTTGAGACAAATTTCACTGAAAAAACGAATAAAACCCACAGAAAAATGTATTTCTAAACATTTAAAGTCAAAATATTGAAAATATACATTTTAATTTTTTGGGTCATTTCTTGAGACAACCCTTTTCCCCTATTTTGATTGATTTAAGCACTTATTTGACAACTACTATGTATATACAACTCCAAATGATGACTTTTTAGACTGAAATGACATGATTTCTCAAAATTTTCACAAAAGAGAGTAAGCGCCTTTAACGCAATTTCTTGGATTCTGCTGGCCATATTGTATGAATACTGGCAAATTAAACAGTTGCAGTTTTGTATAAACCTTACATTGGGCAATTATTTTATGTTGGGTGCTTAATTATGTGACTATTCCTCATATATATACACAATAACCCAGGTCTGATACCTAAACAAGGTCAAAATTGGTATGAAAATGTCATTTTGTGGAGGAAAAATCTTCATTTTTTTCTTAAATTTTCAACCCAAAACACATTTTTTTCACATTTTGAGACAAATTTCACTGAAAAAACGAATAAAACCCACAGAAAAATGTATTTCTAAACTTTTAAAGTCAAAATATTGAAAATATACATTTTAATTTTTTGGGTCATTTCTTAAGGTCACAAAGCACTAAATAAATTTGTTCTTTAGCTCAATGTAAAGTTACAATAGTCAGTCCCAGGTTGATACATGTTAAAGTCTATGGCCAGGTGGCATACATATATCAATGAAAAGAAGGGGCTACCAGCTTTAAGAAAATACAAATAAAACAGGGGGTCACGTATCATATAAGAAAAATTTTGTCCGTCCAACGCGGTGAACATATTTTTACAGGCGCGCGGACCGACCAAATCCGGGTTTTACCCTACCCTACTTTCGCTTTGGTATTTTGGCCAAAATCTCAAAATATGTAAAATAAAACAGTTTCAATACATCACATACATGTATACAATGCCTGTAAACCCAATTAGATGATTCCAGTTCCACCTTGTCAAAGCATACTACCATTTAAACACAATCACAAGTTTATTTAGGGACTATTTGAGTGTATCCTATTTTGGTTAGCGGAGGCATTTAGTGGTTTGTAACCTTAAGACAACCCTTTTCCCCCATTTTGATTGATTTAAGCACTTATTTGACAACTACTATGTATATACAACTCCAAATGATGACTTTTCAGACTGAAATGACATGATTTCTCAAAATTTTCACAAAAGAGAGTAAGCGCCTTTAACGCAATTTCTTGGATTCTGCTGGCCATATTGTATGAATACTGGCAAATTAAACAGTTGCAGTTTTGTATAAACCTTACATTGGGCAATTATTTTATGTTGGGTGCTTAATTATGTGACTATTCCTCATATATATACACAATAACCCAGGTCTGATACCTAAACAAGGTCAAAATTGGTATGAAAATGTCATTATGTGGAGGAAAAATCTTTATTTTTTTCTTAAATTTTCACCCCAAAACACATTTTTTTCACATTTTGAGACAAATTTCACTGAAAAAACGAATAAAACCCACAGAAAAATGTATTTCTAAACATTTAAAGTCAAAATATTGAAAATATACATTTTAATTTTTTGGGTCATTTCTTAAGGTCACAAAGCACTAAATAAATTTGTTCTTTAGCTCAATGTAAAGTTACAATAGTCAGTCCCAGGTTGATACATGTTAAAGTCTATGGCCAGGTGGCAGACATATATCAATGAAAAGAAGGGGCTACCAGCTTTAAGAAAATACAAAAAAAAAGGTGGTCACGTATCATATAAGAAAAATTTTGTCCGTCTAACGCGGTGAACATATTTTTACAGGCGCGTGGACCGACCAAATCCGGGTTTTACCCTACCCTACTTTCGCTTTGGTATTTTGGCCAAAATCTCAAAATATGTAAAATAAAACAGTTTCAATACATCACATACATGTATACAATGCCTGTAAACCCAATTTAATGATTCCAGTTCCACCTTGTCAAAGCATACTACCATTTAAACACAATCACAAGTTTATTTAGGGACTATTTGAGTGTATCCTATTTTGGTTTGCGGAGGCATTTAGTGGTTTGTAACCTTAAGACAACCCTTTTCCCCTATTTTGATTGATTTAAGCACTTATTTGACAACTACTATGTATATACAACTCCAAATGATGACTTCGCAGACTAAAATGACATGATTTCTCAAAATTTTCACAAAAGAGAGTAAGCGCCTTTAACGCAATTTCTTGGATTCTGCTGGCCATATTGTATGAATACTGGCAAATTAAACAGTTGCAGTTTTGTATAAACCTTACATTGGGCAATTATTTTATGTTGGGTGCTTAATTATGTGACTATTCCTCATATATATACACAATAACCCAGGTCTGATACCTAAACAAGGTCAAAATTGGTATGAAAATGTCATTTTGTGGAGGAAAAATCTTCATTTTTTTCTTAAATTTTCAACCCAAAACACATTTTTTTCACATTTTGAGACAAATTTCACTGAAAAAACGAATAAAACCCACAGAAAAATGTATTTCTAAACATTTAAAGTCAAAATATTGAAAATATACATTTTAATTTTTTGGGTCATTTCTTAAGGTCACAAAGCACTAAATAAATTTGTTCTTTAGCTCAATGTAAAGTTACAATAGTCAGTCCCAGGTTGATACATGTTAAAGTCTATGGCCAGGTGGCATACATATATCAATGAAAAGAAGGGGCTACCAGCTTTAAGAAAATACAAATAAAACAGGGGGTCACGTATCATATAAGAAAAATTTTGTCCGTCCAACGCGGTGAACATATTTTTACAGGCGCGCGGACCGACCAAATCCGGGTTTTACCCTACCCTACTTTCGCTTTGGTATTTTGGCCAAAATCTCAAAATATGTAAAATAAAACAGTTTCAATACATCACATACATGTATACAATGCCTGTAAACCCAATTAGATGATTCCAGTTCCACCTTGTCAAAGCATACTACCATTTAAACACAATCACAAGTTTATTTAGGGACTATTTGAGTGTATCCTATTTTGGTTAGCGGAGGCATTTAGTGGTTTGTAACCTTAAGACAACCCTTTTCCCCCATTTTGATTGATTTAAGCACTTATTTGACAACTACTATGTATATACAACTCCAAATGATGACTTTTCAGACTGAAATGACATGATTTCTCAAAATTTTCACAAAAGAGAGTAAGCGCCTTTAACGCAATTTCTTGGATTCTGCTGGCCATATTGTATGAATACTGGCAAATTAAACAGTTGCAGTTTTGTATAAACCTTACATTGGGCAATTATTTTATGTTGGGTGCTTAATTATGTGACTATTCCTCATATATATACACAATAACCCAGGTCTGATACCTAAACAAGGTCAAAATTGGTATGAAAATGTCATTTTGTGGAGGAAAAATCTTCATTTTTTTCTTAAATTTTCAACCCAAAACACATTTTTTTCACATTTTGAGACAAATTTCACTGAAAAAACGAATAAAACCCACAGAAAAATGTATTTCTAAACATTTAAAGTCAAAATATTGAAAATATACATTTTAATTTTTTGGGTCATTTCTTAAGGTCACAAAGCACTAAATAAATTTGTTCTTTAGCTCAATGTAAAGTTACAATAGTCAGTCCCAGGTTGATACATGTTAAAGTCTATGGCCAGGTGGCAGACATATATCAATGAAAAGAAGGGGCTACCAGCTTTAAGAAAATACAAAAAAAACAGGGGGTCACGTATCATATAAGAAAAATTTTGTCCGTCTAACGCGGTGAACATATTTTTACAGGCGCGTGGACCGACCAAATCCGGGTTTTGCCCTACCCTACTTTCGCTTTGGTATTTTGGCCAAAATCTCAAAATATGTAAAATAAAACAGTTTCAATACATCACATACATGTATACAATGCCTGTAAACCCAATTTAATGATTCCAGTTCCACCTTGTCAAAGCATACTACCATTTAAACACAATCACAAGTTTATTTAGGGACTATTTGAGTGTATCCTATTTTGGTTTGCGGAGGCATTTAGTGGTTTGTAACCTTAAGACAACCCTTTTCCCCTATTTTGATTGATTTAAGCACTTATTTGACAACTACTATGTATATACAACTCCAAATGATGACTTCGCAGACTAAAATGACATGATTTCTCAAAATTTTCACAAAAGAGAGTAAGCGCCTTTAACGCAATTTCTTGGATTCTGCTGGCCATATTGTATGAATACTGGCAAATTAAACAGTTGCAGTTTTGTATAAACCTTACATTGGGCAATTATTTTATGTTGGGTGCTTAATTATGTGACTATTCCTCATATATATACACAATAACCCAGGTCTGATACCTAAACAAGGTCAAAATTGGTATGAAAATGTCATTTTGTGGAGGAAAAATCTTCATTTTTTTCTTAAATTTTCAACCCAAAACACATTTTTTTCACATTTTGAGACAAATTTCACTGAAAAAACGAATAAAACCCACAGAAAAATGTATTTCTAAACATTTAAAGTCAAAATATTGAAAATATACATTTTAATTTTTTGGGTCATTTCTTAAGGTCACAAAGCACTAAATAAATTTGTTCTTTAGCTCAATGTAAAGTTACAATAGTCAGTCCCAGGTTGATACATGTTAAAGTCTATGGCCAGGTGGCATACATATATCAATGAAAAGAAGGGGCTACCAGCTTTAAGAAAATACAAATAAAACAGGGGGTCACGTATCATATAAGAAAAATTTTGTCCGTCCAACGCGGTGAACATATTTTTACAGGCGCGCGGACCGACCAAATCCGGGTTTTACCCTACCCTACTTTCGCTTTGGTATTTTGGCCAAAATCTCAAAATATGTAAAATAAAACAGTTTCAATACATCACATACATGTATACAATGCCTGTAAACCCAATTAGATGATTCCAGTTCCACCTTGTCAAAGCATACTACCATTTAAACACAATCACAAGTTTATTTAGGGACTATTTGAGTGTATCCTATTTTGGTTAGCGGAGGCATTTAGTGGTTTGTAACCTTAAGACAACCCTTTTCCCCCATTTTGATTGATTTAAGCACTTATTTGACAACTACTATGTATATACAACTCCAAATGATGACTTTTCAGACTGAAATGACATGATTTCTCAAAATTTTCACAAAAGAGAGTAAGCGCCTTTAACGCAATTTCTTGGATTCTGCTGGCCATATTGTATGAATACTGGCAAATTAAACAGTTGCAGTTTTGTATAAACCTTACATTGGGCAATTATTTTATGTTGGGTGCTTAATTATGTGACTATTCCTCATATATATACACAATAACCCAGGTCTGATACCTAAACAAGGTCAAAATTGGTATGAAAATGTCATTTTGTGGAGGAAAAATCATTATTTTTTTCTTAAATTTTCACCCCAAAACACATTTTTTTCACATTTTGAGACAAATTTCACTGAAAAAACGAATAAAACCCACAGAAAAATGTATTTCTAAACATTTAAAGTCAAAATATTGAAAATATACATTTTAATTTTTTGGGTCATTTCTTAAGGTCACAAAGCACTAAATAAATTTGTTCTTTAGCTCAATGTAAAGTTACAATAGTCAGTCCCAGGTTGATACATGTTAAAGTCTATGGCCAGGTGGCAGACATATATCAATGAAAAGAAGGGGCTACCAGCTTTAAGAAAATACAAAAAAAATAGGTGGTCACGTATCATATAAGAAAAATTTTGTCCGTCCAACGCGGTGAACATATTTTTACAGGCGCGTGGACCGACCAAATCCGGGTTTTACCCTACCCTACTTTCGCTTTGGTATTTTGGCCAAAATCTCAAAATATGTAAAATAAAACAGTTTCAATACATCACATACATGTATACAATGCCTGTAAACCCAATTAAATGATTCCAGTTCCACCTTGTCAAAGCATACTACCATTTAAACACAATCACAAGTTTATTTAGGGACTATTTGAGTGTATCCTATTTTGGTTTGTGGAGGCATTTAGTGGTTTGTAACCTTAAGACAACCCTTTTCCCCCATTTTGATTGATTTAAGCACTTATTTGACAACTACTATGTATATACAACTCCAAATGATGACTTTTCAGACTGAAATGACATGATTTCTCAAAATTTTCACAAAAGAGAGTAAGCGCCTTTAACGCAATTTCTTGGATTCTGCTGGCCATATTGTATGAATACTGGCAAATTAAACAGTTGCAGTTTTGTATAAACCTTACATTGGGCAATTATTTTATGTTGGGTGCTTAATTATGTGACTATTCCTCATATATATACACAATAACCCAGGTCTGATACCTAAACAAGGTCAAAATTGGTATGAAAATGTCATTTTGTGGAGGAAAAATCTTTATTTTTTTCTTAAATTTTCACCCCAAAACACATTTTTTTCACATTTTGAGACAAATTTCACTGAAAAAACGAATAAAACCCACAGAAAAATGTATTTCTAAACATTTAAAGTCAAAATATTGAAAATATACATTTTAATTTTTTGGGTCATTTCTTAAGGTCACAAAGCACTAAATAAATTTGTTCTTTAGCTCAATGTAAAGTTACAATAGTCAGTCCCAGGTTGATACATGTTAAAGTCTATGGCCAGGTGGCAGACATATATCAATGAAAAGAAGGGGCTACCAGCTTTAAGAAAATACAAAAAAAATAGGTGGTCACGTATCATATAAGAAAAATTTTGTCCGTCCAACGCGGTGAACATATTTTTACAGGCGCGTGGACCGACCAAATCCGGGTTTTACCCTACCCTACTTTCGCTTTGGTATTTTGGCCAAAATCTCAAAATATGTAAAATAAAACAGTTTCAATACATCACATACATGTATACAATGCCTGTAAACCCAATTAAATGATTCCAGTTCCACCTTGTCAAAGCATACTACCATTTAAACACAATCACAAGTTTATTTAGGGACTATTTGAGTGTATCCTATTTTGGTTTGTGGAGGCATTTAGTGGTTTGTAACCTTAAGACAACCCTTTTCCCCCATTTTGATTGATTTAAGCACTTATTTGACAACGACTATGTATATACAACTCCAAATGATGACTTCGCAGACTGAAATGACATGATTTCTCAAAATTTTCACAAAAGAGAGTAAGCGCCTTTAACGCAATTTCTTGGATTCTGCTGGCCATATTGTATGAATACTGGCAAATTAAACAGTTGCAGTTTTGTATAAACCTTACATTGGGCAATTATTTTATGTTGGGTGCTTAATCATGTGACTATTCCTCATATATATACACAATAACCCAGGTCTGATACCTAAACAAGGTCAAAATTGGTATGAAAATGTCATTTTGTGGAGGAAAAATCTTCATTTTTTTCTTAAATTTTCACCCAAAAACACATTTTTTTCACATTTTGAGACAAATTTCACTGAAAAAAACGAATAAAACCCACAGAAAAATGTATTTCTAAACATTTAAAGTCAAAATATTGAAAATATACATTTTAATTTTTTGGGTCATTTCTTAAGGTCACAAAGCACTAAATAAATTTGTTCTTTAGCTCAATGTAAAGTTACAATAGTCAGTCCCAGGTTGATACATGTTAAAGTCTATGGCCAGGTGGCAGACATATATCAATGAAAAGAAGGGGCTACCAGCTTTAAGAAAATACAAAAAAAACAGGGGGTCACGTATCATATAAGAAAAATTTTGTCCGTCTAACGCCGTGAACATATTTTTACAGGCGCGTGGACCGACCAAATCCGGGTTTTACCCTACCCTACTTTCGCTTTGGTATTTTGGCAAAAATCTCAAAATATGTAAAATAAAACAGTTTCAATACATCACATACATGTATACAATGCCTGTAAACCCAATTAAATGATTCCAGTTCCACCTTGTCAAAGCATACTACCATTTAAACACAATCACAAGTTTATTTAGGGACTATTTGAGTGTATCCTATTTTGGTTTGCGGAGGCAATTAGTGGTTTGTAACCTTAAGACAACCCTTTTCCCCTATTTTGATTGATTTAAGCACTTATTTGACAACTACTATGTATATACAACTCCAAATGATGACTTCGCAGACTAAAATGACATGATTTCTCAAAATTTTCACAAAAGAGAGTAAGCGCCTTTAACGCAATTTCTTGGATTCTGCTGGCCATATTGTATGAATACTGGCAAATTAAACAGTTGCAGTTTTGTATAAACCTTACATTGGGCAATTATTTTATGTTGGGTGCTTAATTATGTGACTATTCCTCATATATATACACAATAACCCAGGTCTGATACCTAAACAAGGTCAAAATTGGTATGAAAATGTCATTTTGTGGAGGAAAAATCTTCATTTTTTTCTTAAATTTTCAACCCAAAACACATTTTTTTCACATTTTGAGACAAATTTCACTGAAAAAACGAATAAAACCCACAGAAAAATGTATTTCTAAACATTTAAAGTCAAAATATTGAAAATATACATTTTAATTTTTTGGGTCATTTCTTAAGGTCACAAAGCACTAAATAAATTTGTTCTTTAGCTCAATGTAAAGTTACAATAGTCAGTCCCAGGTTGATACATGTTAAAGTCTATGGCCAGGTGGCATACATATATCAATGAAAAGAAGGGGCTACCAGCTTTAAGAAAATACAAATAAAACAGGGGGTCACGTATCATATAAGAAAAATTTTGTCCGTCCAACGCGGTGAACATATTTTTACAGGCGCGCGGACCGACCAAATCCGGGTTTTACCCTACCCTACTTTCGCTTTGGTATTTTGGCCAAAATCTCAAAATATGTAAAATAAAACAGTTTCAATACATCACATACATGTATACAATGCCTGTAAACCCAATTAGATGATTCCAGTTCCACCTTGTCAAAGCATACTACCATTTAAACACAATCACAAGTTTATTTAGGGACTATTTGATTGTATCCTATTTTGGTTAGCGGAGGCATTTAGTGGTTTGTAACCTTAAGACAACCCTTTTCCCCCATTTTGATTGATTTAAGCACTTATTTGACAACTACTATGTATATACAACTCCAAATGATGACTTTTCAGACTGAAATGACATGATTTCTCAAAATTTTCACAAAAGAGAGTAAGCGCCTTTAACGCAATTTCTTGGATTCTGCTGGCCATATTGTATGAATACTGGCAAATTAAACAGTTGCAGTTTTGTATAAACCTTACATTGGGCAATTATTTTATGTTGGGTGCTTAATTATGTGACTATTCCTCATATATATATACACAATAACCCAGGTCTGATACCTAAACAAGGTCAAAATTGGTATGAAAATGTCATTTTGTGGAGGAAAAATCTTTATTTTTTTCTTAAATTTTCACCCCAAAACACATTTTTTTCACATTTTGAGACAAATTTCACTGAAAAAACGAATAAAACCCACAGAAAAATGTATTTCTAAACATTTAAAGTCAAAATATTGAAAATATACATTTTAATTTTTTGGGTCATTTCTTAAGGTCACAAAGCACTAAATAAATTTGTTCTTTAGCTCAATGTAAAGTTACAATAGTCAGTCCCAGGTTGATACATGTTAAAGTCTATGGCCAGGTGGCAGACATATATCAATGAAAAGAAGGGGCTACCAGCTTTAAGAAAATACAAAAAAAATAGGTGGTCACGTATCATATAAGAAAAATTTTGTCCGTCCAACGCGGTGAACATATTTTTACAGGCGCGTGGACCGACCAAATCCGGGTTTTACCCTACCCTACTTTCGCTTTGGTATTTTGGCCAAAATCTCAAAATATGTAAAATAAAACAGTTTCAATACATCACATACATGTATACAATGCCTGTAAACCCAATTAAATGATTCCAGTTCCACCTTGTCAAAGCATACTACCATTTAAACACAATCACAAGTTTATTTAGGGACTATTTGAGTGTATCCTATTTTGGTTTGTGGAGGCATTTAGTGGTTTGTAACCTTAAGACAACCCTTTTCCCCCATTTTGATTGATTTAAGCACTTATTTGACAACTACTATGTATATACAACTCCAAATGATGACTTTTCAGACTGAAATGACATGATTTCTCAAAATTTTCACAAAAGAGAGTAAGCGCCTTTAACGCAATTTCTTGGATTCTGCTGGCCATATTGTATGAATACTGGCAAATTAAACAGTTGCAGGTTTGTATAAACCTTACATTGGGCAATTATTTTATGTTGGGTGCTTAATTATGTGACTATTCCTCATATATATACACAATAACCCAGGTCTGATACCTAAACAAGGTCAAAATTGGTATGAAAATGTCATTTTGTGGAGGAAAAATCTTTATTTTTTTCTTAAATTTTCACCCCAAAACACATTTTTTTCACATTTTGAGACAAATTTCACTGAAAAAACGAATAAAACCCACAGAAAAATGTATTTCTAAACATTTAAAGTCAAAATATTGAAAATATACATTTTAATTTTTTGGGTCATTTCTTAAGGTCACAAAGCACTAAATAAATTTGTTCTTTAGTTCAATGTAAAGTTACAATAGTCAGTCCCAGGTTGATACATGTTAAAGTCTATGGCCAGGTGGCAGACATATATCAATGAAAAGAAGGGGCTACCAGCTTTAAGAAAATACAAAAAAAATAGGTGGTCACGTATCATATAAGAAAAATTTTGTCCGTCCAACGCGGTGAACATATTTTTACAGGCGCGTGGACCGACCAAATCCGGGTTTTACCCTACCCTACTTTCGCTTTGGTATTTTGGCCAAAATCTCAAAATATGTAAAATAAAACAGTTTCAATACATCACATACATGTATACAATGCCTGTAAACCCAATTAAATGATTCCAGTTCCACCTTGTCAAAGCATACTACCATTTAAACACAATCACAAGTTTATTTAGGGACTATTTGAGTGTATCCTATTTTGGTTTGTGGAGGCATTTAGTGGTTTGTAACCTTAAGACAACCCTTTTCCCCCATTTTGATTGATTTAAGCACTTATTTGACAACTACTATGTATATACAACTCCAAATGATGACTTCGCAGACTGAAATGACATGATTTCTCAAAATTTTCACAAAAGAGAGTAAGCGCCTTTAACGCAATTTCTTGGATTCTGCTGGCCATATTGTATGAATACTGGCAAATTAAACAGTTGCAGTTTTGTATAAACCTTACATTGGGCAATTATTTTATGTTGGGTGCTTAATCATGTGACTATTCCTCATATATATACACAATAACCCAGGTCTGATACCTAAACAAGGTCAAAATTGGTATGAAAATGTCATTTTGTGGAGGAAAAATCTTCATTTTTTTCTTAAATTTTCACCCAAAAACACATTTTTTTCACATTTTGAGACAAATTTCACTGAAAAAAACGAATAAAACCCACAGAAAAATGTATTTCTAAACATTTAAAGTCAAAATATTGAAAATATACATTTTAATTTTTTGGGTCATTTCTTAAGGTCACAAAGCACTAAATAAATTTGTTCTTTAGCTCAATGTAAAGTTACAATAGTCAGTCCCAGGTTGATACATGTTAAAGTCTATGGCCAGGTGGCAGACATATATCAATGAAAAGAAGGGGCTACCAGCTTTAAGAAAATACAAAAAAAACAGGGGGTCACGTATCATATAAGAAAAATTTTGTCCGTCTAACGCGGTGAACATATTTTTACAGGCGCGTGGACCGACCAAATCCGGGTTTTACCCTACCCTACTTTCGCTTTGGTATTTTGGCAAAAATCTCAAAATATGTAAAATAAAACAGTTTCAATACATCACATACATGTATACAATGCCTGTAAACCCAATTAAATGATTCCAGTTCCACCTTGTCAAAGCATACTACCATTTAAACACAATCACAAGTTTATTTAGGGACTATTTGAGTGTATCCTATTTTGGTTTGCGGAGGCATTTAGTGGTTTGTAACCTTAAGACAACCCTTTTCCCCTATTTTGATTGATTTAAGCACTTATTTGACAACTACTATGTATATACAACTCCAAATGATGACTTCGCAGACTAAAATGACATGATTTCTCAAAATTTTCACAAAAGAGAGTAAGCGCCTTTAACGCAATTTCTTGGATTCTGCTGGCCATATTGTATGAATACTGGCAAATTAAACAGTTGCAGTTTTGTATAAACCTTACATTGGGCAATTATTTTATGTTGGGTGCTTAATTATGTGACTATTCCTCATATATATACACAATAACCCAGGTCTGATACCTAAACAAGGTCAAAATTGGTATGAAAATGTCATTTTGTGGAGGAAAAATCTTCATTTTTTTCTTAAATTTTCAACCCAAAACACATTTTTTTCACATTTTGAGACAAATTTTACTGAAAAAACGAATAAAACCCACAGAAAAATGTATTTCTAAACATTTAAAGTCAAAATATTGAAAATATACATTTTAATTTTTTGGGTCATTTCTTAAGGTCACAAAGCACTAAATAAATTTGTTCTTTAGCTCAATGTAAAGTTACAATAGTCAGTCCCAGGTTGATACATGTTAAAGTCTATGGCCAGGTGGCATACATATATCAATGAAAAGAAGGGGCTACCAGCTTTAAGAAAATACAAATAAAACAGGGGGTCACGTATCATATAAGAAAAATTTTGTCCGTCCAACGCGGTGAACATATTTTTACAGGCGCGCGGACCGACCAAATCCGGGTTTTACCCTACCTTACTTTCGCTTTGGTATTTTGGCCAAAATCTCAAAATATGTAAAATAAAACAGTTTCAATACATCACATACATGTATACAATGCCTGTAAACCCAATTAGATGATTCCAGTTCCACCTTGTCAAAGCATACTACCATTTAAACACAATCACAAGTTTATTTAGGGACTATTTGAGTGTATCCTATTTTGGTTAGCGGAGGCATTTAGTGGTTTGTAACCTTAAGACAACCCTTTTCCCCCATTTTGATTGATTTAAGCACTTATTTGACAACTACTATGTATATACAACTCCAAATGATGACTTTTCAGACTGAAATGACATGATTTCTCAAAATTTTCACAAAAGAGAGTAAGCGCCTTTAACGCAATTTCTTGGATTCTGCTGGCCATATTGTATGAATACTGGCAAATTAAACAGTTGCAGTTTTGTATAAACCTTACATTGGGCAATTATTTTATGTTGGGTGCTTAATTATGTGACTATTCCTCATATATATACACAATAACCCAGGTCTGATACCTAAACAAGGTCAAAATTGGTATGAAAATGTCATTTTGTGGAGGAAAAATCTTTATTTTTTTCTTAAATTTTCACCCCAAAACACATTTTTTTCACATTTTGAGACAAATTTCACTGAAAAAACGAATAAAACCCACAGAAAAATGTATTTCTAAACATTTAAAGTCAAAATATTGAAAATATACATTTTAATTTTTTGGGTCATTTCTTAAGGTCACAAAGCACTAAATAAATTTGTTCTTTAGCTCAATGTAAAGTTACAATAGTCAGTCCCAGGTTGATACATGTTAAAGTCTATGGCCAGGTGGCAGACATATATCAATGAAAAGAAGGGGCTACCAGCTTTAAGAAAATACAAAAAAAATAGGTGGTCACGTATCATATAAGAAAAATTTTGTCCGTCCAACGCGGTGAACATATTTTTACAGGCGCGTGGACCGACCAAATCCGGGTTTTACCCTACCCTACTTTCGCTTTGGTATTTTGGCCAAAATCTCAAAATATGTAAAATAAAACAGTTTCAATACATCACATACATGTATACAATGCCTGTAAACCCAATTAAATGATTCCAGTTCCACCTTGTCAAAGCATACTACCATTTAAACACAATCACAAGTTTATTTAGGGACTATTTGAGTGTATCCTATTTTGGTTTGTGGAGGCATTTAGTGGTTTGTAACCTTAAGACAACCCTTTTCCCCCATTTTGATTGATTTAAGCACTTATTTGACAACTACTATGTATATACAACTCCAAATGATGACTTCGCAGACTGAAATGACATGATTTCTCAAAATTTTCACAAAAGAGAGTAAGCGCCTTTAACGCAATTTCTTGGATTCTGCTGGCCATATTGTATGAATACTGGCAAATTAAACAGTTGCAGTTTTGTATAAACCTTACATTGGGCAATTATTTTATGTTGGGTGCTTAATCATGTGACTATTCCTCATATATATACACAATAACCCAGGTCTGATACCTAAACAAGGTCAAAATTGGTATGAAAATGTCATTTTGTGGAGGAAAAATCTTCATTTTTTTCTTAAATTTTCACCCAAAAACACATTTTTTTCACATTTTGAGACAAATTTCACTGAAAAAAACGAATAAAACCCACAGAAAAATGTATTTCTAAACATTTAAAGTCAAAATATTGAAAATATACATTTTAATTTTTTGGGTCATTTCTTAAGGTCACAAAGCACTAAATAAATTTGTTCTTTAGCTCAATGTAAAGTTACAATAGTCAGTCCCAGGTTGATACATGTTAAAGTCTATGGCCAGGTGGCAGACATATATCAATGAAAAGAAGGGGCTACCAGCTTTAAGAAAATACAAAAAAAACAGGGGGTCACGTATCATATAAGAAAAATTTTGTCCGTCTAACGCGGTGAACATATTTTTACAGGCGCGTGGACCGACCAAATCCGGGTTTTACCCTACCCTACTTTCGCTTTGGTATTTTGGCCAAAATCTCAAAATATGTAAAATAAAACAGTTTCAATTCATCACATACATGTATACAATGCCTGTAAACCCAATTAAATGATTCCAGTTCCACCTTGTCAAAGCATACTACCATTTAAACACAATCACAAGTTTATTTAGGGACTATTTGAGTGTATCCTATTTTGGTTTGCGGAGGCATTTAGTGGTTTGTAACCTTAAGACAACCCTTTTCCCCTATTTTGATTGATTTAAGCACTTATTTGACAACTACTATGTATATACAACTCCAAATGATGACTTCGCAGACTAAAATGACATGATTTCTCAAAATTTTCACAAAAGAGAGTAAGCGCCTTTAACACAATTTCTTGGATTCTGCTGGCCATATTGTATGAATACTGGCAAATTAAACAGTTGCAGTTTTGTATAAACCTTACATTGGGCAATTATTTTATGTTGGGTGCTTAATTATGTGACTATTCCTCATATATATACACAATAACCCAGGTCTGATACCTAAACAAGGTCAAAATTGGTATGAAAATGTCATTTTGTGGAGGAAAAATCTTCATTTTTTTCTTAAATTTTCAACCCAAAACACATTTTTTTCACATTTTGAGACAAATTTCACTGAAAAAACGAATAAAACCCACAGAAAAATGTATTTCTAAACATTTAAAGTCAAAATATTGAAAATATACATTTTAATTTTTTGGGTCATTTCTTAAGGTCACAAAGCACTAAATAAATTTGTTCTTTAGCTCAATGTAAAGTTACAATAGTCAGTCCCAGGTTGATACATGTTAAAGTCTATGGCCAGGTGGCATACATATATCAATGAAAAGAAGGGGCTACCAGCTTTAAGAAAATACAAATAAAACAGGGGGTCACGTATCATATAAGAAAAATTTTGTCCGTCCAACGCGGTGAACATATTTTTACAGGCGCGCGGACCGACCAATTCCGGGTTTTACCCTACCCTACTTTCGCTTTGGTATTTTGGCCAAAATCTCAAAATATGTAAAATAAAACAGTTTCAATACATCACATACATGTATACAATGCCTGTAAACCCAATTAGATGATTCCAGTTCCACCTTGTCAAAGCATACTACCATTTAAACACAATCACAAGTTTATTTAGGGACTATTTGAGTGTATCCTATTTTGGTTAGCGGAGACATTTAGTGGTTTGTAACCTTAAGACAACCCTTTTCCCCCATTTTGATTGATTTAAGCACTTATTTGACAACTACTATGTATATACAACTCCAAATGATGACTTTTCAGACTGAAATGACATGATTTCTCAAAATTTTCACAAAAGAGAGTAAGCGCCTTTAACGCAATTTCTTGGATTCTGCTGGCCATATTGTATGAATACTGGCAAATTAAACAGTTGCAGTTTTGTATAAACCTTACATTGGGCAATTATTTTATGTTGGGTGCTTAATTATGTGACTATTCCTCATATATATACACAATAACCCAGGTCTGATACCTAAACAAGGTCAAAATTGGTATGAAAATGTCATTTTGTGGAGAAAAAATCTTTATTTTTTTCTTAAATTTTCACCCCAAAACACATTTTTTTCACATTTTGAGACAAATTTCACTGAAAAAACGAATAAAACCCACAGAAAAATGTATTTCTAAACATTTAAAGTCAAAATATTGAAAATATACATTTTAATTTTTTGGGTCATTTCTTAAGGTCACAAAGCACTAAATAAATTTGTTCTTTAGCTCAATGTAAAGTTACAATAGTCAGTCCCAGGTTGATACATGTTAAAGTCTATGGCCAGGTGGCAGACATATATCAATGAAAAGAAGGGGCTACCAGCTTTAAGAAAATACAAAAAAAATAGGTGGTCACGTATCATATAAGAAAAATTTTGTCCGTCCAACGCGGTGAACATATTTTTACAGGCGCGTGGACCGACCAAATCCGGGTTTTACCCTACCCTACTTTCGCTTTGGTATTTTGGCCAAAATCTCAAAATATGTAAAATAAAACAGTTTCAATACATCACATACATGTATACAATGCCTGTAAACCCAATTAAATGATTCCAGTTCCACCTTGTCAAAGCATACTACCATTTAAACACAATCACAAGTTTATTTAGGGACTATTTGAGTGTATCCTATTTTGGTTTGCGGAGGCATTTAGTGGTTTGTAACCTTGTAAAGGAACTGAGGCATATGCCATCTAATCAGTGTATCATACTTTTATACAAGAATACAGAAAGCAATTAGAAACATTTGTCTACAACTATTGTACTCTTTAGAATATCGCAAATTCTATAAGTATGCAAAATGTATATACAAAAAAAATGTATATGGAAGTTCCGATATGCAAATATAGATCAACAATGTGAACAACATAAGTAGACAATAGCAGCTCGGATATTAAATGTAGAATAAACCGTCTGGTTACGTAAAATGTAACATAACAGGCCCGATGTTTCTAACATTGGAGTACGTACTCCATGCTCCAACTCATACTCCGTACTCCAATTGGAGCATTTCTTGGTTACATAAAATGCTGTAACTTCTGTATTACTGGATGGAAACATACGAAATGGGAGTTCATTTTCTTAATTAGATCATTTGCTACAAGTTGGTGTTAGTTTTGATGCAAAATACTACAAAAAGCTGTTTTTTCAGGTTTGAGCATGGAGTATGGAGTTTGAGTATTAGAATGAGAAATGTTTATAATCACTGGGCCAGGTGTGTTTTGTATAATAGTTGATTTAGAAAAATCTTTTTTATACTATTACAGTTCGGATATTTTCAGAAAAATAGAATATGTATACTATTGCAATAAAATATAAGTCGTTGTTAACCGATCGCTGGCTTCAATGTTCTCGGAATTTTAGAGCCATTCTTGCAAGCGGAAAAAGCACACCTATGTTATTCGAACATTGTAGACTTTGAGGCAGCAATTTGTTGCATTTATCATGTATGCATATATCTATTAATCAGCGATTTTATGACAGCCCTTACATTGTAAATGTTGTAAATTGTATATGTCACTTACAGGAAACGGATGTCTTATCATGTTTATAAATATGTCACACACAAGTAACAGGCAATATATCATGTTGGTATAGGTTATATATACACGCATGTTGTGTTTAGTTACAAGTGTGTCACATACTGGTAACACACTTGATGTCCGGTTTACAACTTCTACATTATTACTTAATGTCACAACTTTGCTTGTCCAATTGTCATTTTTGAATGTTGTAATCCTTAAACGGTGTAAATCGACACATTTGACCCGCATTATTCAGTTTCACAAAACTCCATGGTTATAGAAGATTTCAGAAATACCGTATGTAAGTGCTACAGCATATACATAACTTTACAATGGGACTAGTCTGGTTAATGGAAGAGGTTGCCAAAACCAAATACCAATATGCCTAGGAAAGTGACGTAAATATTTTTCCTATACAGTGTGCGCCTCTGTATTTGTCAATGTTAGGATATAATGCATTGTATAGACAGCTGTGTGGCAGACCGTAAACTATATTAATACCTATAGACATAATAAGCATAGACCGTATAATATTAAATATAGCGTCAAAACATCTGTGCTCTACGCTAGGCCGGTCATGAAATTACGCCATAAACCATGTGACAGCTTTGTTGTCATCGCTAGAAAGCATAGACAGTTCTACAATGTTCTCATGTTCTAATAATCGATGGAACGATTATGTCACTCTGTGAATGTCATTGCGACGTTAGATTGAGACAAATATTTAAGATTAAATTCTTGGAGCAGAATTGGGACCGTCTGTCGGGTTAGTGCGTTTCGTACCAAATAATATGACACTTTCATTCCTCAAGGCAGATTTCCACCTGGTGTTTATATTATAGTGTCGAGACAAGAAAGAACCCTAGACCAAAAGTGCACACCACACCATCCAAAACAAAATTGGACAAGAAAAATAAAACATTAATGTATTAAGCAACATATTTGAGCACCAAATTGTTATTTTGCAACTGTTGCATACATGTACAAAACGAAAAGGCCTTTTGACCAATAAACATGTATTCTAATAGTATACGAACAAAAAGCTCGCTCTTCCTGAAAGTGACCGATTGTCAACATGACGATTACTGTGAAGAGATACATGTTATTTGAATATTAGTATTTATCTTCGATCAGTGTTTAATATCAAAGATCGTTTTGTGATAATTTTATGCAAATACGAATATAGGGACAGTGGAAGCATACATCAGAATAAGTCAATCTTGATCAGTCTGTCTGATAATCATCAGTTCTTTTTGCAAAAGGTATGAAAGTGGTCGTATGTTGATTTCATTGTCAACTTGGAACTTCTTATTAGGAATTATTCTAAGAAATACCTAAATATTTTACGTGGAAGATAATATGATTTTATTACGTGGAGAAATACTCAAATTCTGATTATATGCCGTGAACACGCAGTCAGTTTTTTTTATTTCTCTCGTGTCTTTTTCTTAGTTCACAGATGTCATTTGCTTGGTCGCATGTGCTCTGAAATTAAAGTTTTTAACTAATTTGATTCGACGTTCTCCGCCTCCTTGTTATTTAATTTATAATGCTAATATGTTTCGTTTCTACATCTTATTCAATTATAGTACTAATTTAAAACATTGTCCATGAAAAAATTATCAGTGAGGCAAATGCTTTACAACACATGTAGTTGTGCATTTTAGCATCGTTCTTGTTTGTTTAATTTATCATCCTAGTAAATGGATGACATGCTTGACATATTTATAGAAATAGTGTTTTAACTTCAAATACAATACGGAAATGTAAAGAGCATATGAAATGACACTTTTTATTCGGTGATTAGTTAATTGATATTTTTCTGTTTTGAAATGAAACATACCGGTGAACATTTCACGGGATACCTAAGCGCAAAAACAGATTATTGTATAGTTACGCATGTTTTATTCGGATATTTCTGTTGCATTAGTGAGAAGTCATTAGCACTCGAACTTTGTTGCGCGGCGTGATGGACTCCGACATCTTTTTAAGATTACTTTGTCGTAACGCCCTTAACACGATGTTGTCATTTTCTCACCTACATCGGACGTTTGTATGTCCGTGCTTCCTGTGGCTATGGTATAATGTATATTGTTTTAAAATTTAGTACTCAACATGTCCCCCGCGATAGTATTAAAAAATAACTACTTCGTGTGAGAATGCAACAAGTGGCAACTAACTTTACAATTTTAAGATAGATAGAAAGCACTGAAGCGTATTGATGTCCGCAAAATTGATTTAGATAATGTGTAAAAACGCGAATGAATAAACATTCAGTTAATAAATTAAATCGCTGCATCTAATAAGTCCGTACATTGGTAGTACATTGTTCTGTAACTATCTCCAACCTTCTACACAATACAAACTTTATGATCTATGGTAAAAATGTAACCAGACAGGGAAGGCAGCACTGAACCTAACCAGCCGAGCACAGAAATCAGAAACACCACAAAACAACTACACTTGGCAATGCCAACATATACGCCAAAGAAACAATAAAATATCAAAGTCCCCGCCAAGACAATATTTATTGGTAGGGCGTTATAGCGTTATTTGTGTGCGTAGGTTTTCTTAAAGTGAATCACTAGAAAAAGAAGAATTATAGCGCGCTCATCTACTGTAAAAACCAACGTAATATAAGTTCGTTTCTTGTCTGCTATAAAGCGCAAAAATGTCAAATAATTGATGAACGATAATCGCACAGCGAATTTGATATTGAATATTGTGATAATATTTAATACAGGAATTATCCTGCTGTTTAATAAGTATTGTAGCAATATAAGTTCAAGGTATTTTCTGCGCCTTTATGAACAAACATCCAACATGTGTACACACCCACATGGTAAGTTACCATGTTTCATTCTATGTGGCTAATTTTATTTAACACAAGTAGTTTGATTGCCTTCATTTTCACATGCCAAAGCCAAATCAATTACTTTCGTTAGAATTCCAGACCGGCAGTCTACTTAAATTACCGATATTGGGATCTGATAAAAAAAGGTTCATAAATAATGCATTCGCCTAATACATATGCACTGAGCATATGCATTGAACATATTATCCTTTACCGTCGTTTTAGTTTACCCTCTATACGAAGCATATCGCCAGAAAGTGATTGTTAAGCGTGGTTGATAAAAATAACAACTAAATTAGAATAGTATAAAAATAACTAAAGAAAGTGCATTTGTTTAAATATGAATACGTACATTTGTCTTATCTTTGTTATTTTAGGAATGATACAAACGCCGTACATGCTTAATACATGTAGGCAATGATTTTGATCTGGTACGATGTTATGTATGATTTGAACTAGACACCTAGCTATGCTGACTTCTAACATTGCCAGACTAATAGTAATTATATCTTTACATCCCATATTTCGTCATTCGGAGGTTATAAATTTATACCCTGAAGTTTCCTACCAAAATTGAATAAAACCAGCTCAAGATTTAATATGGTTGGTAAATCAATAGACTAAAACTTGTCAGAATAAAACGCCCCGTACCAATACTGTTATTTTATAGGGATATAATATCATGTCATTTAAATAAGGTTTAATTTGCATTGAATAACTAAAAGACAGAATCGATCGTGAAACGCATATGGATGTATATACCATAAGGGGATGGTATTATGTGCCTGTGCAACAATATTTCATATTTCCAGATATACAATGCAGTAGTATAGATAAAAACGACATGAACTGTTCAATCCAATACAAGGTCATTTTACTAGTTTGGAAATGAGAAAGTATGAAACAATCAACGGATCAGTTTAATAGCAATTTTAGGGCAAAAAGTTGCATCATTTGTTTTTGAAATAGACAAAGAAGTTTAAAGGATGCATACACTGCATATCATATTCCTATTATGATTGGTATGTAACAGATTGCTGTTTATATTACACACCGTTCGCTACACCGAATATATTGCAATGCCAGTAGTAAGTGACCGATTAAAGCATAGAGCTGGTCCATACACATTAAGGACGTCCTTAATATGCCTAATTAGAACAATTAGATCTTATTTGAAATTAGAAGAGTTGGCAGTGATATCGTACGTCATACCGTGTATATTCTGTCTGTAAGAAAATTAATGTCATTCAAGCGCATCGTCCTGTGATTTATAAATATGAATGGGTATGAATAAACTTACGACCTTGTCATTTTAAGTCATTGATATTTCAAACAGCGAGCATCTGTATCGAGAAGATACGCCTATCAAACAATTCAGACAGATTTAAAAGAAGAGAAAGATATTTGACATTATCCGACTTATGCATCGTACAAATAAATCAAGATATATAGGAATTGTAGACTAAATCGTTCTTCCGTTTCTCCCAAAATGGGATTGTTACTTTATATAATTTACTCTGTATGCAAATATAATTTGCATAATAGCGATCCTTGCGTCATCCAATCATTGGATAAAACTTGGACATTCCGATACGGTTTATAGATACGCATTTATCTCAGTAAAGCTTACTTATAAGCGGCACTTGAAATACAGAAATATACCCGAGCATATATCGATAAAGGAATAAACACGTGAAATAAGATAATGTAGTTTGAACAGGTTCCCCGTTTTTTGCAATATGAAATAAAACTATTTCGTGCTTAGCAAAGTTACGGAAAATGTTGAAATTGCACAGCTCGTAGTGGAAAACTACATGTATATTTTAACAAAGCTTATTTGTTTAAAATCAAAACTCGTAGAAAAGGAGAGCATAACAATCATGAAGCAGAACCAGTTCAAACATCATTCAAAGTAATGATCAAATCGAAACATGGCATATGAAAAACAAAAACAGATTCTTGCCAAATTAAGAAGCGTTAGTAGTAGAAGTGTTCCAGAAATAATAGGACTTTTCTCATAACTTCTTATTCAACACTTACATTTTAATGAAATTTGTCTCATATGCTAAGCAATTCTTACTCTATATTCTGGTTGCAACAGATTGTCATTCTTATTGGTAATACTCGTACAAAGCGTTGTCATAGAAACTATGTGACGCCAAGGCGGGTCGCAGTGCTATTTCATACATGTATTACCATCCTAATTAAAATTGTGAATATCTCAGTAACCTCTTCATACATAATAACGCCTTACTATGGGGTATTACATGGATACCCCTGACATGTGCATGAAAACTTATGAAGAGGTCTTTGTATATGATCATAAGCGAGTATACAATTATAAGTACAATAATGCGTCCTGAATGAAATGATATCAACGTCAAAAACTAGAAACCGCACAATTGTTAAATAGTGGTAAACATTTAGAAAACCAACACTGCAAATTTCTGATTGTCCGCACTGCTATGAAAAAGTCCTATTAGTTGTGGAATACCCCACGTATATACCTTTGTCAAAGAAAAAAAAACATATTATGTACACAAACAGCTCATAGCCAGGCCTAATCACAAACACATTTATATATTTTCCACAAAAGTCCAAATCCAGAGGCTGGGTAACAAGTGGCAAATTTTCGAAAATTGCTATCATACCATCTACACTACTTTTTTATTATTATAGATTCGTTCGCAACATGTAAATATCGTAAATTATGCTTTTTGTCGGAACATCATTTTAAATTAACAAATTTCACAAGTGTTTTTAGGGTGTTTATACAATTACTGTGCAGCTAGAACTTAACACGTTGTTTTGTGTTTTAATTCTCGAATATCGTACACAAGAAATGGACTAAAACATTCCATGTATAACAAAAAACTATTGCTTAGCAATGAACAAACTAATTAAAGTGCATTTCTTAAGGTTATTAAAATCTGTCTTCTGAACCGGTTGTCATGGAAATAAATATAGAATGGCTGCAATACTTACATACGTCATGTCTTACGGAGGTCTTACAATGTTTAAAAATATGTCACTTACTTGCAACAGGCAATAAATCACGTTGTGTTTAGTCATAAGTGATACTTGATGTCCCGTTTAAAACTTGTCAATATTATTCGTTATAAATTAATGTCACTAATCAAGCAGGCAACTTCACTCGTCTGATTGTCATTTGTGAATGTCGTAATCCATAAACGGTGTAATTCGACAAATTGGACATGCACCATTCTGTTTCATCGAGGACTCCATGGATAACAGAAGAACTAAGAAATACCGTATGTAAGTGCTGCAGCATATACATAACTTTACAATGGGCTAGTCTGGTTAAAAGAAGAGGTTGCCAAAACCAAATACCAATATGTCTCGGCAAGTGACGTAAATATTTGTCCTATACAGTGTGCGGTTCTGTATTTGTCAATGTTAGGATATAATACATTGTGCAGACAGCTGTATGGCTGACCGTAAACTATATAACAATACCTATAGACATCATAACAATAGACCGTAGAAAGTAAATATAGCGTCAAAACATATGTGCTCTACGCTAGGCCGATCATGAAATTACGCCAAAGACCATGTGACAGATTTGTTGTCATCGCTGGAGTGTGTAGATAGTTCTACAATGATCTCTTTTTCAAATAATCGATGGAACCATTATGTCACGCTGTGAATGTCATTGCGACGCTCGATTGAGACAATATTTTATCATTAAATTATTGCAGCAGAATAAGCGCCCTCGGTCGGGTTAGTGCTATTCGTAAATGATATGACACTTTCATTCATCAAGGGCAATTTCTACCTGGTGTTGATATTATAATGTCGAGAAAAGAAAGAACCATAGATCAAAAGCGTACAATTAACTGGACAAGAAAGGTAAAACAATAAATGTATGTACTAACATATTAGAGCAGCACCATAAACGTTATTTTGCAACTGTTGCATACATGTACTAAACGTAAAGGCCTTTTGGCCAATAAACACGTAAGGCTAGCTCTTCACGAAAGTGACCGATTGTCAAAATAACGATTACTGTGAAGGGATGCAGTGTTTTTAAATATTAGTATTTATGTTTGAACACTGTTTAATATATAAGATCGTTTTATAATAATTTTGTACAACTACGAATATAGGGACAGGGAAAGCAACTATCTGAATTAGTCAATCTTGGTCAGTCTGTCTAATGACCTTCAGTACTTTTTAAATAAGGTATGATAGTGGTATTTTGTTGATTTTATTGTCAACTTGACTGACTGATGTGGCAAACGCTCGGGGTGGGATTTTGGCTTTGTGTAAATTGTATACATGTTGTCTTCAAGTTGTACTATGTTATAGTTGTATCTATTGAGCAGTGTCCATGCCCCCCTTCAAAGCAATGTGCTGTGTCGGTGTATTTTCGTTTCAACTTGTCCTTGGAAGTTAATTTCCTTTGCCCCCCTTTTAAAGTACACCGGCCACCCACCCCTTTCATCAGTTTTATCTTGCTGATACGCTGGATGAGATTCTGTTTAATAGGGTCACTGTGCTGTTTTGTCACTAACATAAAGTTTTTGGCATACATATTTTCGCTCTCTATTTAATGTCCACCACCTACCCTTTTTATCATCAGTTGTATCTAGCGGAGATGCTGGATGAGATACTTTATAATCAGGTCACTGCTGTTTGGTCACTACGATCAACGTTTTTGGCATATATATTTTCGTACTACATGTAGCTAGATATACTCTTATGTCATACCCCCCCTTTATTGTTTCGGTTGCCCCTTTTGCTGGGAGAGCAATTTTTTAAAGTAGGTCACTATGCGGTTATGTCTTGTTTGGTTGCTTGGGTCATATCGTTGGCATATTCTGGAGCTATATGCATCTAGACACATGTAATGTTAAGTCCCGCCCTATTCCTGCCTTGCCTATTATTGTAAACTAGGTCAAGTCGCAGATGTGCCTGTTTAAGCCGAATTAACGTTAGATCACTGTCCGCGGTGTTTTAAACAAGGCCAGGGGGTGTTGTGCTTCATTTGATCGCCGTTTTGGTGCGTTTGGGTCGTCTTGCAGCGGGGCCTTGTAGAGCTTGGTCGAGTATTTGCTGCGTTTCATTCGGTCTAATGCAATAACCGTTATTATACAATTTCTTTGTGAAACTGGGTAATCCTGCATTTTTTCGGCGGGGACTTGGATTTTTAATTGTTTCTCCGGCTTATGTGTGGGTATTGCTCAGTGTAGTTGCCAGAAATATGTAATGTTATTTCCCACCCCATTCCTACCTTGCCTTATTTTAAACTGGGCCTTGGGGGACTTGGCCGCGATTCATTCGGTCTCATGCATTGGCCGATCTTCTATAACTTCTTTGGGAATTGAGTCATCGTGCATTTTGTCGGTGGGGACTTGGTTGCTCAGGGTAGTTGTGCTGTGGTGTTTCTTTTGGAAATTATTTTTTAGAAATTATTCCACTGAATACCTGAATGTGTTACGTGGAAGTTAAATTTATTTTAAGGTTCTGGTGAAATGCTCAAATTTTGATAATGTGAACACACAGTCAGTCTTTTTCTAAGTTCGCAAACGTCATTTGCCTGGTCGCATGTGCTCTGCAATTTATGATTTTAATTAATTTGATTCGACGTTCTCCGCCTCCTTGTTAATTAATTTACAATGCTAATATGTTTCGTTTCTACATCTTATACAATTATAAAACTCATTTAATTGGCATCGGAATGCATCGATGAAAAGGCCCTCGTGGTGGTCTGGGGAAGCCTTGAGTAAGTCATGTAAACATTTCCCGATGCCTCACGAATCTAATTTGTTCAATTCGGTAGAACAACGCCCATGCAAAAAATTCTCAGTAGGGCCTATGCTTCACTACACATGCAGTTGTGTATTTTAGTAAAGTTCTTGTTTGTTTCATTGATCATCCAAGTCGAAGAATGACATGCTTGACATATTTATAGAAATGTTGTTTAAACTTCAATTGCAATACGAAATTGTTACGAGCATTTGATATGTCTCATTTAATGGATGTTTTTCTGTCTTGAAATGAAACGAAACAGTGAGCAATTCACGGGATACCTAAGTGCAAAAACAGAACATTGTATGTATACGCACTCTTTATTCGGATATTTCTGTTTACATTGGTAAGCAGCCAGGTAGCACTCAAACTTTGTTTTACCGCCTTATGGACTCCATCATCTTTTTAAGAATATACTCGTACATTGTTGTAACGCCCTTAACAGAATGTTGTCATTTTCTCACCTGCATCGGGCGCTTGTACATGTATGCCCGTGCTTCCTGTGGCTATGGTATAACGTATATTGTTTTAAAATGAAGTACTCAACATGTCCCCCGCGATAGTATTAAATATTAACACCTTCGTGTGAGAATGCAACAAGTGGCAACTAACTTTACAATTTTAAGATAGATAGAAAGCACTAAAGCGTATTGATGTCAGAAAAATTGATTTTGAAAATTATATGTAAAAACGCGAAAAACCTTTAGTTAATGAATTAAAACGCTGCATATAATATGTTTCATACATTGGGAGTACATTGTTCAGTAACAATCTCCAATCTTGTACACTGCACAAACTTAATACGCGATACAAGGTCGAACGAACGCTAGAAGAGAATGGTGGATGGAAAGTTATCAGACATGGGTCTCGCTTGGAAGGACGCAGGAAAGAAAGTCGTTGACAGAAAAATACTCTAAAACCTACCACTAGCCTTGTATGTCATGATATACACGAAGAGGAGTAAGTTCGTATATAGATGTTGGTATACCCAGATAATCAGTATCTACATTTAAAGAGTTTCTACGTGATCTATAGTAAGACAATATTTATTGGTAGGGCGTTATAGCGTTATTTGTGACTAGGTTTTCTTAATGGAGATAACTAGAAAAGGAATAATTTTATCCCGCCCATCTACTGTCGAGCCAACGTAATATGGGTTCGTTTCTTGCCTGCTATAAAGCGCCAAAATGGCAGATAATTGATGAACGATAATCGCACTACAGGTTTGATATTTAATATTTTGATAACATTTAATACAGGAATTGTCCTGCTGTTTTAATAAGTATTGGAGTAATATAATTACAAGGTATATTCTGCGCATTTATGAAAACACAGCCAACACATGTACAAACCCTATTGGTAAGTTACCATGTGGCTAATTTTATTTAACACGAGTAGTTTGATTGCCTTAATTTTCACATGCCAAAGACCCATCAATTAGTTTCTTTAGAACTCCAGACCGTCAGTCTACAAAATAACCGATCCGGAGATCTGATTAAAAGTTTCATAAATAATGCAATTGCCCGAACATATGCACTGAGTGTGAAATAAAAATATTTAGTAATTGCATTGAACAGTTGACCCTTTATCGCCGTTCTATTTTACCCTCTATATGAAACGGTTCGTCAAGAGGCCAAGCATGTATAAATTGTATAATTTGTTTTGCAATTTACATAACAAATCAATTAGAATAGTATGAAAACAACTTAAGAAAGAGGATTTTTACAAAATATGACCATGTTCATTTGGCTTATCATTATTACTGTAAGAATGATTCAACATCGTACATGATATAATACATGTAGGCAAAATATTTTCTCTGGTTCGATGTGATATATGGTTGGAACTAGATACCAAGATTTGCTGACTTCTTACAATGACAGACGTATAGCAATTATATCTTCACATCCCATATTTCGTCATTCGGAGGTTATAAATTTATACCCTGAAGTTTCCTACTAAAATTGAATAAAAACAGCTCAACATTAAATATGGTTTGTAAATCAATACACTCAAAACTTGTCAGAATAAAACACGCCGTACCAATACTGTTATTCTATAGGGAGATAATATCACTTCATTTAAATAAGGTTTAATTTGCATTGAATAACTAAAAGACAGAATCGATCGTGAAACGCATATGGATGTATATACCATAAGGGGAATGGTATTATGTGCCTGTGCAACAATATTTCATATTTCCAGATATACAATGCAGTAGTATAGATAAAAACGACTTGATCTGTTCAATCCAATACAAGGTTATTTTACTAGTTTGGAAATGAGAAAGTATGAAACAATCAACGGATCAGTTTAATAGTAATTTTAGGGCAAAAAGTTGTATCATTTGTTTTTGAAATAGACAAAGAAGTTTTAAGGATGCATACACTGCAGATCATATTCCTATTATGATTGATATGTAACAGATTGCTGTTCATATTACACACCGTTTGCTACACCGAATATATTGCAATGCCAGTAGTAAGTGACCGATTAAAGCATAGAGCTTGGTACATTCACATTAAGGACGTCCTTCATATGTCTAATTAGAACAATTAGGTCTTATTTGAAATTAGAAGAGTTGGCAGTGATATCGTACGTCATACCGTGTATATTCTGTCTGTAAGAAAATTAATGTCATTCAAGCGCATCGTCCTGTGATTTATAAATATGAATGGGTATGAATAAACTTACGACCTTGTCATTTTAAGTCATTGATATTTCAAACAGCGAGCATCTGTATCGAGAAGATACGCCTTCCAAACAATTCAGACAGATTTAAAAGAAGAGAAAGATATTTGACATTATCCGACTTATGCATCGTTCAAATAAATCAAGATATATAGGAATTGTAGACTAAATCGTTCTTCCGTTTCTCCCAAAATGGGATTGTTACTTTATATAATTTACTCATGTATGCAAATATAATTTGCATAATAGCGATCCTTGCGTCATCCAATCATTGGATAAAACTTGGACATTCCGATACGGTTTATAGATACGCATTTATCTCAGTAAAGCTTACTTATAAGCGGCACTTGAAATACAGAAATATACCCGAGCATATATCGATTAAGGAATAAACACGTGAAATAAGAAACTGTAGTTTGAACAGGTTCCCCGTTTTTTGCAATATAAAATAAAACTATTTCGTGCTTAGCAAAGTCACGGAAAATGTTGAAATTGCACAGCTCGTAGTGGAAAACTACATGTATATTTTAACAAAGCTTATTTGTTTAAAATCAAAACTCGTAGAAAAGGAAAGCATAACAAACATGAAGCAGAACCAGTTCAAACATCATTCAAAGTAATGATCAAATCGAAACATGGCATATGAAAAACAAAAACAGATTCTTGCCAAATTAAGAAGCGTTAGTAGTAGAAGTGTTCCAGAAATAATAGGACTTTTCTCATAACTTCTTATTCAACACTTACATTTTAATGAAATTTGTCTCATATGCTAAGCAATTCTTACTCTATATTCTGGTAGCAAGAGAGTGTCATTCTTATTGGTAATACTCGTACAAAGCGTTGTCATAGAAACTATGTGACGCCAAGGCGGGTCGCAGTGCTATTGCATACATGTATTACCATCCTTATTAAAATTGTGAATATCTCAGTAACCTCTTCATACATAATAACGCCTTACTATGGGGTATTACATGGATACCCCTGACATGTGCATGAAAACTTATGAAGAAGTCTTTGTATATGATCATAAGCGAGTATACAATTATACGTACAATAATGCGTCCTGAATGAAATGATATCAACGTCAAAAACTAGAAACCGCACAATTGTTAAATAGTGGTAAACATTTAGAAAACCAACACTGCAAATTTCTGATTGTCCGCACTGCTATGAAAAAGTCCTATTAATTGTGGAACACCCCACGTATATACCTTTGTCAAAGAAAAAAAACATATTATGTACACAAACAGCTCATAGCCAGGCCTAATCACAAACACATTTATATATTTTCCACAAAAGTCCAAATCCAGAGGCTGGGTAACAAGTGACAAATTTTCGAAAATTGCTATCATACCATCTACACTACTTTTTTATTATTATAGATTCGTTCGCAACATGTAAATATCGTAAATTATGTTTTTTGTGGGAACATCATTTTAAATTAACAAATTTCACAATATCGTCCTTAGGGTGTTTATACAATTACTATGCAGCTAGAACTTAACACGTTGTTTTGTGTTTTAATTCTCGAATATCGTACACAAGAAATGGACAAAAACATTCCATGTATAACAAAAAACTATTGCTTAGCAATGAACAAACTAATTAAAGTGCATTTCTTAAGGTTATTAAAATCTGTCTTCTGAACCGGTTGTCATGGAAATAAATATAAAATGGCTGCAATACTTACATACGTCATGTCTTACGGAGGTCTTACAATGTTTAAAAATATGTCACTTACTTGCAACAGGCAATAAATCAAGTTGTGTTTAGTCATATGTGATACTTGATGTCCCGTTTAAAACTTGTCAATATTATTCGTTATAAGTTAATGTCACTAATCAAGCAGGCAACTTCACTCGTCCGAATGTCATTTGTGAATGTCGTAATCCATAAACGGTGTAATTCGACAAATTGGACATGCACCATTCTGTTTCATCGAGGACTCCATGGATAACAGAAGAACTAAGAAATACCGTATGTAAGTGCTGCAGCATATACATAACTTTACAATGGGCTAGTCTGGTTAAAAGAAGAGGTTGCCAAAACCAAATACCAATATGTCTCGGCAAGTGACGTAAATATTTGTCCTATACAGTGTGCGGTTCTGTATTTGTCAATGTTAGGATATAATACATTGTGCAGACAGCTGTATGGCTGACCGTAAACTATATAACAATACCTATAGACATCATAACAATAGACCGTAGAAAGTAAATATAGCGTCAAAACATCTGTGCTCTACGCTAGGCCGATCATGAAATTACGCCAAAGACCATGTGACAGATTTGTTGTCATCGCTGGAGTGTGTAGATAGTTCTACAATGATCTCTTTTTCAAATAATCGATGGAACCATTATGTCACGCTGTGAATGTCATTGCGACGCTCGATTGAGACAATATTTTATCATTAAATTATTGCAGCAGAATAAGCGCCCTCGGTCGGGTTAGTGCTCATCGTAAATGATATGACACTTTCATTCATCAAGGGCAATTTCTACCTGGTGTTGATATTATAATGTCGAGAAAAGAAAGAACCATAGCTCAAAAGCGTACAATAAACTGGACAAGAAAGGTAAAACAATAAATGCATGTACTAACATATTTGAGCACCACCATAAACGTTATTTTGCAACTGCTGCATCCATGTACTAAACGAAAAGGCCATTTGGCCAATAAACACGTAATAGTATACAAACAAAAATCTAGCTCTTCACGAAAGTGCCCGATTGTCAAAATGACGATTTCTGTGAAGGGACACAGTGTATTTAAATATTAGCATTTATGTTTGAACACTGTTTAATATATAAGATCGTTTTATAATAATTTTATACAACGACAGAGGAAGCAACTATCTGAATAAGTCAATCTTGGTCAGTCTGTCTAATGACCTTCAGTACTTTGTATATAAGGTATGATAGTGGTCTTTTGTTGATTTTATTGTCAACTTGACTGACTGATGTGGCAAACGCTCGGGTGGGATTTCGGCTTTGTGTAAATTGTATACATGTTGTCTTCAAGGTGTACTATGTTATACTTGTATCTATTGAGCAGTGTCCATGCCCCCCTTTAAAGCACTGTGATGTGTCGGTGTTTTTTTGTTTTAACTTGTCCTCGGAAGTTAATTTCCTCTGTCCCCTTTTAAGGTACACCGGCCACCCACCCCCTTTCATCAGTTGTATCTTGCTGATACGCTGGATGAGATTCTGTTTAATAAGGTCACTGTGCTGTTTTGTCACTAACATAAAGTTTTTGGCATATATATTTTCGCTCTCTATTTAATGTCCACTGCCCACCCTTTTTATCATCAGTTGTATCTTGCGGAGATGCTGGATGGATACTTTATAATTAGGTCACTGCTGTTTGGTCACTATGATCAACGTTTTTGGCATATATATTTTCGTACTACATGTAGCTAGATATACTATTATGTCATATACCACCCCCCTCTTTTATTGTATCGGTTGCCCCTTTTGCTGGGAGAGCAACTTTTTAAAGTAGGTCACTATGCGGTTATGTCTTGTTTGGTTGCTTGGGTCATATCGTTGGCCTATTCTGGAGCTATATGCATCTAGACACATGTAATTTTAATTCCCGCCCTATTCCTACCTTGCCTATTATTGTAAACTAGATCAAGTCGCTGATGTGCCTGTTTAAACACGTTAGATCACTGTCCGCGGTGTTTTAAACTAGGCCAGGGGGTGGTTGTGCCTCATTTGATCGCCGTTTGGTGCGCTTGGGTCGTCTTGCAGCGGGGCCTTGTAGAGCTTGGTCGAGTATTTGCTGCGTTTCATTCGGTCTAATGCAATAACCGTTATTATACAATTTCTTTGTGAAACTGGGTAATCCTGCATTTTTTCGGCGGGGACTTGGATTTTCTCCGGCTTATGTGTGGGTATTGCTCAGTGTAGTTGCCAGAAATATGTAATGTTATTTCCCACCCCATTCCTACCTTGCCTTATTTTAAACTGTGCATTGGGGAACTTGGCTGCGATTCATTCGGTCTCATGTAATGGCCGATCTTCTATAACTTCTTTGGGAATTGAGTCATCGTGCATTTTGTCGGAGGGGACTTGCATTCTTGATTTTTCTTGTGCTTATGTGTGGGTATGCTCAGGGTTGTTGTGCTGTGGTGTTTCTTTTGGAAATTGATTTTAGAAATTATTCCACTTAATACCTGAATGTGTTACGTGGAAGTTAAAATGATTTTAAGGATCTGGTGAAATGCTCAAATTCTGATAATGTGAACACACAGTCAGTCTTTTTCTAAGTTCGCAAACGTCATTTGCCTGGTCGCATGTGCTCTGCAATTTATGATTTTAATTAATTTGATTCCACGTTCTCCGCCTCCTTGTTAATTAATTTACAATGCTAATATGTTTCGTTTCTACATCTTATACAATTATAGAACTCATTTAATGGGCATCGGAATGCATCGATTAAAGGGTTCTCGTGGTGACCTAGGAGAAGCCTTGAGGAAGTCATTAAAACTTTTGTGAAATCCCTGTTCCCGATGCCTCACGAATCTAATTTGTTCAATTCGGTAGAGCGTCGCCCAGGCAAAAAATGCTCAGTGGGGCCTATGCTTTACTATACATGTGGTTCTGCATTTTAGTGATGTTTTTGCTTATTTCATTTCTCATCTTAGTCGACGAATGAATTGCTTGGCATATTTATAGAAATATAGTTTTTACTTCAAGGACAATACGGAAATGTTACACGAGCATATGAAATGTTTCATTTAATTCGATGATAACTTAATTGATATTTTTCTGTCTTGAAATGAAATGAACCAGTGGACAATTCATTGGATATTTAAGTGCAAACACTGAATATTGTATACGCACTCTTTATTCGGATATTTCAGTTTACATTTGTAGCACTCGAACTTAGTTGCACCGTGTAATGGACTCCAACATCTTTTTAAGAATACACACTTAGTTTGTAGTAAAGCCCTTAACAGGATGTTGTCATTTTCTCACCTGCATGCGGGCGCTTGTATGCCGTACTTCCTGTGGTTATGGCATAATGTATATTGTATTAAAATTAAGTACTCATTAATATTAACACTTTCGAGTGAGAATGCAACAAGTGGCAGCTAACTATACAAATTAGGATAGAAAGAAAGCACTAAAGCGTAAAGATGTCGGAAAAAGTGTTTTTGATAATTTGAACAACCACGATAAAACATTAAGTTAATAAATAAAATCGCTGCATATAATACGTTTCGTACATTGGGGTACAGTGTTCTGAAACAATCTCCAACCTTGTACACTACATAACTTAATATGCAATACCAGGTCGAACGAACGCTAGAGAAGAATGGTTGATGGAGAGTTATTAGAGATGGGCCTCACTTGGAAGGATGCTGGAAAGAAAGTCGTTGACAGCAAAATACTCTAAAAACTGACACTAGCCTTGATTTTCATGAAGTACACGAATAGGATCAAGTTCGTATGTAGATGTTGGTATACCCAGATAATCAGCATATACATTTAAAGAGTGTCTATGTGATCTATGGTAAGAAAATATTTATTGGTAGGGCGTTAAAGCGTTATTTGTGCCTAGGTTTTCTTAATGGGGAACACTAGAAAAGTAACAATTTTATCCCGCCCATCTACTGTCGAGCCAACGTAATATGGATTCGTTTCTTGCCTGCTATAAAGCGCCAAAATGGCAGATAATTGATGAACGCACAACAAGTTTGATATTAAATATTTTGATAACATTTAATACAGGAATTATCCTGCTGTTTTAATAAGTATTGGAGTAATATAATTAAAAGGTATATTCTGCGCATTTATGAACAAACATCCAACATATTTACAAACGCTATTGGTAAGTTACCATGTTTCATCCTATGTGGCTAATTTTATTTAACTCAAGTTGTTTGATTGCCTTAATTTTCACATGCCAAAGACACATCAATTAGATTCTTTAGAACTCCAGGCCGTCAGTCTACTAAATTACCGATCCGGAGTTCTGATAAAAAGTTTCATAAATAATGCAATTGCCCAATACATATGCACTGAGTGTGAAATAAAAATATTTAGTAATTGCATTGAACATGTACTCCTTTATCGCCGTTCTATTTTACCCTCTATATGAAACGGATCGTCAAAAGGAGGTTGCCAAGCATGTATAAGTTGTATAATTTGTTTTACAATTCACATAACAAACTAATTAGAATAGTATGAAAACAACTTAAGAGAGTGGATTTTTTAATATGCCCATGTTTATTTGGCTTATCATAATTATTGTAAGAATGATACAGCGTCGTACATGATATAGTACAAGTAGGCAAAATATTTTCTCTGGTTCGATGTGATATATGATTGGAACTAGATACCTAGATATGCTGACTTCTTACATTGCCAGACTTATAGCAATTATATCTTCACATCCCATATTTCGTCATTCGGATGTTATAAATTTATACCCTATAGTTTCCTACTAAAAGCGAATAAAACCAGCTCAACATTTCATATGGTTGGTAAATCAATACACTCAAAACTTGTCAGAATAAAACGCGCCGTACCAATACTGTTTTGTTATAGGGAGATAATATGAAGTAATTTAAATATGGTTTAAATTGCATTGAATACTAGTAACTAAAAGACAGAATCGAGAAACTCGATGTACGTATATACAATAGTTTGTAGGGGGAATGGGGTTATGTGTCTGACGGTGCGACAATATTTTATATAAATTTTCAATCCAATATATGATTATCTCTCTAGTTTGAAAATGAGAAATTATGAAACAATCAACCTGTCAGTTTTATAGATATTTTGAGGCAAACAGTTGCATCCTTTGTATTTCAAATAGGCAATTAGGTCATAAGGCTGCAGACACTATAGTTCATATTCCTTGGATGATTTGATGTGTTAAACATATTACTGTCCATCTTACACAGTTGACTATACCGAATATACGAATATGTCGGTAGCTGGTGACAAATCCAGGCATAGAATTTGGTACAGACACATTATAGATTTCCTTCATAGGTGGTATAAGAATATCAAGATCGTATTAGAAATTAGAAGAGTTGACAGTAATATCATACATGATCACGTGAATGATTTCACTGTTAAGTCGTACAAGCGCATTATCCTGCAGTTTTTAAATATAAATTGGTATAAATAAACTTACGACCTAATCATTCTATGTCAGCGATATCTTAAAACAGCGAGCATCTGTATCGAGAAGATACGCCTTCCGAACAATTCAGACAGATTTAAAAGAAGGGGAAGATATTTGACATTATCCTACTGATGCATTGTACAAAACAATCAAGATATATAGGAATTGTAGACTAAATCATTCTTCCTTTTCTCCCAAAATGAGATTGTTACCTTAAATGATCTACTCATGTATGCAAATATAATTTGCATAATACCGATCCTTGCGTCATCCAATCATTGGATAAAACTTGGACATTCCGATACGGTTTATTGACTTATTTATCTCCGTAAAGCTTATTTATAAACGGCACTTGAAGTACAGAAATAGAATATTGATACTTGGTTACAAACTGCATATTACTGTCATAACAAAATGCCATTTTCCCGGAGACGGAAATGCAAATTTAATTAAAGACATCTTATTTCAAAGTCGTTCAGAGATCGACGAAGAAGGGCAAACAAGTGGAATAAGAAAAAGCTAATTTGGACTGAATTTTCGTTTTTGCAATTTAAATTAAAACGTTTTTGTGCAGGAAAATGCCAAACATTTACATCTGAAGAAGTTGTGTATGGAACAACGCATTTTAAAAGGCATATGTCTTTCAAATTAAGACACGTAGAACTGAAAACCAAACCGAATTTAAAAAAACAACAGTTTAAGTCATATGAACTCAAGACATACATACATGTATTCACGTCAGAACATGACATATGAAAAACAAAAACAGCTTCATGCCAAACCAAGGCATCCGTGTCAAAACAAGGAACATATAATTCATAACTAGCACAACTATGACATATTCAGGTCTAAATATTATTACCAACAAACCAATACACCTTCATGACAGAAATATTTATAGGACAAGTGTATGCCGAAATAAGACATTTTGAAAAATGACCCAATTGTTTAATGCAGTCAAACAAAAAAACATGTGACATGCAACTACTGTACACTTGCATATTGAAATAAGACACATTATAAAACACAGTGCATGTTTTATACATTCATAACAAACAAACATGTCAATTAATATATAGGAAGGACAAATGACCTAACTTGACCCAACACAAATATAATAAGACTTAAAATCCCGATTGTGGATTATTGATTATGTGCATACATGTATCTCAATATTTATGTTATTTACGATTTAAATTAATGATCTCTTCATCATATTTAATAAAAAAATATATACTACAGAAATTGTTCAATACTGTTTTAATTTAAGATATTAAAAAATTAACATTTAAAATATTTTACATTGTTTATATTATGCTACACAATAGTTCAATACATTGCGTTCGCGTATAAGTCAACATACTTTATATATTCATGATCAAAAAAATATGTTTTGATAAAAATAATCAAACCAATAGTTGTATTAAATATAAACGCTTTTATAAATATATAATTAAATAAAAACAATAACAAACTGTACAATACATGGATACATGTTTTCACAATCAGCAAAAGTTTCTAATTATATAACTATTCCTTATTCAAATATAATTACCTTCCTAAGAAAATCATAATCCCGTTCAATTATTCATATTATTTCCACAGCTTCCAAACAACACTAAATAATAAAAACACTTAATTCACATGAATATATATTCGCATTTGTTTAACTTTTCCTAAACTTTGAATGGCATTTTTATGTCAACTTTTTCGACTTTGACACCCTATCTAATTCAATAACACTATTAATCGTGAAATAAACTATCCAACATCTCAGCGTAAAAATCTAACTACATATCGAGCATTTCAATTTTATCTCTTCTTATACCTATTCTATGATGAATGGTACGCTGTGCGTCTTTGAGCATCTCCAGGCATATTGAAGATTCCAATCAATATCAGTTAAACTTGCGGCGTCTCTACCAAACAATTTTCCGAGTGTCGCTTTCTTATGCATAATACATTACTAGTCAAACTTCCAACGTCGCAGCCAAATATGTTACAAAACTCAGCAACATTGTAAACGTGTATTGGGAAATCGACTCAATCATAACTGTAAACGTCCTCTTGCATTCATCTTTATAATTGAGCATCATGATTCTCCTAGCTGATTAGAATCACTTGTTTGATATTTGCAATCAAAACATAAATTGTAAAGAATCCAGATTTTGACGGATAGCATTCAATCGTTCCCAGACCTATAAATATGGATGAGATCTGCAGATGGAGGAAGTGGGCCATGTTAACCATAGAATATCACGTAGCGCAGTTCCAAAGGGTACACGTATAAATCATGGACATATCTAAACTATAGAAGACAAATATGGGCGATGCAGGGCAACCGGAAACGCAACTGAGTATAAGATAGAAGAAATAATGATTAGAAATTAACGTTGTACCTTCAAAACACAATTGTGTTATCCCTTCTAGAAACTGCATATCGATGGCTTAGAACCAGAAGGTCGTAACTACCTCTTACGACCTTATAATATTCTTACATATTTGACAGCTGCTTTAAAATGCGCTTCTTATGAGCATACTTTCATGAAAATCTGAAATTGTCATGTTGACCAAAATGAAGTTTTAAAAACGTGTTTTCCCAAAGGTAAAGAGTAAATTACAGACAGTTTTCTCTTGTTTTCTCAATATATCGATTTGGTAGTTACGACCTTCTTATTGTAAGCCATCGATATGTATTATGAATCGAAAAACACGTTAATAGTTGATATTGTTTCACTGGTAGTTGATAATGTTTTGTTACGTCCATTTAATTTATTGATTGGTTTCTATTGATGATATTGTGTCATTGAAAAGTTTTTAGTTGCTTACCATCTTGGTATTTTCCTGCTTCGGTTTGTATATTAAATTTCTTTTTCTTTCAAGTAAAATGTTAAGCGCTATAATCATGTACATGCTTATAAGATTTGTGCTTATCGCTGGCTTAGAATGAGAAGTTCGTAACTACTTTTATAAGACTGATACATATATGAAATTTGCATCATAAGGCGTTTCTAGTGAGGCTAATTTTAAATTGAAATTGTAAAAGCTAGTTATTCCTTTAGTTAAGATTACATTTCAGACAATGTTATTCTTGTTTTCACAAAATATTAATTTTAAATTTGTACTTACGACATTAACATTCTAAGCCACCGATATATAACAAAGATAAAACAAATAGGACAAGGGGGCAAACACAAAACCGACACTCGAAAAAAGGATAATTCATGGATAACAAGAACACTCACAGTGCCCAACACAACACTGAAAACGAAAAATTGAAACTAAACAGCACACGACCTTCCCTCAAGTGTAAATTTGGTCTAATAAGAATATGCGACGGTTTTAATTATATAACAAGTGACATGTATGTTAAATATGGTAACTACTTTTGTATCCACTTGATATTATTGCTGTATGTATGCTGAGAATTGTAAAACTATACGTCAAATAATATCAATATACATGAAACAAATATATTTATTCTATCACGTGTTGCATTCCGTAATATCTTGTAGTATTTTGTATAGTCGTACCGATTCAAAATTAAATTACACTCATCTAAAGCAATTTAGAAACTCAACGTCTTCTCAACATTGATTTAACCTGGATAAAGGCAAATGAAGTTATCATTAACGGCATGTCAAATCAGCATTAATTGTAAATATTCCAATGCCACAGTGCTTGAATAAGTATTTAATGTAATGTCAATTAATTATAATTGATTGGTACCAAAGGCAGGGTGTAATTTGTAGGTTAATGCTTTTTCAAACATGATTAAAGTAATCATTAGTTTAAAAAGTGATGGCATTTCAATTACTGAGAATTAACAGTTTTGCTGATGTCATAATTTATAAGCGGAGACAATGTCTCGCTAAGTAATATCAATGGTGGTAAGTGGTGCATAGTATTACATCTAGTAACAATGTGCATTATTTAATTAGCTGTTAGTTCAGTTATTTTAATAACTGTTTTGATGGTATGACTTTTGACTAAGACAAGCACCGACTTTCAGCGATTTCAGCCAACATGAAGGATACGATTTTATGAGTAAATCTGGTATTTTGTATTCAATTACGTCAGTCTCTAGTCCCCCCGTTGGGAATGGTACACACGCGGCATAACTGTCTTCGAATTAAAAGAAATATCGAATAACCTTATATAAGTATCGTGATATCTAACCACTGTAGCTACCTTATACAGAGACTGTGTGAACTTACTAATATTTTGGGTCAGGAGACATTTACATTGTATATATGATTGGCATTCTTAAAGTTCTGATAATTAACTTGTTAAATATTGACTAAATCTGTATAAAAATTCATATTTTCTAAAAGATACAACCGTTCATCTATTGAAAAAAAGTAACGATATCATCTTCAGGTAGTTAAATATTCGCATATTTGGCATTTTACATATAGGTATATTTTTTGGTAGACAAAAAACTTTTTAGGATACTTTTGCGTACCTGTCCCTGACAATTAATAGTTTTAACTGTCGTCGAATAGTTAAAATCTAGGACCACCGGGATGTCATTGCATGTCAGGGAGAGCAATATAAAAATAGCGGAAAATTTAGACAAAAATATTCAAATATTAAATGACTTATTAAAAAAACTTGCAAAATTATTTTGATAGACAAAAAACATCTAAGGATTGCTGATACTTTTGCGTACCTGTACCGGTCAATAAATTTGATTTTAGTTTTAACTGTCCTTGGAAGTGCTATTCGCAAAAGGCAATCTTTACAGTTGCCTGTCCTGACTTCCTTATCGCAATATGCCACTTATTACTCGACGTCAAACATCTTTTCATGCCTGATTTGTTGACTTCATTTTCTGTTATTTCATATCTTCTCAAACAAATAATCACAGAATCGCGTGCAATATATACAACAGAAAAAAAGTATTGAGCATTAATGACTGTTATCTTTGCTATAATTATTTTCTTCAAACGTTGTATCAAATGTTTTATAGTACAGTTTGATATAGAGTATCCGTTATCTCGTTAGCTCGCATGCTGCGTATTATATATATAAACAGAATCGGCTAATGTAAATATTGAACCGCTATACAGTTTAGTTGATTTTGTTAGATCTAGGAAAGCAAATTCACGAGTGCGCATACGGCGGACAAGTTGTCTACCATGCACAACACAGGAATAATACATGATTACCGAGAGAACAAAAACAACAACAAATTATGTCATAGACATAATTGTAGATGATAGCGTGTTGAAAGATGCATTTTAACGACATTACGTTATAAATCAAGATCAATGTTAAATAAGAGTAACATTGGCACTCGACATTAGGTGAGCTGACCAAGTAGTGACGTATATTGTTTGAACAATACGTTGTATCATATGATATTATAAGTTAATTGTTCGAACAAGTCAAAATATATTATTTTTATTATACGAGACAAGTTCAAAAAATGTCCTTCGCGAACATATACTAGTCAATCACATGTCAATCTAATATCTAATGAATATTAAACATATACGGGATCTTACCACCGAATTTACTAAAATAAGTAAACAAAAATCATACACATTGTATAAACAGCAATTGTGCTTTATGTCAGCAGAACCTGGGGCCTTATTCACCAACGTTGTAAGATTATAAACTTACATTTAAAATTGACAAAATTTATAATGACTGCCATTTCGTTGCAATTAGATAAAACCATTTTATCTGATTATTTGATGTGATCCATCGTTTTGGACTTATAGTGTTTGTAAATAAGGCCCCTGGACAAGAAGTTATATGGCAATATACTGGTCCACGATGATTGTTAACTTGGCTATTCAACAAATAAATACGACACTAGAATAATATCGTAAGGAAAAAGACACCCAGTGGTTTCAATCTCAATTCCAACCAGAAATAGGGCCAGAATAAAATGTGTATGTTTGCATTTTCTCCTTGTTGACCCCTACATATACATTTATATGTACAAAGTTTCATAAAGCAAGATTAGTAATTTATTGAGTAATTGCAGGATCCAGATTTCAGCGGTAAGCCTTAAGTACATTATTGTATTTTTGTAAAGTTTAATGTCGGTTTACAATAAAAATAAAACGTCGATATTAAAACAACCAGATGGAGCAAAACATTATGCTAGCTGTAGTTGATGTTGTGATATTGAGTTTTCTTATCTAACCTACTCATGTTGATGTTCTTACTTGCAGAAAACTACATCTTGACCGTAATGCCTTATAAATAAAAAAATAAATAAAATGATATGGTATGCTTTCGAAACAGTTTTGTTATCCAAGGTCATAATGTATTGTATGTAATAATTTACGAAGTATTGCAGACATCGCTTGCTATCAAACCACATGATGTATTTGAATCAGCTCCAATCAAATTTGAAAATACACATAAAATCAACACCGCACTGTTTAATTGACAATTAAAATTACGCTGTAACCAAGTTTATTTATGCGTTTTTTATCTCAAACATATGAAACAATATGTATTGATAAATGAGTTTGATTAAGAATGTAATGCACTGTTCATATTGCCGGATAGTATCAGCATATCTTCATCTGCAGACACTGGTAGAGATGAACAAAAGATAGGCTTCCTACTTGGAAGATTCAGTCAGTTAAATCTGTGACACAATTATGCATGTTTTGTTTGCATCGTAAACAGTGTAGATTTACCAAATATGACAATGTGTATATTTTAGTAAACTTACTTACGTAAGAGCAGTATCTAATTACGAACAAATGTTTGAACATACACTTGGAGACTTTTCTAACGCAACACCTCTTCAAATCGATATAGCTCCATTATTGGTGAATGTATTTTGTTGAAACTTGGACTAAGAATTATTAAACACATATCTAGTACGTCCTGTAAATTTGATAGAAATTGATCAACAACAAAATATGAAACATAACAAATTAAAAACATCACTGCAAAAATCAAATTCGCAAAATCGCACAACGTAAATTATTAACAATTTGAAAAGTCACTGAGTATCACAAACTCGAATGGCTTATACCTCATTGAAACCATATAGCTTAGAATGAAACGTTGAGGGATGATTCGCCACTCTTGCACGAGGGCCTGTTCCAATTCGCACAGCGTAAGGGGGCTATGGATGATACATGTCTGCCAAAGACATGTGCTACCTAAAAAAACAACATACGATGCTCAACTTTCTAAATTAAACATACATACGTTCTGAATTGGTTACATGTATATCTAGTGCAGTTAATATGCATATAATGATATGGAATTTAACTTTATATTTTATAAAGTATTGATAAAATGCATAAACTTACACGTCTTAATGACTGACCGGCCTGCATCATGCCTATTGCGCGGTTGGGCTCGTGAATATATTTATACGAGCCATTTTGTTTTTTAATTAATTTTATGTTTTCTTGGTGTAAGATCCCATCTAGAATGATGAAATAAAAATAAAATTTGAATCATATCGCGTTTCTCGATTTCCTCGTGCTTAAAATGAAACCATACCTACACCACGTGCTAAAGCGTCCTATTGTCACGGATGAATGATTTATCATTAGTTTGCACAGAATGTAGTCAAATGACCACATGTGCAATTTCTAATCAATATCTTTACTCATTACTGAGATATTCGAGTTGTAAAAGTGTTGCGTTAGAAAAGTCTCCAAGTGTATATACTCCATTCTTTTCATCAATGTACATGTATACAATAAGTGTATTTGAACATATCATAAATATTATAATCAGTCCATAGTAAAATACATAACGTGAAGCAACTTATCAATAGTTCTTTATATTCTGAAATGTGAAATTTGAAATGGGACATCAAAGTACAACAATGCATATACACTTACGAACACTCATATCGTGATTTTTTCGACCATTGATAAATGAATATGTTTTAAATTGGAGCGTAAATAAACAAATACTCGTTGAATTTCTCGTTGACATGCTAAGACACTGCATGATGAAGCTCTGACTCACAAAGCAGATGTAGCACAAGCATGGCGACAGAAGTACAGCATATGAAAGATGTAACTACCATCGAAGTCTTCGGACTTCAATATTATTTTGGATTTCCGGAAACATGTGGGAAACAAGATGTGTATGGGACCGATTACACGACTACCAATCGCAATAAGACATGCATGAACAGGCCCTTCTTCAGCCATGTAGGAACGTTTCGCAAACATTGACAATATTATCTATTAATTTTTTAGTCGTAAACATATATCGCAAACATCATGGAATGGCATAAAACGTACTAAATAACACGAAGTCGAAAAGTATTTTTACAAAAACCACCAAATATAATTGTTCTTTAACTCAATGTTAAGTGACCAATTTCAGCCAACAAAAATGTAAATGTGTTGTCCGAGGGGGCCTCTTAAAATTTATTAATCATTATAAATTACATTCAACTTCAAGAAAATGAAACAAAATAGTGGCCATGTATCAACAAAATTTCGTTCGTCAAGCGCGGTGAACAGATTTTCTCACAAGTACGTATTGACTCAAAGCCTCAATCCTAATTTCACTTTCATATTCTGCCAGAATGCCAAATAAATCTGAATTAAACAATTTCACTACATCACATACATGCAAACAAAGAATTCAAACCTATTTTCATGATTCTTGTGCATTTTTGTCAAGACTAACCACCATTTCAAGTCGATCCAAAATGTTTTTCACCGGACTATTTGAGTGTATCTGATTTTGGTCCGCGTAGGCATTTAGTGATCATTAACCTTTAGTAAAAAAAAACACAGCAAGTTTTTAAATATTTTCATGGCTTATTTTTGTAATATTTCAATTCACAGTGAAATAAAATTGATATAAAATTCTCATTAGCATTAATTAAGATATAGATGTATACAAACGCAAAGCAAAACTAAATCTCACAAAGGGAAGTAACTGTAACTAAACTTGACAATATTTCTAGTAAGATTGACTGAACACTTCTGGTATCAAAATATTGGCTACATCTTGAAAATCATGGCTATAAGAGTAAATCTTCGCATGATGTTTTTTCAGCTATTGATTGACTCCTGATCGAGAGGTCCCGGGTGCGATTCTCGGCCGGGACACTTGGTCATTTCAGAAACACTATTTAGTGATTCCCACTCAACTAGAGATGATCCTGGTTGGTAACCCAGGGGTAATCTTGCGTGTATCGGTGCTTTACACCGGGCACGTTAAAGAACCAAGGAATCTATTCGGAACAAGCTAGGGTATCGCACCTCTGTCTCTAACATTTGCAATAATGCCACAAAGTGGGTCCTGCAAATTACAAGGAAGAAGTAGAAGAAGAAGAAGAAGAAAAAGAAGATTGATTAATCAGATGGGATATTATTAATTCCTCATTTTCATTCAAATTATAGTTCATTTTATTTTGTTGTGGTAATGATATTTTGTACGAGTCATGTTCCCATATATTTTGTATCAACTTATGTTGCACCTCTAAAATAAAGCCTGTTTACTTTAAGAGGGTAAATATATATATATTCATTTTTAAATGATATATACAATATTAATAAATGTACATAAATTGTATTAATTATGTAACTGTTTGATCTTTTCATTGCAACCTTCATTTTTTACTTGTATCTGTACACAAGCCGTTTGCCAATGAATACAAGTATTCATGTTTTACTGTTAATTTGAAAGAGATTTTGACTATAACCATGTCCTTTAGAGAATTATTTCGAGGTCACATGCCACTGGCTTAGAATGAGAAGGTCGTAAGTACAAAATCAATAATTTGAAGAAAAAAACACAAGATAAATCTGTCTGAAATATGCTCTTTACGTATGGAAAAACAAGCTTCTATAACTTCACTTGGTCACAATAAAATTTTCCAATTTTTAAGGAAACAATGGTGCAAAAGAAATGCCGTGTGATGCTGTTTGTAAAATATGTATTCGTCGTAAAATGTCGTATATGGTTGTAACTTCTACTTACTACCTTATACGACGAATTCATATTCTCATTTTAAGCCCGCCAAATATTCATCTCTATTTTAAAAGAACATGACTATACGTCTGTGATCAGTTATACTTGCTAGTGGCAATAATTATTATTAACGTAAGAGCTTATCTATATGTAGCGTTAATAACCATGTCAATAGAGCTTCGGTTTAACTTCATAGATGTCAATACTGTTTATTGCTAAAAGATGTATGAAACGGTAAATGTCATATTTTTAAGCATGCAGTTAACCGGACTTAGTACTCTATCTGCTAGTATTAGGCGTTGATCACCAAAGTACTATAGCTAGTTAGCGATAGAAAAATAGCGTGTTTTTAAAATCTATTTGGCAGATTTTGGTAAAGTTTCACAGAACTACAATAACTTACTACCTACTCCCATTCCGAATTTCAAAATTTTTAATCACCTATTGAAAGGCACGTATTCTTTATTAGATACTGAAATCACATGCATGTGGACAGTTTAACGCAGGGTGGCATGCTGGTATTCGATTGATGATTTATTATCAATTATTTAACCGTTACAATCCGTGATCGACGGGATTGACATTGCTGTTATGAAGACAAGACTTATGAGGCTCGTATGATTCGGTTTATCTATTAGGCGTGTCGCTTCATAACAATGTACAGCAATAATATGTATTTCATCAGATTCGCAGACGGGCCTCGCGCGTGTTATATTAAGTAGGTTGTAAATACGTAAATATACCCTTAGTGTATCACATGGCCGTAAACTGTGGCTGTCGCAAGTATCAAGTCTTTTAACCTGACATTTTATACGAAATTGCAAATATGTTACAAAGAACTTATGAACAAAACTTGTTTTACTCAATTCTGATGTTGCTCAAATTTCAGTGTGTATTAGGTAGATATATATATTTCATTTATTCGTGCAACATTTCATACTTGTAGGTGTAGTAATTGCAGAGAAATTATTAAAAAATACTACGTTTTTTCTATCGCAAACTAGCTAATATACTAATATATAACTAATATATCCATTCATCATTTGTACAGGAATAAATTTAAAATTGATTAGATCTATATCTCACTTCCTCATACATGTAAGAACATGCCTACTGGTTGTACATTGTAATATGCTCCCTTTTGGTTGATTAATTGTACCATATGTTAAGACTAACGGTGGTTGCAGGGCATTGCCTTGGATATACCCGTTAAACAGACATGTTCTTCTCAGTAATCGTTACCTGTGGGGTGCATTAAAATATTCCTAGTATATAAATATCATATTGCAACTTTGTTGTATAAGTTTTATGACTTATTATATTTTTTTCTTTTTGTCTTTATGTATGCCTCTTGTGTATCGGATTGAATGGGGTGAACTGTAGTTAACTTTCTCAATAAATTGAAAACTTAATGTGTTATTAAACATACCATCTTCTTAATTAATTCCAATTGGTAATTGTTCGGCATCCAAGCATATTAAGTTGGATAAGCAAATTAATTCATAGTGATCCAAATTGATCTCAAATGAAAGCTAGGATGAAGTTTAAGAATCAACCGTTGCTTCATAATTCCTTTGGTAGAGTCTCCATCAACTTTAACAGTTTTATTTTAATGATAAACAAAGTATGCAGCAGACGTATACACGAATTCAGGGCGCTCCTAAAATATGGTATACGTACATACCCTAGCCCCGTAGGTACCAATGGCACTAATCTAGACAATTTGATGCATTTATTTCCTTTTTGATTCGCACAGTACACGTTTATAACATTGCATAATACGTACATCAAGCGCATTAGCAAAGCAGATTAATGATTTATTCTTTAGTTGCAAATTACATCTGATGTGAATATTAATGTACTGAGTCCATTTTAAAAACAATCTGAAATACGTTTGATTCATAAGCATTTATTATTTACGTTTGTTTAGTATGTTTCACCACAAATCAGATCTTTTATAGTCGCATATATAATCAGCGCTATGTTAAACGAACAAGACTATGTCTGTGATTGGATTATTTTGAAATAACCAACGATCAGATAACCAGTTAGAAACCCATTGCATTGGTTTGAACACAAGCGGGGGTTAATACGCTCTTGATACGAGCGTTGAGTCAGTTAATTAAACTGAGTACATGATATAGAAATAAAATATACCTTTTCTAGATAATCTCACACGTTGTACGGAAAAAATACCATAGGTTAATATGAATCAATATTTGATACACTAAAGACCATAATGACAAGTCAATGTATCTTCAATAACAATATATTTATTCCAATAGTTTAATGCTTACTGCTAGAAAGCATGTCTTAAACGTTGAATTTTATATTTTACAGTTAAACAGAATAGGTAGTATATCCGTTTGAATGAGGGATAACTTTAGGACAACTATCTAGAACTTCATTCATCAGTTCATCGTGTGTAACATTGGCACTCGACATTAGACGAGCTGACCACGTAGTGACGTATATTGTTTGAACAGTACGTTTTATCAAATGATATAAGTTTATCGTTCGAAATATATTATTTTTATTATAGGAGACAAATTCAAAAATGTCCTTCGCGAACATATACTAGTCAATTACATGTCAATCTATTATGTAATGAATATTAAACATATACGGGATCTTACCACCAAATTAACTATAGTAAGTAAACAAAACTCATACACATTTTATAAACAACAATTATGCTTTATGTCAGAAGTACCTGGGGCCTTATTCCCCAACGTTGTAAGATTAAAAAGTCCGATTTAAAATTGACAAAATTTATGATGACTGCCATTTCTTTGCTATTAGATAAAACCATTTTATCTGAGTATTTGCCGTGATCCATCGTTTTAGACTAACAGTGCTTGTGAATAAGGCCCCTGGACAAGAAGATATATGGCAATCGACTGGTCCGCGATGATTGTAAACTTGACTATTCAACAAATATGACAATAGAATAATATCTTAATAAAAAAGTCACCCAATGGTTTCAATCTCAATTCCAACCAGTAATAGGACCTGAATAAAATGTGTATGTTTGCATATTCTCCATGTTGAACACTACATATACATTTATATGTACCAAGTTTCATACAGCAAGATTAGGAAATTATTGAGTAATTGCAGGATCCAGATTTCAGCGGTAAGACAGTATTGTATTTTTGTAAGGTTTAATATCGATTTATAATAAAAAGTCGAAATTTAAACAGCCTGATAGAACAAAACATTATGTTAGATATATTTGATGTTTTGATATTGAGTTTTCTTATCTAACCTACTCATGTTGAAGTTCTTACGTGCAGAAAACCCGTAACTACCAGCTACATCTTGACAGTAATGCCATGTAAATCGTAAAATTTAAACAAGATTATATGATATGCTTTAGAAACATTATTATTATTCAAGGTCATAATGTAATGTATGTAATAATTTACAAAGTATCGCAGACATCGCTTGCTATCAAACCACATGATGTATCTGAATCAGCTCTAATCAAATTTGAAAATACACATAAAAATCAATACCACACAGTTTAATTGACAATTACGATTGTGCTGTAACCAAGTTTATTTATGCGCTTGTTATCTCAAACATAAAAACAATATGTATTGATAAATGAGTTTGATTAAGAATGTAATGCACTGTTCATATTGCCGGATAGTATCAGCATATCTACATCTGCAGACACTGGTTGAGATGACCAAAATATAGGTTTCCTACTTGGAAGATTCAGTCAGTTAAATATGAGATACAATTATGCATGTTTTGTTTCCATCGTAAACAATGTAGATTTACCAAATATGACAATGTGTATGTTTTTTAAGTAGTAGTAAACTTACTTACGTAAGAGCTGTGTCTAATTACGAACATATATACTCAATTCTTTTTCATCAATATACATGTATATGTATACATAAAATATATTTGAACATATCAAAATTATCGAAGTGTAGATTCACATTCAACATTTAATTTTAAGGGCATTTTGGCATATAATTATTATTATCAGTCCACAATAAGATGCATTACGTGAAGTTACTTATCAATAAACTAGCATAGTTTTTTTTTGTATTCTGGTTAAAATTTGAAATGGGACATCACAGTACAACCATGCATATACACTTACGAACACTCCTATCGTGATTTTCGACCATTGATGAATGAATATGTTTTAAATTGGAGCGTAAATAAACAAATACTCGTACTGCATACTGAAGCTCTGACTTACATAACATATGTAGCACAAGCATTGTTACAGAAGTACAGCTTACGAAAGATTCCACTACAACCAAAGTCTTCGGCTAACTTCGCACTAACATTAATTAAGATATGGGTGTATGCAAACGCCAAAGTAGAACTTAATCTTGGTGTCAATAGCTGAGCAATCCTGAAAGATATAGGTGGTGTGTTAAGAGTGCGCGTATGCGTATATAAAGCAAAAAATTGTACAAGGGGAAGTAACAGTAGCTAAACTTGACAACAATTCTAGTAAGATTGACAAAACACTTCTGGTTCAAAATATTGGCTGCAACTTGGAAATCATGACTAAAAGAGTAAATCTTTTCTTGATGTTAATTCAGCTATTGATTGATTAATCGATTCCTCAATTTCATCCCCAGTTATAGTTCGTTGTATTTTTTGTGGTATGATATTTTATACGATATGTTCCCGTATATTTGTATCAAATTATGTTGCGCCTAGAAAAAATAAAGCATGTTAAATTCTCGAGGGTAAATGGGCTGCACGTGTTCGCCTGTTAATTATATTGATAACACAGACTAAGTATTATTTTAAGGCGAATTCCACACACATTTGCATGGTTAAATATATATAGCAGATATGTAACTATTCGAAATGTTCATTGAAACTTCACTTCCTTCATTAGTTATTAGTATTTGTACACATACCCTGTCTTGCATATGGTTTTAACGTATTGGGGTAGGTGACGATAGTCTCTGTAGTGTAATATTTTACTCTAAGCATTAGAAACATACATCACCTTACATATATGCATTTGCCTGAAAGTCTATTCATTATTTGAACTACTCATGGGTAGGTAAAAGGCACCTAACACATATAGATTAATAATAATTTACAAGGACTATGATTGGGATGGAGGGGATATTATTGTGAGGACACATATAACAAGCACCATTTTGTCTGTGGTTGGTCCATTTAGCTATAGGCAACGGCACAATAACAAGGACGACATCGCCTACGTTTGTAAAGAAGCTATTATATATGAAAATGATATGAACTAAATTCTATAATTTCATGCCAATATATATATTCTTTAGAACTTAATTGATGGCCATAATTTTTATTGGTAAACATATGTACCGAACGTTTAATGTTACATATTTGATTCATACTGCTAAACTCCGTATTATATCCATTAGAAGTAGGCGTTTCATTAAGATGACTATCTAGTACTACGTGCATTTATCATTTTTACAGGTTTAACTTTAAATTTGTTTAAGATCTATATCTCAATTCCACGAACATGTTAGAACATGTTTGAGGGTTCTCATCAGTTCCCTCTTGGTTGATTAATGTGACCGCATGTTAAGACTAACGATGCAGGGCATTGCCTTGGAAAATCCATAAAACAGACAAGTACTTAACAGTTATTGTAACTTGCGGGGAGTTTAACTATGATATTGTAAATTTGTTGAAAATAAACAGTACTATTGTACTATCTGCAAGTTATGTAACTTATTTATTTCTATTTTATCGGGGATTTACGGCGGAATAACGGTGGCTTATTGTCCCGTAATTTCACTGTCAATAATTTCACATGCGATATTTTCACTCAAACTTTTTTCAGAAAAAATTCCTCGACATCAAAAATAAAATAATGAAGCATTTTCACTTATTTTCTTAATCTTTAATAAGTAACTAAACTCTATATGGACATATATGTCAAAACATGGACGTAATTGAAGCCATTGCAGACGAACTACTTGAAGGCAACGCGGCTCGTGCATGGCGGGAAAAAGATGTCACGGAAAATATTTGAAGAATATAGTGGAATTTCAATTTAGTTGGGGGCATATAACTAATTAAGAATATTTGAAGCATGACATAAAAAGAATATTAGTTTTTCACGGTGTATGATCGGTTGGTAATTTACCTCGTGAGCAGCTGACAGCTGAGATTTTCATTCGTGAAAACATACCTTCAGCTACTCACTCGGTGAACAATCAGCCGATAATACGCCGTAAAACACAAATATCCTCTATACGACGTATAATGTTTTTAAGTTCCTCTCTTTGTCTATTGTTTCTCTTCTTGTATATTTGATTTGTTGGATGAACTGAATAATAGTTAACTTCCCAAATGAATGTAAACTTAACCTGTAATAAAAAATGTCATATTCTGATTTAATTCCAATTGGTAATTGTTCGGCATTCAAACGTATTAAGTAGGATAAACAAATTAATTCCCATTGATCCAAATTGATCCAAAATGAAAGATAGGATGAATACTTTCAACCACCCGTTGCTTCATAGTTCCTTCGATACAGGCTAAAACATTTACAGCTTCATCTAATTGATACAGCAGACCGGAAATTGTTTTATACACGTGTTGTCGGCGCCCCTTAATATCGTATATATATCTAGGGTTTAAGACTGTACTTACTGCTAATAAATAACGAGGGACATACTACCAATCTTGCAGATAGCCAATTATATTGCTGTCTTAGAAGGTCGTAACTACTACCTGGGTGAATCAAATAGTCCGTAGAAAAATATCATAACTCACAGACCACAGCTTCAAATATTTTCAAATTTTAGTATAACGTGATCATAATGATAAGTATTACAAAAAAATTTGTCAAATTTCATTGAATTAGTCAAAACTACATTATTTTTACACCGAATCGCGCACATACTGTAACAGCAGTCAAACTGACGCCGAGATTATCAATACTTAACGTTAACATTTTGACTCATTTTCGCTTTCCGAGTGGCTAATATGTAGGTATTTTTGGATTACCATCGTGAACATAGTTTCCGCATTTTCAATTGTTCGTTTAATATAGTGTGCGCTGTCCAATAAGATTATTCTAAGTGTTTTGCTATATCCGCTATTATATAGCACCGGTCCTCTTCGACGACGCTGCGAACCAACGTCACCAAAATCGGTTGTATTTTATTAGGTTGTCAACCTCTAGTATCCTACACGTTAGCACTAATTCCATTTATAAATCGATGTCTATTTATTTCAGGATATATACCTTAACGTTTTAAAACATGTATTGTTTCTGATACCGTATATTCCAGTTTCACGCAGATTTTGATAGCAGCCTTCCTGTAGACCCGTTTTAAGCCGATATATCTATAAAGTACGATTATGTAAATGTCGATTAAATTATAATTTATCGAAGATGACGTCTGAAATTCTAACAGACTTTATACATGATATCATGCAATCATACATAACATTTTGATGGGTTTGGAGGTCCGACAGTCGAGATATTTTAGGAAATTTAATGAAATTTGTTTCAAATTATCCGTATGCTCCGGTATACGTTATCGCCCTTGTTTTAGATATGAATATTTTCAAAACGGTTTTCATTAGGTCGCTACAAATCTGTGTATGCAAAGAAAATACCAATGCATGCATACAGCATAAATATGACGACAATAACTCTGAAAATAAAAAGTCATGACAAAATTCTACGAACTTTCTTATTCACCCACGTACTTACGATATTATAAGACTGATACATGTACAAATTTGAAATCTGCATCAGAATGTGATTCTTACATTTGTAAGGGCCTATTTTCATGAAAGTCGGAAAATGTCATGTTGACAATAATGAAGTTGTAAAAGCTTGTCTTACCATACCTAAAGCAGAGTATATTTCAGACATCGTTCAGTCGGATGAACACGCATTTCTAACTTTCTCAGTCTAACGCAATCAAGCATGTGAATAGTGTAAAGAAATAAATTAAATTAATTTCTAGGAGCACTTGGTTAGTGTTTAGTGTTTTGTAGACAAAATTCATCTTAGAAAACGTTTGAGTACATGTCCCAGTCAATTTAACTGCCGTTAAATGTGCTCTTAGCAAACGACAATCTTTGCCGTTGCCTGCTAATACTTTATGTTTCCGTTCAAATATTTAAAAAAATCTATATTCAACAATTTACAAAAAAAGTTTTTTCGTAGACATCTAAGGATACCTTTGCGTGCCTACCCCTGTCAATTAATAGTTTTAACTGTCGTTGAATGTGCCAAACAGTTAATATCTAGGACCACTAGGATGTCAAACTGGAGAGCAATACAAAAAAGCACAAGATTTAGACAAAACTTTTCAAATATTAAATGACTTATAAAAAAAAACTTACAAAATTATTTGCATAGACAAAAAGTATTTTAGGATAGCTGTCCCGGTCAATAAATTTGATTTAAGTTTTAACTGTCCTTCGAAGTGCTGTTCACAAAAGACAATATTTGCAGTTGCCTACCCGGACTTCTATATCACAATATGCCACTTAGTACTCGACTTCAAACATGTTTTCATGTCTAATTTGTTGACTTAATTTTCTGTCATTTCATATCATAAACATATCGCGTGCAATTTATACGACAGAAAAATAGTATTGAGCTTTATCGACAGTTATCTTTGCTGTTATTATTTTCTTCAAACGTTGTATCAATTGTTTCATTGTACAGTTTGATAATGAGTATCCGTTATCTCGTTAGCTCGCAAGCTGTGTATTATATATATAAACAGAAACGGCTAATGTAAATATTGAACCGCTGTACAGTTGAGTTGCTTTCGTTAGATCTAGGAAAGTAAATTCGCTAGTTATCACAATGCGCATAAGGCAGACGAATTGTCTAGCATGTACAATACAGAAATAGTTCATTGCTGAATTAAAAAAAATTCCCGAATTATGGCAGAGACATTACGGTATAAAATGGCATTTTAACGACATTACGCTATAAAACAAGATTGAAGTTAAATAAGAGTAACACTGGTACTCGACATCGACTCAGATAATAAAGTAGTAGTGATGTATATAATTATTGGGCCCTTTACCAAAAAATAAGTATAAGAGAGGTGTTGAACGTATGAATGAACAAAACATGAACCCCGATTTTGAAATACTGGATAAAATCAATTTATATATATCTTTAAAACCATCGGAAAAGGTTTTAGGTTCAACATATGATCATTATAATTATATTGAATATTCAATTTGGTTAAAGCTTAACACAACAATTTAGTAGATGATGTTTGGTTTTTTTGGTGGTTTTTAGGCAAAATGGCCATTTCATTAGTATCAAGAAAGCGTTGGTAAATAATTAATTTGCCCTTATTAAGGAGAACGAGAGTAATATTTGTAAGAAGGGTTGTATAAGTTCTGTTTTCAGTAATGGTGAAATGACACCAAAGATTGAAAATTGCACAACATTGCAAAAGCCTACAATATAAAGTTCTGTTGGTTCCATGATGTCTATGGTGAATCCATTAGCAAAATGTGGAATGGTATCACTGATGTGAGTTAAAAAGAATAAAGACTTTATGTGTTTTTTTTTCATTCAGAACGAGATGTCTTCACGAGTACACTTAAACGAATTTCTAATTGGCCACCCCAAAAATTATTATATCATCTGATAAATTATATCAATAAATCTTAGGCTGTGTTATTTGTTCATTCCACGAACTAACTTATCTATTTCTGGAAAGAAATGGCGTATTCATATACAAAATCATCCATGCGTAACGGTTGGTGCGAAATTGCTTTTTTGCACGTTGGCCTCGTGCACAGCTTGGAATAGTATCGTTTTTGGTATAAATTTGTTACCTGTAGATCGACTTTTCTTTAAACACTATAATTTGTGAAAATGAGCCATGTGGAACGCGCTCATGACGTCAGATGCATGCATACATTGAACGAATTTCTGATTGGTCAAGTGTTTTTATAAATTAGTTTTTACAAAAATGCTTTTAGAAGAATACAAATAAGCGAAACCCTGATACTGTCCAATGTTATTGATTGAAAATATGTTTCTCGCAGTAATTCGAGCTAAACACCACGTTATTATAAATATCGCTTTTTACAAAAAGACGTTTTGACGTACATGTCTGGATTTGGTGCTGGTACTCGTCATTCTAACGGCCTCAGCGCGCCCCGTATTTCTTATTCTCGTCATTATTAATACCTTTCATTAAGCCAATCGATAGAGAATACATTTTGACTGGTTTCAAAAATCAAACATGGCGGGCACGTGAACCACGTGCACGTAAGCCATTTTGCACTAACTGTTCCGCATGGATGATTTTATTCATGCATGCGTAATTTATTTCTTGAAATCGATAGATAAGTGCATGGGATGATAATAACCACAATTTTAGAAATATTGACGGAATATATCGCATAATATAATATTTCATTGGGTGGCCAATTAGAAATTCGTTTAAGTGTATATTTATTACAAAGTATTTCCATTTTATATGTACATGTACGTAATATGCATTAATTAAAGTATCGAATCACCAAAATTTCTTAGTTAACGAAACTCATACAAATTGTATAAGCAGCTAGTGTGCCATATCTCAGCAATATCATAGGAAAATAAGTGATAAGGACACCTCACTAGTGCGGCCAACGAAGTACGTTAGAATAACATTTCAACCAAAAGCCACACAAGGGTTTAAATCATTACAGGAGCCCACCCAGGTTGAATTCATTAAACGCATTGAAATATGTCACTATTTCAGTCTCAACATCATTCAGAATTTTTTCCAGAATAAATTATAATTGATCAAATATGTATTTTGTTAAGGTGTTGTGTATTATACGTGTAACAAGCTAGACTTCTGTATGCGTCGTTGTTCTATTGTTTGGTATGCTTTAGAAAGTGTTTTGTTGTCTAAGGTCACATTGTAATACATTTTGAAGTATCGTTGACGTCGCTTGCTATTTAACCACACGATGTATCTGTATCAAATCTTATCGAATTTGAAAATACACATAAAAATCATACCCGCCCTTTAAATTGATAAATATTAAAATTGCACTGCAACCAAGGTTATTTATGCGTGCGTTATCTCCAACATACGAAATAATATTATTGATCAAGGAGTGTGATTAAAGACTGAATTTAAATGTTGATGATGTCTGATGGTATCAACAGCTATATCGTCAGACACAAGTAAAGATGCCAAAAATATATGCTTCCTAACAAGGATTCAGTCTGCGTTATACAAACAAACAACTATACACGTTTGCCTGTCCATCGTATAGATTAACCAAATGTGAAATTGTTTATGTGTTAGGCTAAGTATGGGTTGAAGGTGAACACCACACATATTTGGATGATTAAATTTATACAGTAGATATGTAACTGTTTGAAATTTTCATTGAAACTTCGGTTCCATCATTTGTAATGTGTATTTGACGCGTACACTAGCCGTTAGCTTCAATATAATAAAACTGAGCGCCAAAACTTCAGCAAATCAATTAAAAAGTTAACTGTTAACTTTAAATAACTTTTTTCTAAACATTCCCATTAGATAATTATTGCGAAGTCACATACTGCTGGCTTAGAATGAGAAGGTCGTAAGTACATAATCAATATTTTGAGAAAACAATAAAAATCTGTGTGAAATATACTCTTTACGTATTGAAAAACGACCTTTTATTTAAACTTCATTTTGGTCAGAATGAAATATTCCGATTTTTATTAAATTAGGCTCAAAAGAAGCACCATGTGATGCTGATTGTAAATATGTACTCGTCGTATAATGTTGTCACTACTACTTACGACCTTACACGACGACTACATCTTCTCTGTCTAAGCCAGCTCCATTACTATTTTGCAAGAACTTAAATACGTCTGTGATCGGTCAAATTCATGAATCATACATGTAATTGCTAGTTGCAAAGGTTATTGTTAACGTAAGAGCTTCTTAACATGCGGTGTTAATAACCAGGTCAATATGTATCCGGTATAACCTCATAGATGTCAATTTACTGTTTATAGCTAAAACAAGTATGGCACTGTAGATGTAATTTTTTAAAGCATGTTGTTAACAGAACTAAGTACCATTTCCGTCAGAATTAGGCGTTGTTTTAAGTTGATCATCAAAATACTACACTTAAACGAATTTCTAATTGGCCTCCCAATGAAATATTATATTATGCGATATATTCCGTCAATATTTCTAAAATTGTGGTTATTATCATCCCATGCACTTATCTATCGATTTCAAGAAATAAATTACGCATGCATGAATAAAATCATCCATGCGGAACAGTTAGTGCAAAATGGCTTACGTGCACGTGGTTCACGTGCCCGCCATGTTTGATTTTTGAAACCAGTCAAAATGTATTCTCTATCGATTGGCTTAATGAAAGGTATTAATAATGACGAGAATAAGAAATACGGGGCGCGCTGAGGCCGTTAGAATGACGAGTACCAGCACCAAATCCAGACATGTACGTCAAAACGTCTTTTTGTAAAAAGCGATATTTATAATAACGTGGTGTTTAGCTCGAATTACTGCGAGAAACATATTTTCAATCAATAACATTGGACAGTATCAGGGTTTCGCTTATTTGTATTCTTCTAAAAGCATTTTTGTAAAAACTAATTTATAAAAACACTTGACCAATCAGAAATTCGTTCAATGTATGCATGCATCTGACGTCATGAGCGCGTTCCACATGGCTCATTTTCACAAATTATAGTGTTTAAAGAAAAGTCGATCTACAGGTAACAAATTTATACCAAAAACGATACTATTCTAAGCTGTGCACGAGGCCAACGTGCAAAAAAGCAATTTCGCACCAACCGTTACGCATGGATGATTTTGTATATGAATACGCCATTTCTTTCCAGAAATAGATAAGTTAGTTCGTGGAATGAACAAATAACACAGCCTAAGATTTATTGATATAATTTATCAGATGATATAATAATTTTTGGGGTGGCCAATTAGAAATTCGTTTAAGTGTACATCCATTCATCATTTTTACAGGAATAACTTTACATTTGATTAGATCTATATCTCACTTCCTCATGCATGTAAGAACATGCCTACTGGTTGTAATATGCTCTCTCTTGGTTGATTAATTATACCATATGTTAAGACTAACGGTGGTTGCAGGGCATTGCCTTGGATAAACCCGTAAAACAGACATGTTATTCTCAGTTCATCGTTACCTGTGGGGTGCATTAAAATATTCCTAGTATATAAATATCATATTGCAACTTTGTTGTATAAGTTTTATGACTTATTATATTTGTTTCTTTTTGTTTTTATGTAAGTCTCTTGTGTAACGGATTGAATGGGGTGAACTGAATTATAGTTAACTTCTTCAATGAATTGTAAACGTAATGTGAAATTAAACATAACATCTTCTTCAATTAATTCCAATTGGTAATTGTTCGGCATCCAAGCATATTAAGTTGGATAAGCAGATTAATTCATAGTGATCCAAATTGATCTCAAATGAAAGCTAGGATGAAGTTTAATAATCACCTGTTGTTTCATAATTCCCTTGGCAGAGACTCGATCAACTTTAACAGTTTTATTTTAATGATAAACAAAGCATACAGCAGACGTATACACGAATTCAGGGCGCTCCTAAAATATGGTATATGTAGACACCCTAGCCCCGTAGGTACCAATGACACTAATCTAGACAATTTGATGTATTTGTTTCCTTTTTAATTCGCACAGTACACGTTTATAACATTGCATAATACGTACATCAAGCGCATGATCAAAACAGATTAATGATTTATTCTTTACTTGCAAATTACATCTGATGTGAATATTAATGTACTGAGTCCATTTTAAAAACAATCTGAAATACTTTTGATTCATAAGCATTTATTATTTACGTTTGTTTAGTATGTTTCACAAAAAATCAGATCTTTAATAGTCGCATATATAATCACCGCTATGTTGAACGAACAAGAATATGTCTGTGATCGGATTATTTTGCTATAATCAACGATCAGATAACCAGTTAGAAACCCATTGCATTGGTTTGAACACAAGCGGGGGTTAATACGCTCTTGGTACGAGCGTCGAGTCAGCTTATTAAACTGAGTACATGATATAGAAATACAATGTAGATCTACCTTTTCTAGATAATCTCACACGTTGTACGGAAAAAATACCACAAGTTTATATGAATCAATTATTTGATACACTAAAGACCATAATGACAAGTCAATGTATCTTCAGTAACAATATATTTATTCCAATAGTTTAAAGCTTACTGCTAGAAAGCATGTCTTAAACGTTGAAATTTATATTGTACAGTTAAACAGAATAGTTATTACAAACGCATTTTCATGTGAATTAGGGATACATTGAAGACGCCTATCTAGAACTACATTCATCAGTTTATCGTGTTTATTATCTACCCTGTACATGTTTAGGTATATATCTCACTTCCTGTGCGCATTTGGTATTGTTCTTATGGTGTTGAGTGGTTGAATACTTTGCTGGTTTGTTATAAGTGTTAATCATGTGACGTAAGACCAAATACATCGCAATTACCCACTTGTCTAAATTGGTTGGTTGTTGCTGATCTGACAAAAACACTATGTAATATATTCCGCTCTTGTACAGTTAGAAATTGATATATTATAATGGTGAATTCTTTGATAATGCATTATATGCTAATTCTTTCATTATATACTTTATTGTCTAACCCTGATACAGCTTAATGAGAACACACATGATCAAATTAGTAAAAACATTTTATACAATCACTTTATTACATAACGATGATGAACAATCTCAAGTGTTTGTAATTTTGTGTCGCCAAATTCTTAAATTGTTTTTTGATTGAAGGCGAATGAATATACGTTCGTAAATATATTTCCAAATCATCCAAGGATAAAATATTGTATAGTTAAATCATTCATCCATCATCATCTCATTCAATTATAGCAACCTTCTTCTCTATACTAGTAATTGATATTTTCTGATCATAAGCTGGTACCAAAGGCATTTGTCTCCCGAGTCAAATTTCATTATTTTATCAAACTGGTCCCAATACCGCGTTAGAGGTATATTTGATATATTCTCAAACAAATAATGACAGAATCGCGTGCAATTTATACAACAGAAAAAAGTATTGAACATCATCGACTGTTATCTTTGCTATAATTATTTTTCTTAAAAAATTGTATCAAATGTTTTATAGTACAGTTTGATATAGAGTATCCGTTATCTCGTTAGCTAGCATGCTGCGTATTATACATATAAACAGAATCGTCTAATGTCAATATTGAACCGCTATACAGTTTATTTGCTTTTGTTAGATCTAGGAAAGGGAATTCGCTAGTTATCGCAATACGCATGAGGCAGACAAGTTGTATACCATATACACTACAGGAATAGTGAAAAGTTAAAAAAAATATGTCAAAGAATTACTCGTAAATAAAAGTATTATGATAGATGAAATATAACGAAAGTTACGCTATTCATCAAGATCAATAATAATAATTATTTATTTTTATACGAGGGGCGTTTCAAAAGTTCCAGTGCTCTAAAATGTTTATCGTATGTTCAAATTACTTTAAATTTTGCATCCAAATAGAACAATTCATTATACATGCTGTACCACGTAACAAACGCTTTAGGGTGTGTCATACAAAATAGCACTGCTGCCATAGTGACGTCAGTAATGGCTACCCGGGGTAGAAATCGTCAAAATAACCATCACATTGACTCCAACTAAACAGCTACCAATTAACTACAACCTAATATTACTGAATGGAACATTTGCGAATGGCGGTATAACATCATTTTGATCAATTTATGCCATAGTTAAAGTAGTCCCACAGTTGAGTTTAGGTTTATTTGTCGCCGTATTATAGTCGCCCGTCAAATATCAGTAAATCATTGGAATTTGACCAGTTTTTGTCTTTTGACAGGAAAATTAAGACTCGAAACAGTAGATTTTATAACCACTCCCTGTTAAGAGCGTTGCATGTCACTGGGTAGGATGTATGAATAATATGAGAGCTTCCAGACTGCCAGTGGTACTGCTGCAGACGATCAAAGGAAGGTACGGCTAGTTGTGAATCAGACGCTAGACGTTGTGTTGGCTTGATTTTGTGACACTTCCGAATGTTTTGCATAGGGACCCTGGAAGAGCGTACCTTGAAACGAGGCACTTTTTCAGAATATAAAGCATTGTTGTTGCTGCAATCGGTGAATTTTCTGTGTCATTTGACTGACTGAGTGATATTTAGTCAGAACATGTTAATAAGGTACGTCCAGATATAACGTTGCCCCGGGTAGCCATTCTTGACGTTACTATGGCAGCCGGGCCATTTTGTATGACGCACCCTCATGCGTTCGATTCATCGTGCACAATGTATTATGAATTTTTCTATTTAAATGCAAAGTTTGAAGTAATTTGGCAAAAAGATAAATATTATAGAGCACTTTTCCTGGAACTTTTGAAACGCCCTACGTATATTATATCGTTTATATAAGTTTATCGTTGAAACAAGTCAAGATATATAACTTTATTACAATAAAATGTCCTTCGCGAACATATGAAAGTCAATAACATGTCCATCTAATATCTAACAGATATTCAACACATTGCCTTAACTATGGAATCTTACCACTAAAGTAACTGTTAGTAAGTAAAAATATCATACACATTGTATAAGCAGCAATACTGCTTTTTCTCAGCAATACTTGGGGCATTATTTATCAACGTTGTAAGACTAAAACTTGGACATAAAATTGACACAATTTATGATGACTGACATTTGTTTGCAATAAGATTAAACCATTTTATCAGATTATTTGCTGTTATCCGCTGTTTCAGGCTTACATAGTTTGTGAACATGGTCCCTCGAAAAGAAGATACATGGAAATCCACTGGTGCGGCCCACGATAATTGTTAACATGACTATTCGACTATTCACTAGAGTAATATCTTTATTGAAACAGTCACCCAATGGGTTCAATCTCAATTTCAACCAGGAATTGGATCGGAATAAAATGTGTATGTTTGCATATTCTCATGGTTGACCCTTACATATGAACTCGTAAGTACCAAGTTTAATAAACCAAGATAAAAAACTTTTTTATATAATTGCAGGAGCTAGATTGCAGCGGAGGGACTAACGGAAGTAAAGCCTAAAATCCGTGTATTTTAGTTAATTTTTTTGTCAGTTTCAATAAAAAATAAAGCAATGATATTTAAACAACCTGGTGGAACAAAACATTATACTAGCTGAAGTTGATGCTGTGAACATGCTGGTCTTTTATATTAAGATTTCTTATCTAACCTACTAATGTTGACGTTCGTACATGCAGGAAATCCGTAACTACAAGCTACATCCGACAATGATGATCGTAAAATTTTAACAAGATTATATGATACCGGTACGCTTTAGAAACAGTTTTGTTAGCCTAGGTCATATTGTTATGTATGTAATAATTTTCGTAGTATCACAGACATCTGTTGCTATTAAATCACACAATTTATCTGAATCAACTCTTAGCAAATTTGAAAATAAACATAATAATGACATCCGCACTATTTAATTGACAATTAAAGATTGCACTGCAACCAATGTTATTTTATGTATGCTTTATCTCTAACAATCGAAATAATATTTAAATATTGATAAATTAATTTGATTAAGAATGAATTTAAATGTTCAAATAGTCTGATAGTATCAGCATATCTACATCTTTAGACAGAATTTAAGATGAAAAGAAGAAATGAGTTCTACTTATTGATACAACTAGGCGTGTTGTACTTTCTTCGTATACACTGCCCTCCAAAAGTTCCTTCACCTTCATCAAATGATATGATATCACGTTTATGGCTGTTAAATAATGACATAATACTAGCAAATAAGAAATTCATAAAAAGCAATTATTTTTGTTTTGAATTAAAATTATGTAGAAAACAATTTTGTAGGGTTAACACATGCTTTTTCGTGCTATTATATCTGCAGAGTCCCGAGGGACGGTTGGCGCCCAAGCCATATCTAAACGATATGTACACCAGATACATATATTATGTACAAAGGAAATTCTTAGCAAACTGAAGCTTAACTTTACAACATTTCTTATGATATTTACAAAAGCACTTTTTGATAGAATATAAACTTTTAAAAGAGAAAACTCTCCAAATATTATGTTAACGATGTAATAGAATGAACTCAAATACTAATTAGTATATCTAATTTCACTATTGTAAACTTAAATGTGTAATAAAACATACAATATTCTAAATTAATTCCAATAAGTAATAGTTCGGCATTCAGTCATATTAAGTAGGATAAACAAATTAATTTATATTGATCCAAATCGATCTCGAATGAAAGGTAGGATGAAGACTATTAATCACCCGTTGCTTCATTCGATGCCGCCAGGAGGCGGCATCGAGTATGAAAGGGTGCAACCAGATGTCCCAGGAGGATACAAGATTTGATTGGTTATAACGCTGTTGGACTCGCCCGTCAGGGGTAAAATAGGATGATAAATATTATAGCAAAATTTTATATAAAAATATTTTTAATATTATTATCACAAGATGTATGTAAAATGATTATACACTCATTTATTTCCGGCTAATAATTTTTTTTATTCGACTTTTATAAAAACAGTTTATCTCATACCTTAAAATTGAATGACTACCAGGGCAATGTTGTTCGGTAGGTACTAAAGTCCAAATCAGTTCGGAACGGGTGTTTATATAACGGCTACATATGTTGCAATTTGCGGGTCTTAGCAGGGGCTATTAAAAAGTAAAAAAAAACTATTTGCGCGGAGCGGCGATTTTCCTTTCGAACTTATACTCCTGCCAAATGGAACTAGTTCTATGCATATTTTAAACTATGTTGAACGTATTAATTCGCAATAAATTTACTTATCAAGCTCACAAACCACGAAATAACAATGTCCTTTAGTGTCAGTTTCACGTTGTCAGGCTATACCACGTTATTGGAATACACTTTGTTATTTTATGAAACATGCTAAATGCCATCTGTGAAGCATTAATCAATATTATAATGGTGCTCATATTTCTAAAACATGTTATGTTCATTTGAATAAATATTTCAATAGAAAATAGAATGTTTTCATGTTTCCTATTCTTTCCTGGTGTTTCACTGCCTTCAAGTTTTTAACCAGGTTTTCCAAAGGAAAACTCTGGTTATTAGATTGCTGAATGTCGGCGGGCCTTAACAATTTCTTCTGTGCACAACTCCTCCTACATTTCTTCATAGATTTCAACCAAACTTTCAGAGAATGATTGTCATCATGTGACCTGGTGCATATTATCAGGGTTTTATGATTCAACCAATTTTGACGGAGTTATGGCCCTTGAAACAGAAAAAATTGGCCGCTTTCCTTATGTCGCACGGTACTCAAAGAACACGACATAGAGTCATGAAACCTTCACAGAAATGGTCAGGATGTTTTCTCTACACCTGGGGTTTCACTCCCCTTTCAGTTTAGTACATCCAGAGTTATTAGCCATTGAAATGGTGTAAAATAGCCATTTTTGACTTGTTTCACATGCTACTCAAAAAGTATTTGACCTAGGATCATGAAACCTTTATAGAAATGTTTGACAGCATGTACTCTAGTGCACCTGGGGTTTCACTCCCCTTTCAATTTAGTACAACCAGAGTTATTGCCCTTGAATTAGTGAAAAATACCCATTTTCAGCAATCTTAAGTTTTTGCAGCGTACACTCAACACATGAGAATAACTTCCCTTGTGCATCACACATCACGCCGGAATTTTAGTTTGTTTACAAGTTTCTACCAATACCTTTTACTAAATAAAAAGATTTACTTAAAAAGAACTAGCGGCATCTTTGATGCCCAGCATCAACATTTCACTTGTAATTCTTTTGGTAGAGACTCCAGCAACGTTTACAGTTGTTTTTTCTTAATGATTAACATCGCATACAGCAGACCGGAAATTGTTTTTTACACGTGTTGTCGGCGCCCCTACAATATCGTAACTATGCTCATCGAGGGTTACTACTTATACTTCGTGAGGTACATACTACACTCTTGCTTTGCATGCAGCCCTGAATATTTATATATATACTACATGTGTATGCATGAGACCGACAATTTTAATTGTTGTATACACGAACTAAGGGCGCCCCTAAAATCATGTATACTTATATTCTCTAGCTCCGTAGATACCGATGGCATTAATCCATAAACTTTGATGTATCAATAGTTTTTAAGTCGCGCCATACATATTTATAACATTGCATAATACATCGTGCTCTTGTCCGTCCAACAAGTAACAATTGGAACCTAATGTAAATATACAGCGTCTGAACCCGTATTTTAAGAATATTTATAAAATAATTTATTTTTCATGTATTTTTCACTTATTAGCTATGTTTTAGAATATGTTTTACTAAAATACTTTGTATACTTATAGCCGTACATGTATATACTCATCATTATTTTCTTAGCACATTGATACGTCTATTATCGGATAATGTTGCAATATGCAACGACTGGATAGCCAGGAAGAAACCATCGCATATGTTTGAACAATAGATCTAAATACAAGCACCGAGTCAGCGACTTAAACTGAGTATACGCTATAAAAAATTGCAAAAAATATAATGTAGAACATACTTATTCCAGATAATCTCACTTGTACAGACAACAGGGAACATAAATCATGTATTTGATGCCTATAATACCACGCCAGTGTATTTTCAGTATCAATTCATTACTGTCAATATGTTAGTGTATACAGCTAGATATTATGTCTTAAACGTTTAATTTTATTTCTTAGTAGCGTAGTGGAATTAAATGATATATCCGTAAGAATAGGCGTAGCTTTAATATGTCATTCTAAAGCTAAATTCATTCATCATTTTGCATCCTCAACACTGTACGAGTTTTGATATATATCTCACTTCCTGTGTACTTTTTGGATTGTGTTATTTGTGTTAAGTGCGGCCTTACCTTTCTCATTTGTTATTATCCATTTTCATACCAACATCAAAATTCGATGGTTCTAGTTATGTGATGAAAGTATTACTGTTTGTCGGGCTACATGCAGCGTGGTTGCTATTGTGGGCTTAACATCTTGTTTACAAACACGTTCAATATACACATATATCCAGTCGCAAAAGTATTGATCATGTGACGTATGAGCAAAGACATTACAACCCACACGCGTTTGAATTGAATGGTTGTTGTTGATCTGAAAAAATACTATGTAATATATTTCGCTTTTGAACACTTGAAATGGATATATTATAATGGTGATTTCTTTGATAATGCATTATATGTTAATGCTTTATTTATATACTTTATTGTCTCATCCTGATGCCGCTAAATGAGAACACACATGATCAAATTAGTAGATACATTGTATACAATCACTTTATTACTTTATTACATAACGATGATGAACAATCTCAAGTGTTAAATAATTTTGATGGCGCCAAATTATTAAATTGTTTACTGATTGAAGATGAATAAGTATACGTTCGTAAATATATTTTCAAATCATCCAAGGATAACATTCGAGGGGTGTTTCATAAATAATGCAACTTTAGTTGTAAAATTAGTTTGCGGTCTATTATTGTAGTTTTGTAAATTGATATATGTTAAGCAAACTTTCTAGTGCTAGTTGGCAAATTTTCAGGATTTCTGATCAAATATTAAGGTAGTTATGGTGCATTTTATAGACATGTACATGCCTAAATAGACTTATCTGGATATCCCGTTCGATTTTGCATGCGCAAACAGTGCATAGTATGGATCAGACACTACTCATGACACATTGCAAGTTTCAATAAAATCAAGCGATGCAAACACCATTTAAATGTTATTCAAAACTGGACAACGTTATGATTAGTCTATCACTCCATTACTGAATTTACCACAGTGGGTGTGAGTGGACCTTAAATAGAGTAATAACCTGACTTTATATACCGACAGGTTTTTGGTAATCTTTTGGGATATTGTCAATGATGGATAGCTTTTTCGAAAACAATTAACAGGTCTACCTTATTCTGCATCCAACGCGCGTGCGCGGGGCAGTTGCATTATTTATGAACCACCCCTCGTATGGTATAGTTATAGCATGCATCTATCAACATCTCATCCAATTATAGCAACCTTCTTTTATATACTAGTGATTGATATTGTCTGACCATGAGCTGGTATCAAAGTAATAAAAGCTTCACCAGTCAATATACGTTCTTTTAACGAACTGGATTTTACATGATAACTAAATTTAGTTTTGACAACCGAAATGTGATGCATTTCATGGTTCATTTGCGTGTGATACTGTAGTGTTATAAAATATTTTCGTACTATAGGTAGCTAGATATATTATTAGGCTATAATATTCCCCTCTTTTATTGATTCGTTTTGCCCCTTCTGCTGGCCGAGCAACTTTTTAAATTAGGTGCGGTTAAATAAATTCCCTTGTGTTTCATTCGGTCACATGCAATAACCGCTATCCTATCATTTCTTTGTTAAATTGTGTCATCCTGCATTTTTCGGCGGGGACGTGGAATTTTGATTGTTTCTTTGGCTTATGTGTGGGCATTCCTCAGTGTAGTTGTGTTGTGATGTTTCTGATTTCCGCGGTCGGCTGGTTAGGCTGAGTGCTACCTTCCCTGTCTGCTTTTCTATTAATTTATTCTTATTTTACAGTTGGTCTATCTGATGCATCAACGGAATTCACATAAATATAAACATTATATTCGTAATTGTTTGGGCCGTTATAAATGACTTTGGTATCTGACTAGGCTCCGTGGTCCTGCTGTGTTTTTTTTGCCCGTAGATTGTCCGTAGATTGTAATACACGAGCTTGATAAATAATCTCAAGAAATAAACTTTGTATTAATGGAATACATTATAATACTTGTACAATGGTTGTGTTTCCTTGAATAAAAGCCATACATATGTTTGTATATTCTCCGTGTTGACCCATACATTTATATGTACCAAGTTTTCCTAAACCAAGATTAGGAATTTGTTGAGTAATTGCATGATCTAGATTTCAGCGGAGGGACTAACGGAAGTAAAGCCGATAGTCCGTGTATTTTGTAAGTTTAAATGTCGGTTCACAATAAAAATATAACGACGATATTAAAAAAAACATGATAAAACGTTCTTACATACGTACGTAAAGAAGGCATGTAACTTGACAATTGGTCGGGGCATCACAGAATAAATTGTAATAAACACATTTACGGATGAAATATTTCTCCATTATTCATTGTGCACTATTGTAGGAAATCTCGTTTATTATCGTCTATATGATCAAATATGTAAACCCACTGGGTGAATCGGGTTTATAGGCAAAATATGTTCTAACCCAAGTTACTAAATACTTAATTACAAACAGGAAAAATGATGTTCCTTGGTGTATAATATACATTTGTAATGACAGTCCAACAGGGATTAATGAAACAGCTGTTCTATGACATGCCTGATTGTCGAAGAATGTCCTCGTCAAAACACTGCTCGGTAACGATAACAATAATTAGTATCTGATCTCATTTCTTTGGCAGTTTGACAATACGACCAGTCCTTTATTCGGTTTTACTTTCTTTATTAACCATTATGACATGTTGGGATCCCATCGAAGCCTGGTGATTTGCTATTCTTGCATACATTATTTCGTCCTTAAGGATACGTATTTGTCGGTGTCCAGCCCCTATCATTCTGATGTGACGGGATGAGTATCAACTGGTGCGCCGCTGAGGAGGTCGCTTTAACTTTCCAATTACTCCTCTGGTTTCGGCAGTGTCCTACCATCATTCGACTTGACAGACCTGTCTGCAGCGCTCCTCTTCCATTTCTGTTGATACTAGTACCATACATAGTATTTAATACGTATCCTATATATGGTGCTTGCTGAGCCTCTGTGGCAATATGGTAAACCCAGTCTGTCTTGTACTTCCGTGTTTCTATATTAATCGCCAACTGTTTAGTCCTATACTGTGGCTGTACGTTGTGTTGGCTTGTATGAGTATGTACTTGGTTGCTGTCTTCTCAGCGATCAGCCAAACATAATATTCTGCCAAACATTCCTAGTATTGTCTGGTCTTGTATTGTTCAATGTCTAAACAGGTAAACTTCACAGCATCCTTGTCAATGTTCCATTTCTCTTCTAATGGAACATGTTCGAGACAGTAACTACAAAGTCATGGCACATCTCCCTTGACTTAAATTTGGAGATGTCATAACGTAGGTGTCTCCTAAGGTATATTTCTATAATCTTGAAATACTCACTTCAGCATTACAATGTCCTTGTGATGATCAGACACAACATCTGTTTCTCTACAAACTTTCACATCAAGCAGTGATCTTCTTCATCTGTGCGAAATAGCAACACGATTAATCTGATTTTCTGTGACCATGTCGGGTGAAATCCACGTCATCTAGTCATTTCGCTTGTACTGGAAAACAAATGGTTCATCTTCCATAAAATCAATGCTTGAACAAAAGTAAACATAGAGGTATCAATTCTTATTCAAAACGATATCACCATACTGTATCCCTGCGATATTGTTGCTTCCTACTTTGCATTCATATCAAAATCACTAGCGCTATGCCCTTTTTAACCATATTGTCAATTACGCTCTGACGTTGTTTGTAAATCTTTCACAAACAAACTTGCCGTGATAATCAGATAACTAACTGGTATCTGTTTCATTAGGCATATACATGCTATCTTGCTGATGAGAAAACCCACATAAACTTTCTTCTTCTAGACATGCATACAAAAAGTGTCTTGCCAGAAGCAATGCAGATTCTTCCTGAACATGTCTATCACACTTCGCTCGTCCAAGGAAAATCAAGATGGTCCATTGCTCTAGCCGCATGCGTTCTTACATTCCCAGTCGCATTCCTTTGTTTGAAATTTTATCGATAAATGGGTTAAAATGTATGTTAATCATGATCTATCAATTCCTAATATACATGTACAGTATATGCATTGTAATACGTAAGACCCTTATTCTAGTAGTGTAAGAATCTAGCAATTCCTCTGCAGGATATAGGACTATGTCTGCATGCGATTACCTGTGCTCCATATTAATGACGATTTCCTACAATAATAATACAAAGATAGTTCATCCGTAAATGTAATTATTAGAAATTGTTCTGTTATTACCCGATCAATTGACAAGTTACATAAAAGTTTTACGTGTCCTAGACATAATATGCGTGGTCTGTCACAAGCAGATAGATTGAACATGTCCTGGGGAAAATAGTGGTGTTTGCAACTTGATTATTTTGATATGTAGTGGTATTGTAAGTTCAGTCTGTCCGAGATAATTAGCAAGTTGCTACACGTCTTCTACAGCTATGTAGTGCCAGTGGTCATATTATTATAGAATAACGATGAAATAACAATTATACTGTATCTAATTGGTGTGCGAGGGGTTTTCAATATATAATGTCTTTTTGGGCACAAATTAGAAAATACTTATAATTCTGGAGACCGTTTCGTATTTCTCGAATCTTCAAAACTACCGCTTTTATTTGTATAAAATATCATCAAAATTTTATTACTGTGTTCGTGTTTCTGTTGTCGTAAACCTTGGCCAGTAATTGGCACTAAGGCTTTTTGAGAATAATTGTCTACTAAAATTTCATTTCCGGTACTCATCTTATTCGACATCCATTACGCCGTAAATTACGCGAAAGCCTTCCATGAAAATATCATACGATGAACTGGATTACTATTTACTTTAGAAAGTAATAGCTTTTTAAAGTCGCGAAAGTAGATGTCAAAACGAGCCCCAAAAGCATGAAATTGTTCAAAGAATATTTTTAAATAGTTGTATTGGTTGAAATTTGGCATATGACACATAAAAGTATTCAGTGGTCCATCAACATTAATTTTATTGGAAATGTTTGCAAACGAAATATAATTGATAAGAAGTTATTGATGCATGGAACAACAAGCATCATTTGGTAAGAGAACAAGAATTGTCTCCCTTGATCTTAGCCATCTTATTCGTAGAAAATAAGTACTATCAAATTGATATAAAGTTCTGGGTCCGAAATTACAACCAATACTAACACATGGCACTCAGCACTCAAATATTGAAGTTCCTGGATGCATTAAGATTCAGTTAACATAGTGCATGCCGCAGTTTAATGAATACTGACAATTACTTTTCTTAACCACCACTGCACAGATGACACAAGTTTTGCTTAAAATGACAGTAAGGCCACATGACTCCAGTCTACCCTCTTCAAAGTTCGATACATTACTTAATTCTCTTGAAACAAGGCTACGGAATTTTCCAGGCATTAAGAAGAAACATGTACCTTTTAGTAATAAGTAATAAGTTTTAGGGGGCGGTAGGGTTACATTTTTATTTTGTTATACTTCATAATTAGTCCAAACATCATTTTATTCTAAGTATTTTGATTTACTAAATAATAATTACCATAACATTTAAACACAATCTTGAATTTATAGTGTCATCTGTTGGAAAGTAATTTTACTTATCATGAAGTTGCCTCCATTTATTTTTGCAGTTCGTTGTTACGCTCGGTTTATGGAAATAAAAATAGTAATTACTCTCCTAACTGACGGCAAAAGTCACATGCGGATGGATGCCTAAACGGGTATACAATAGAATGAAAATGTTTAAAATACAGTAATCAAAACTTTTTTTAAAAAGTGTTTACACCCTTATATCCTTAATATTTAACACGAAATAATTACTTCAGCAGCCTCTATGTGGCTATTAAACATAATTTAACATTTCCATCTGCTTCGCGTTCTTCAAACATATGTTTTAATATAGATCAGTAGCGTCATGGTGGATGTAATGCATGTCAGGGTTTTCAAGTCTCCAAAACCAATATTTGGGTTTGAATAGTTGAAAATGGTACAACTAAAAAGCGACCTAGCGTTTGTAAGACCATATACCTTGGTGGTTTCTGGATGAACTATGGTCACAACGGTAACCGTTAAACTATTTCACTGGCTTAGAATGAGAAGGTCGTAACTACAAAATCAATATTTTGAGAAAACCAGAACAATAGTCTGACAAACACTCTTTAAGACCATGTCACACAATGGCGAGTTCGGGCTTCGAGTTCTGTACGAGTTGTGACGAGTTATAACTCGCCTAAATGTGCGCGAGTTGGTCCAGGACGGTCTTCAAGGCGACATTCACACGACACGAGTACGATAATAACCGAGATATATACGATATGTGTACGACATCCGTTCGACAATCGGAGACATGTTCTCGAGATTTATACGACGAGTCTGTATGTCTTGTGTCGGTGTGATGACGTAGGTTGTCGTGTGATCTCGCCGCATGTCGAGCAGATATCGTATACAAGTCTCCCCAACTCGCCACTAACTCGTGCTATGTCGCAGAATGACTTATTTCGGCGACATGCTACGACAAGGGGCGCTATGTCAACGAGATGTGTGCGACAGTGCGCGAGATTGTTACGACAGTTCCTCGAGATATGTACGAGAAGTAAACTTCGGCGAGAAGCGGCGAGAATTATAAACAGTTCAAAATTCTCGCCGCACACTGGCGAGTACTGACGACATGGGAAGACATCTTTGCGACAATGAACGACATACGTACGATATTAACACAACACTGGGCGAGTAGTGTTGAGTTACAACTCGTGACAACTCGTAGCACGAACTCGCCACTGTGTGACCGGGTCTTTACTTATGGCAAAACCAGTTTTTCAAACTTCAGTTCGGTCAACATGACAAAGTCCGATTTTTTGTGAAAATAGGCAGATAAGAAGCGCCTTATTATATGTTTGCATTAGTCCTATAAGGTCGTAAGTGGCACTTACGACCTTCTCATTCTAAGTCAGCGATATGATAACCAACGAACGTTTATTCATTCAACTTCACATATGAATGATTGGGCGCCATCGAATTAATTGGAATTCTTCATCACCGTTCTGAAATGAATTGTTGGTATGATATTATTTGATCATGTGTGCTCTCATTTAGCTCCATAATGGTGACACACATATATAATATATAAATTATAATCTACATTATCGAACAATTTGATAATGCATTACATCTATTAAGTGATTACATATCCTCTATTATATAAAACCAGCATCGTTCGGTTTATTTATTTGAGCAAGTTCCATAATAAGCACTTCTTTAAAGGGCTATATTGAAAGTGTTTGTGATAAGTTATTTAGCCCAATATTTAATGTAGAAACCACACAACATGAAGTAAATTTCAAATATGTCTAAGACAATTAATGTATGTATAACATGATAAAATCTATCCCAGGTGTGAACAGACAATGTAATGATGAAAGAGGGACACAACAACAAAGGGGTTGCATCTTAGGTGCTCTAAGTGGTTCCTCTGTGTACTAAAGGCACAATTTATAAAGTCTTATAGCTCACATCGTAATACGTTAATCACATGCCTTGCTAAGTATCATTTAGGTGCCCAGCGCGCCTTTGATCTAAAGATCGAATTTTCTCCGAAACCCCTTAAAATGACAGACAAGTCATATTTAAGAACATTGACATCATCAAAAACAGATGCCCCGGTCCGTTTTCGAAATATGTGGTATTTTGCTCATTTCAGATATTTCTTGGAAATATGGCACAATCATACTCATTTGAAGAATTTTATAATATTACTTCTATTATAAACAATCCATGATGTTGTAAGTGTACATTGACTTATCCTTCTTACATACACAAACATTTTGGCTTCCTGGTGAACAAATTCCGTATTTGTACATGATAAATAGTTACCCCACCCACTTGCAAAAATATCGAAAAAATGTGATTTTTAATAAAATGTCAAACAATTTCCAATGGGCGATGTTTTTTAGTTTGTATATAAGTTGAGAATTAATCAGACCATCAGTTTACTAAAAAAAACAATAGGGGTCACAAGGCTACTCTTGGAGCTATTCCAAAAAAATACTATTTTGGCATAAATTTGCATAAATTTACCTTATAAAGTTATCACCACCCTTTCCATCGCGTCATGATTGGGTTAACGACACCCGACGGACCATCAAACATTATGGGCTATTAGTTTAATTACTTCCAATATCATAATAGTTACAGATCTATATTATACACCCGGGAACATTAAAATTTTCTTGTTGGTAATAAAAATATTTTCATGACAGTTAGTTCAGATTATAATGCCTATTAAACGATTCGCCCAGTCAGTTTGCATAACTGATCTTGTCGAAAATCAAAGTACTGACAGTACTGGTGAGACGATGCTTTTGAAAAGGATACATATAATGGCATCGATGTACATCTACATAAGTATAATGTTTAAAGGTTGTTGGAGGTTTTGATAATCAAGGAGAGTAAACTATGTTAACGTTTTTAAATGAGTGGTGAACTTAGTTGTCATTACATAATAAAGCAAAGAATATGCAATTGACACGCGTCATGGACCTTCACTGTATCCAACATGCTAACCACTGTTCTATGGAGCAATAAGCGAAATGTGTCACAGGCAAATGCAATAAACTTTGGCTAGTTTTTATACTCGAAACATTTTCATAGAGCATTCGAAAGAATCGTTAGGTCAGGAATATGACATCAAATACTGCATTATTCATGGGGAAACATTCAGCAATATTTTTACACAACAAAAACGCATATATCGCGCAGCCACTGTAGATAAATGCACTAAGACAGCTGTCCATACCACGAAACCTTGAATATGAAAAGAGGTAGCTGTAACATGTGTACAGCACATATTCTCGTCTTATGCCATTTCCCAGTATTTTCGACACCCCCAACGAGAAGAGGACTTCTTCCGCATAGTATTTTAACCTAATACCGGAAAATCCCGTGATTCCAGACACGCTAAAACTTGCACCCACCCGTACCGTACTCAGAACGTAACCCCAAATCACTACTATTTGGTAGCCATTTTGCGGTTTTGGAAGTCAACATCCAAGTTTATATTTCCTATTTTCCCAGGTAAGCTCCTTGTATTTCTTGTCAGGTAATACATATTGCTGAAAGTAATTTCTACTTCAATGTTTTGACACGAATTCGAAGAAATTTCGACGATTTGCAAGGTCAACAAATCAACATGAAAGTGAAACTGACACAATGTTAAAATATCAGTTTCAAACCATATCACTACTGTTGGACCCCCGTATTATAGCTCCATTCCCTCTAGTACGCAACACAGACGAATATAACTCCACATAAAGCGAAAGCGAAATACTCGAAAGAAAATGTTAACTTTCCAAAGCATATTGATTCGCAGTGTTTTGTAACCACAAAAACAACAGAATCAGATAAAAGGTGAAGTCCATGACATGTACATGTATATCGTGATTGCATTGTCTTGGTTAACCTTATGCCTAGAATACAGGGAGTCCAAAAAGAAAGTATACAGTTTCAGTGCATTTTAATAAGATCTTAACGGTTTGCTTTCGCAAAGAAATTCAGCACATGGTTAGTCAAAAGATGAAATTTTTATCTGGCATCAGTTTAAAACTTGTAACTTGGATATTTTTTTAAAATGTAAATTTTCTAAAATTACCGTATTCTGTCCGTGGCGTCATTTTGACGTTATTTACGACGTTTTCACAATTTCTGTATTTCTGTTGTTTTCTGTCTTGCATGCATTCTCGGAAAATTTGCATTGTATTTCACAAATGTCTAAACTGATATTATATATATGATGTGTCTCACGAGCATGGACATGTTTGTTGGCTTGTAATAGGCTATTCACTTGCGATTTCGACAACAAAATAGAAAGAAGTAAACCCATTGTGTTACTTGCCTTTGCTAAGCAAGTTCTTTCGGAACTCTGCAGCGAATCCTTTGTTTTGAATGTTGTATGGTTCATGCAAGTGGAGCCAGAGTCACACATGACAATGCACGGTGTTGGGTGAATTACAAGAAACATTTGGTGTCAAAATAATTTCTAGCAAATTCCACAGCAGAGTGGAATGGCCCGCCCACAGCCCGAGTCTTAATTCATGTGGATTTTTTTTTCTTTTGGGCTTTCCGAGATCGCTTATGTACAATAAAATGCGAATAAACACAAGTTTTTTTCAGATCAACATCAAAATCAAATTTAAGAAGACCCGTTTGTAGAAATCTGTGTAAATGTAACCAACACTTTTAAAGAATGGGTGCAATCCGGGAAACATGCGACAGACAGAAATTGTGAAAACGTCTTAAATATCGTCAAAATGACGTCACGGTCAAAATAAGATATGTTTTGGAAATTGACATTGTGTAAAAATTATTCGAGTTACAATTTTCAAACTCGTACAAGAAAAAACTTTTTTTTTCTAACCATGTGCAAAATTTCTTTGCGATAGCAGAACATTAAGAGTTGATAAAAATACCCCGAAACTGTATACTTTCTTTTTGAACACCCTGTACATACAAAAGATACTGCTGGAAAAAGTTATATACGAGGGTCAGTCAAGAAAAACTGAGAGTTGCTAAATAATGCTTAGGAGAATGAGTGTTCATATATTGTCTATACACCATCGTGAAATATGGTATCTCGCTGATATAATGACGAATACCAATCTTAGTCATGATGATTTGATTCTTGTTGCCAGGCAACCGAAGAAGACAACTCCAGGACATGCGTTCACGCTGTCAGTAGAACGAAATGTGCGTTGCTATGGAAACATAAAGTTATATCGAACATTTACAAACCTATTATTTATTTTGTAATACATTAATTTATCATATTAACTTAATTATATTTGATTTGTTCCTCCAATATAGAAAATATACTTGATAGAACTATTAATTTCCACTGTATTTGTTTGTATTGAAAGCATAATTTACCCCACTCAAAAGAACGTATGATGTTTTTCAAAAACGAAGTTATATATTTTATTCCTATTATGGTAACTGTACCCCCTCAGATACATTCATAATCCTCTTGAACAGAAATTGTGAAATCAGTGTTTAGGTTTACAATGCCATGGCAACGAATAGAACACATATTCAGAAAATCGATAAAAACTGGGTAAAACTGTTGCTAGGCAACTTAACGTCTCAACATTAGTGACCCTTCTGCAAAAACCGCTCATTATTATTTGATATATATGATTCTACAATATGCAAATGTAAGTTGTAATAAACTATACTATATAAAGTTGAATTAAACGTTCGAATTCACATCATATACAATCTTCATGTCGGTGACGTGAACGCATGTCCCTTAGTGATGTTCTTTGGTTGCTTGGCAACTTTTTTATTAGCAATATATCCGATCACGGAATTCATCAGAATATCTACAAAGGATAATATATCACGATGTTTAATAGAAAATACAATTATAAATACTTTTTGAAGGCTTAATTTACCAACTCTCAGTTTTTCTTGACTGACCCTCGTATAAGGATTTTAACAGGGTATTACCTCGTGGTGTTTCCGATAGGAAGTGGGCGGGATGAAATAGTAACATATATATTGGACCATACTGATTATTTCATTTTTGAATATTGTAATTATGAAAATATCATTTTTCAGTTAAACGATGGTGAGCACTATGAAAACGTGTTCGGCGATCTAGGGTTTTATCACATTTACTGTAACCAGAGATAACTCTTAATTCCATAGAATGAATTGAACAAAATCTAAATATGGGAAACGACAAAGTGGCTTAAAATTGCTATAGTGGGCCCATGATAACGTGAAAGGTGTTGAAAATTTAGTATAGCCCACAAAGGTAGTTTAACAAAGTAAGCACGTTATGCAGTGTTGTTATTTTAGTATAAAATAGACCATATGTTTTTATTTAGGAAACAAATTTTTCAACAGAAGGCAACTCCGATCACTGTTTGTAAATATCAAATTATCCTCCAGGTGCATTCCTGTGAGTGATGGCATTCCAGTTGGTTAAGTGACTTCAGCATACTATTGCTATCTAGAGATATATTAAACATTTATATAAAACGTAAATATGTGTCATTTGTTATTCATATCGCTTCCCGGTATGTACTTTTAATCGACAAAATCATGCGTTTAATGAGGTTTGTACAGTGTAGCAATACCACATGACTTTGGACTATTTACCCAAGACGAAAATTGCTTCACCTCGTGTTTTATTTCTTTATCGATTTCTATGAACTAGACGACAAGATAATCGAAAAAAATTAATAGCTTTCTGTAGCATACAGTATCTATATCCGTAGCTAAAAATACAATGTGTCCTTCGATAGTATTGGACTAAGTTTCAAGCCGTTCTTTTCAAATGTTTCAAAGGGTGCTACAAAGGGTTGACCAAAAGGTCCAGCTGCAGATATTGATCATGCTTAGCGTATTGTATGTTTCATATGAACCAGTATTGAACTTAAGTAATAGTTTAACTTTTGAAGTGATGTACATTTCGTCTTGTGTATGTAGTCCAAAGTCACGTGGTATTGCTACATTGTTGTATCAGACACGATTTTCATTCTTCATTAGAACGTTTGGAACGGTAGAGATAAGAAGTAAAAACAATAATGATGCGTGATATAGTATTTCTTGGACGTTCGTTGCTTATCTTTGTCTATGTTCATGGTATCACTGGTGACACGGATTCGATGACAGATCTCTTTCAATCTGATACGGCACTGGATGGGTTTAAGTGCAGTGATAATTATGCTGTTGATGTCCCAAGCATTTCCGGCGCTGAAACCGTAGCCCAATGCGCACTTTCGTGTGTGCAGCATTTTGAATGTATCGGAGTTTATTACAAATCTGATGATAATACCTGTGAGTTGTGCAATCATCTATTCAAAGCTGCTGATATAAACAGCCTTGAAGCAATGGCGGGCTCCAAATACTACAGTCGAAATGGTAAGTACAAAATTATATAGCCGTTTTAAGTACTCCATCGCTCGTGAGTTTTACGTATTATTGTCGATTTAGTAAAAAAAAGACCATTTATGCTTAATTTTAAAATTTGTTGAACCAATTTGTAAAACCAATTTTACAATGGTAGACTAAATCGAATCGTGTTTGTAATCTTTTTATCACATTATCTTATAGTCCGTGTCAAAAAAATTTACAGTGACGATTTGGGCGAGTCTATAATAATAGGTAATCACAAATCTACGCAAATCTACGAAGTACAACGACTGTGGAGCGTTTTCCTTTCTGATAGTTTTCTTGGTTCGAATCCCATTTTGAACATTTTTATATCTCTATTTTGTTATTGTTGACTTTAGTTGAGTAAACTAAATTCTTACAGGTGCAGTCCTTTCAAAGTCAAATAAGAACGGTTGTAAATATACTATCGTCCGGCATGTAAACTGTGTTTATCTATGTGTAACTGGGTATACCTGAGTTAACGGTATTCGCCGCTATTCTTTTAAATGGGATAGTTTCCACATTGAATTATTACTTATTGAATCGATTATAGCTTTATTTGAAATAGGAATTCAACCTGTACAGAATGTCCGTGTGCCTTTTGAATACGATGGGTATGATATAGAGCTAATGGTCCGAATGGTATAAAACATGATGGAGTACATAAGCTCATTTGTAAGAATAACTTGTGATTTCCTGGAACGTTGATATTATTTTTGCATTTTATCACGAACGAGGAAATTACATTTGAATAAAAAATGAACAAAATACTTGGTGTTTGGTTCGAACCTACAGCCTACAAAATATACGAATTCTAGACAACGATGCTTCCCACTGAAACTCAGGGTCAGACAAATACAATCGAATGGACCAGAACTACTATAGTCCGCCGGTGATAACGCGGCAGATGAAATCGGCATTACGTTATTGCGTACATTATTATACATGCGTGGGTTTTAGCCATTCCACATTTTGGTCAGCCCTAATCGACTGAAAATTGTGTATAGTAGTCCCGTATCGTGATACTGTGAATGAAAATTACTAAATTCCAACATTTTTTGTTGTTCATAAATTATGTTATGTTTATATGCTTTAATGTTGTTTAAAAATAATCCGTTAATGTACAAAACACTCCAGTCCACAGGTAACAGTATCATTGAAAAAGAAATTACAAAAAAAAAACACCACGGAAAAAAATTGTCATTTTTTTCTCTCGAAATTTAGATTCTATTCTTTTGTTTCGATTTTTTTAAATTTGTTTTCAATGATACTGTAACCTGTCAGAAGAATAAATCAATTTAACAAGGGAGATTAGAATTCTGGTTGCTATGGGAACCACTGTCTGACCAGTGACCACTAACATGGCTGCCGTGAAATTCACATCAGCGTTGGTAAAATGTATGTACTCAATTGAGTAACTGTAAATAACTGACTATGTAACGAAAGTACTTGATTAATCCAGGAAAAACATCTTTTATTTAGGCTAATAAACGCACATGTACAATAAACTAAGCTTTCGCTGATTTTCAACAGAATGTCAGAAACGAAATCGCACCAAAGCTGGTTCGTACCAAAACTGTATTATTGTCAATTAATATTGTAAACAAATCATCAATTATCATCCTGGAGTTGATAACCATGTTGTATATAATGAAGGCTAACAAATGTCTAAATCTGTTACTTAATTCCATCCGTTGCTCGATTCTACTTCACGCCCAAAATATGAAACTTGACTAAAATAGATCTTCAATATCATAGCCCCTTTACTGTGCCAGTTTGTTTGAGGAAACATAATTACAATCAATATAATCAGTTGAGACATAAGGCAATTCACCAGAGAGTTCAAAGTAGGACACGAACGATTTTAAAAATCTGGAACCGGTTAAGTTTCAGCATGAAATCAAATCGCTTTTGAAACGAGAGGTTCGAATGTTTGAATCTCAGCAGAACTTCTGACTTAAGCCCGTTGCATAAACGGACGCTATTGAGCGCTTGGTTGTGTAACGCTAAAAACGGCTTGCTTCAAAAAAGCGCTACATGGTGGACGAAGTAAAACAAAATCTGAAACCGGTTAAGCGTTCACATGAAATCAAATCGCCTTTGGAGAGAGATTAGAGCTTGCGTTAGTAAGACGTAGCATAAGCAAGGCCCTATCAAGCGCTCGGTAGTGCTACGCTAAAACCGACTTGCTTCGAAAACGCGCAACATAGCGAACGAAGCCAAACATTTATATGACACAGACGAGCGCTCGCGGCTAGCAGACTATTGCGCAGCGAAACGCTATCGAGTGGAAATGAAGCAATCCGTTGCATAATAAAGTGTTCGGATAAAGCGCTCGGTGGCGCTCGCCTAGAGCCTTAAGTATAACAGGTTCTACTTGACTCCGGTGTAGGGGTTTGACCCTTGAAACCACAATTACCCTCAATATTATTGTTTAATGGTTATTTTTGTCTTAAACCATGGGTATTTGCATCATAAATGGTAAAAAGCCAAGAAGGTCAAAATGACACTTCAGCAGGGGTATCACTAAGTATTTGGTCTCTGAGGGACTAAGTTATATTCATCTATAATAACATGAAAAACATACGCTTAATATAATGCTCTACAATTATACAATACATCAATTTATGTTTGTATTTAAAATATTAAATTCATTTTTGTCACAACTATCTTTTCTTTGGTGATTGATATGACTTTCTGTGTTTACTATATAACCTACAACGGAAAATATCGTCTCTATCTCCTCAAAGATAGTCGGGTGGAAATACTTTTAACTGTGTCTTTTTGTACCCAGAATTATGAACCTTTTCTTTACAATACAAAATGGAAATAAAATAAATTTTCGTTAAACTGTTTTATCACTCTCGTGTTCCACCACTTTAAATACATAATTTTACTCCTTCAATTTCCACAAAAAACAAACGACCTTGCAGAGTTTTTTTAGACAATTAGAGACGTTACGCACGAAACTCGGACGTTTTATGAATTTCGGGTGGTTACTTAGAGTTTTTGAACATTTTAAATTCAACCGTTAAAGAAATATTAAAGTCTTATACATCGATAGAAAGGTGTTTTTGTAAGCAATACTGCAATATCAATAGTTATTTCAAAGAAATAAAAGAAAATTCCTTTATTTTCATTTCAAAGTGGAAAAGCACGTCAAAAACTGCTGTCATGCGTTGCGCGTATCTCTGCGTCGCTTGATATAACACTCCATAGTTAGCGAACTATTGATTCAAATTTGTTGAAATTAAGCCCCAATATGCGTAAGCAAGTAACTGATGTTATATAATTCCCACTATATCCCAAATGAATTAGCAAATTCATGACACACTGTTTACTGAATGTGAAAAAGGTGTCACGTTTAGAAGAGAAATTTTATGCATCCATGAAAAACTCGAGTTAATTAATAAATATGGTGCGAATTTGTTTACACTTTTCGTAATACTGTTGCTTTATATTTTTTGAATATGTGTATATATTTTATTTCTGAAAATACTCTAGCAACATTTTTATTTACATAAATACTATCTAGGTAGACGTTGTCCCAACGCTGCGTCTTCGCTTAACTTCGTTAAAATATTCCTCTTTTAGTTCCAATATTACATATATCACAAGCATTGAATTTATTGATATTTTCCTATTATTGTCTGTTAGCGAGTGTTTATACATCATGGGTGTCTAATTGCTGATAGCACTTCAGATTGTCTCGGAATTACATATCAACGAAAATCCGTAAAAATGTCCCATTCCTTTTTTACGTCATTATTTTCTCCGAAATAACTGTATGCCGTGGTTTCAAAACGAAAAATATAAGTATGGATAACACTTGCACATTCTTTAACATATATAGGTTAAATTGATATAAATAAACTGAATGATTGATATAAAGATCCCTAATCAATTCCGCTAATCAACAGAACTACTAAATATTACAATTGCCCAGTGAAAATGTCCACTTGACGCGATTTAACGTTGTTGTGCAACATTTGGGTGCATGTCGTTTTCGTTCAGTATGGTTAGAGCATCATAAAACGCGTACATGTTAATTATAAAATATAGCATACTAAATGGCCATATTAACCCCGTTGGAAGATATCATTCCTCATAGACTGGTATGCAAGACCATCTTAGTGCCAAACATTGAAATTGCCCAGTGTAAATGTCCGGGCGCCAATTTTAACGTCACCTTTTCATCAACTACACGTAAATGTCAGGGTAAATAGGATATTTCCACTTAGAATGACATTTTTACATTTAAACTACTTAGTTTTGAATAATTGTAAATAAGTTTCTAAGTCGTATCATTTTCACTAGGGTAAATTTGATTAAAATACAGACTCTTTATAATCATATCAATATCACTTGACTTGTCTCTACAAATTGGCCACATGAAGAACAATTGCTGTTATTTTTCCCCCAAGAAAACTATTTTCGCCTTATCAAACATTATATCAAAATAAGAACATGTATATGAATGCGAAAATGTAATCAACTTTCCGTCATCGCTTTAAGTCATGTAAGTAACTTTACGCATTTGTAGAAAACGACGTCGACCCGTAAAAGTTGACGTTTTTGACACAACGTTTTATGTACCAGTTGTGTGCGTAACGTCAGAGTTATCGCCGGCGACATACTGTTGGTTTAGGATAACTTCACAGTGACGGCATGTTGATTTATACGGTTCAACTATCAAAACAGCAATATCAGCTTTCAATAAAACCAATATAAGTTTTATTTAATTGTCGATGTTTGTCTGCCCCGGTAGCTCAGTGGTAAGCAACGTCGTCTTAAAATCTTTGATTTTGCAGACCGTAGGTTCAATCTAAAGTAACATGTTCATTTTTAATTATTTTGAGCTCCTCGCTCCAAATAACTAGTAACTCTTTCATAATGATTCGATTTACAGGAAACACACCTATTGTTCTAATTTAAAAAATGATATTGTATAATCTTTTTATTAAACCAATCATGATATGAAAAACACACGGAAAATTTCGAGTTGGTCAAAATTCCTTTTATGTCTAATTTTTAGTAAACATTTATTCGTTCAATTAAGAAAATTCTATATGAATTGTAACAATAAAAAAAACCTAGGGATATAAGAATATTGTGCGGAGTGAGATTCGAACCACGAAGTCAACACTTTATTAGTGCTTTGAAGTCAAGCCGTCTTATGTTAAATACTGGTTTCTTTTAAGGATTATAATGTAGAATTGTGTTCTTTAAATCGTGATAATATCGATTACCTACTGGATTAGACTCGCCCAATACGTAGCTGCGATGTTATCTGACAGGGACAATTTACACTGCGGTATAACGTACACTGGATATTGCTAGCAATATGAGTAAAATTATAAATTTTCGCGACATTCTAGTGTTGACAAGGGTTTAGTTCAGAGACGATTCTAAGTCTTTCTGGGTGTGTTTCATATATATTTTATACAAACGTATCTCTTCCATCAATTTCCCTAGTCCGTGCAACCGGTAAATTGTCATGAATTTATTAAATGGGTGATTAAAGGACAAAACTCGTATCGTTACTCACGCAAAAAGTAAGCTCGATCTGTCGAAATAAGATGTTTTTGTTTATATTTGTCGTTAAAATTCACAACTGAATCGAGCGAATTGTCATTCCTCACGGGTGGTAATCACGTGACTTCGTCTTGTATGAAGCACGTATAATGGCGGACATTCAGCCACGGTAAGTACCTATTTTTCTTGGTGTTATATGTCTTCCATCCTCTATATCGAAACTTCACATAGCCTATTATATGCGCATTGCTTTTTTACTAACGTTACAAGTTAGTTTGGTCTCCTAAGTTGAACAGATTATGAGAACACTCGTTGAATTTGGTCCGGAGTTTCATCGCAAGACACGTAAGTTGCACGTCAAGTGTAAATAGTTGACCAATTATGGAAAATAAAGGTTTTTGTGACAAGAAAGGTATAAAATCATAACTGTTGTTTGATTATATCACGAAAGAACCATGTACCGATTTTTTGCAAGGATTTTTCGGTCGTATATTTACATTTTACGAAAGTAGTATGATACACGTTCGATTTTGTAAAGTAAATCACACGAACAAATATCGCCATGGTTCAGATCGTTCAGTTTCTTTGTTTTTAACATCTTATAGTTTTAACATATACCAACCCATAATTGTATCTATGGATGTACTACGTTTACAAAGTTTGATTTAAATGAATTTCAGTCATACTGTGAACAACAAACATCAACCATACAGAAAGAGCATTGAATTCAATGCATGTATGTTTACGTAATCAAATGATATGTTTGACTGATAATGTTGGTTTATACGTGTCCATGCCTGATGCTCGATACTATGCATATTACGATCATTATATACATATCTACAACATTAATGCATATCACGTGAAGCACACTAGTCCATTTGTAAGCTAGCGTGTTTCCATTACTTTTAGCAGAGATTCTTTATTTTAACAAGTCCTGCTTCAAAACAGCCATAACAAAAACTGCACAAATCAAGTACATGGTCAACAAACATGTACCGACCAATGTAAATGTTACATGTCAGTTTCATACACATTGTACTTACTTTTTCAGATAATGACGAAGGCAAAGTCACGCCTCACCATACAGAGGCCAAAAACATCTATAGGAAAATAAAGTCGTCAACTATATTAGAAAATAACAACTCTGTCAAAAAACCTTTAAGTAAAACTCCACTGAAATCGCCATACAAGTCTACTAGCAGCTTCAAATCACCACCAGCTACATGTATAAAAAAGGAAGGTCGGATCATCCCGGTGTCTTTTCCGAGACATAACCAATATCGAAACAAACAGAAGTGACCAGACACCATCGATAGATTCTGATGATATATTATTTGCTAGACCACTATCATACGAGGAATGCGTTTTATTTGCTAACCAACCAAATGAATCGGCAGAAGAAAGAACTGGGCGAAGACACAAGTGTTGGATGAATTGAAAGCTCTTTTGCCGGAGGTGATGGCTATATTCGCAAATAATGGAGACATTGATAGGTCGATTCTATCATTCTTCCAGCAGGTCAAGGACGACAGATTTCCATTGAATAACATGTCGTTTCAATTGTGGCTGGAAGTCGTCAGGTGGTTTGACAACAAATCTACAACAAACATGAGATACTCTGGGCGGGTAACCCGTTATTTATTGATTTCAATAGTCATGGTTAAAAGATATGATAGTTACTAATATGTGTAATTTATCAATTGGCAATTTAACACAGTTAGTCAATGCCGTAACAAGCTTTATCGGCGAATTGATTAAATTTTAAAAGTGCAGTCACGGCTCAATGCTCGAAATCGAACTATACATGTATAGAGTCAACTTAGTTAAAGTATACTCATCAAAACACGATGTAGTAATAATGTAGTTGACCCGCTGGCCGGAAAACTTGTTTGACAAAAGTTGAGTATGGGGACGCCTATGTTTGTGACATATTTTCTAATTTCTTATCTAACGGTGTTGATCCTAGATCTACCTTAACTACCGTATGTTAAAAATAATGTTAGACGATAAACACTTTAAAACGAATACTACAACAAATAAAGTGTGATAATGCAACATATTTACGTTTAAACTGGAGCCGCTATTTCTAATTGACGTGTGACGTAAACGGTGCGATATACAACATGCAGTTACGTTAAAATTACTATATTTAAAAAATAAGTATTGTATATTTGAAAATAAACTTTTAATGCATTGGTGAGTCTACTCACACTTACATGTTTTGCATTGAAATGTAGTATCGAAACCAGCATCTTTAATATACACGAAGAAGATAAATCACATTATAAAAGTAAGTACTGATTAAACGGGTCCGTAGCCACATTGATGCACACCCGGTAAAATTGGAAGAATTATCAAAATACGAGGGTATATCCAAAAGTAATGTCACTCCTCCCGTGGATTAATTGTTTATAGGCCGATATGCATACATATGATATAAAAATGTTCAGCAATTCAATTCTGATTAATATAAAACGTGCTGCATTATTCGATTTTCATAACTGGATTATATGAACATTTAAAATATACCCATGACGTCATATCGCCGCACACGAAAATTACGATCGTTTTTCATTATCATAACAATTTTCTTTTATGCGTTTTTATAAAAAATAATTCTCGAAAGCAGACACTACTTTCGTGACGTGATGAAACAAATGTTATGTGTCTGCTGCTAAAAATTCAATAACGTCACTCAACTTTGAAACTCGTAATATATCTTCAACGCATTGATTACTTAGCGAAAACACGGCAGATTTGTGACAAAAAGACGCTGCGCGGAGTAATGCACTTTTCCTCAAAGTTTTGAAAGTCACCTACTGAAACTTTAGTTACACAAGGCGGCAACATAGGTTCATGTGTATGTTGTATAATCTTTTAAGTAGGCATATATTACCAAATCATTATCAATAGAGAGTCATATGAACGATTTTTAGTAAATCCGAAAAGAACATCACGAGTATTTTTAACGCCGTCAATTCAATTCGACGTTCAAAACTGCAATTATTATGTGGTGAGTTAAATATTTTGCTGTGGGACTATTTAGAGGACACTTAAAAATCATTTGATTTCGCAGAGAGTAAGTGTTGGGTGGGTTACACATTTCTAAAGATCTTGGAAATAACTGCATGGTTTATGAGTCATTAGAAATCACCAGGGATGAACTACTGCTGGATGAGTAGGTGTCAGAAAGTAACGTCATTGTGACGTCGTTGACGTCGGACTTGCGGCGATGTTCGTAAGTATGTCTCATAAAAATGTTCATATCTCCAGAACTATTATGTGCATTGTTGTAAAATTTGGTCATCATATTCAAATTAGACTGAAGTTACGGTGTGAAAAATTTCGTGGTTTTACTGACATTATATACAATTTTATAGCATCAGTGACATTACTTTAGGATATACCCACGTATATAAGGAAAAAATAGACCATATAAACAATGTGTCTCGGTGAATTTGGCCTATAGATACTGCCCTGGAACATGTTTTTTAGAAATGTTCTCAATATATTCATTGAAGGCAATTAAATATCTGCGACGAAAGAAAATAGCCTACCTTCCCCGAAACTTATTGTACATAACGACAATTCCTATCGTTGAAGAAAAACATTTTCGAACGGAAATCGACCGTACCGTTGTGTGGTAATTTTCTCGCACAAAAGTCGGACTTCGTATAACCCACATAATTTTATGGCAGTTTAATGCGTCTTTTATACATGGCAGTTTAAAGACTGTTTGATGTTAATATCAAAACGGTTCTTCAGCTTGGTTTAAAGTTAGTTATACATCGTCTGTACCATGAATCGCCAAGGTTAGTCCAGATTAACTAGCGTTTGAGTAGGTTTCTTGGATGTTGTATCAGTGGTTGGATGTATGGTGTTTCTTAAATTGCCGTAATCTAAATTAAAACTACACTGATGCCTGTAAATAATGCTTGTTTGAAAAGCATATTTAGGCTTGTTCGATGGTATATTGGGGTGGTTTCAACAAACTCTTGACGATCTGAACCATGGCGATATTTGTTCGTGTGATTTACTTTACAAAATCGAACGTGAATCATACTACTTTCGTAAAATGTAAATATACGGCCGAAAAATCCTTGCTAAAAATCGGTACATGGTTCTTTCGTGATATAATCAAACAACAGTTATGATTTTTTTCCTTTCTTGTCACAAAAAACCTTTATTTTCCATAATTGGTCAACTATTTACACTTGACGTGCAACTTACGTGTCTTGCGATGAAACTCCGGACCAAATTCAACGAGTGTTCTCATACAGTAGTCGGAACGTCCGAGTTGTCAAAATTTGCGTGTATCGTGCGTGTATCGTGCGTGTAACGTGCGTATCGTATGCGTGCGTGCATCGTGTGATTTTAGTAACGTGCATCGTCTATCGTATCGTATCGTCCATCGTGCATATCGTGTATATCGTGTGTATCGTGTACATCGTATCGTGTACATCGTGTACAACGTGTATAACGTGTGAAACGGGTATGGTACAGTATAAGTATACGAAACACGATAGCGAGAGATTAATCGTGCATCGTATCGTGTGAATCGTCCATGTACAGTATAAAAACACAACACACTTTTTCCGACATGAAGGAGTACATGTCGGGGGTTCTATAAACAATCCAAATTACCGAAAGGTATGGGACGATACGAGGACCTTTTAACAAATCAAATCATTCATCAGTTTAGTATTGTATCGGTGACATTAACTTCCGGGACGCAACGGAAGTATGTCCGAAACTGACATCCGAAATTATGTACACCGTCATGAAAAGAATTGTTTGCACATCGATAATTCATAATTAATGTAATGAAAATGTCTTAAATGTTGTTTTTTTGCCGACCAACCATCCCCATGTATTTGAAATGCCGACTTATTATGAATGGATGTACATACTGAACGTGTAATTATGCTAGTTATAGTTATCCGCTAATATTGACAAGCAGAATCCAACTTTTTTCATGATCTAATTCTGGTTTATGAATCGAACATTTAAATGGGAATATTGTGGTGTAGATGTGTTATGCATAAATGATACATTATAATAATTTATAATATCAAAGTTTATATCATTTCTTATCACTGCATGTAACTGCAGTATTTACTTTTTATTTCAACATGGATATTGGGGTACTTAAATCATATTTTTTTTGCCTAAGTTGATCAATAATATGAACTAAGGCATCACCTAAATGGGGATTTAGTACTCACTTGAACCCATAATTAATGGTACTCAACCAGTTGTCTCACATTTGTACGGAATCCGATTAGTGCCATATGAATTATCAATTAAGAGAATTTCGAGACACATGAAGCGACGTGGGACAATCATTCGATACAAGAAGCAAGGCACAATTTTCAAACACTAGATCTCGCTCTAACGCAGTATAAAAAACCATGAGATTTCGCAGTAGAATATCGTGCCTCGCCTCCTGTGTCACGAGATTCTCAAATGTCGCTTCGTGTCTCAGACTGAAATATTGTGCCTCGCTTCGCATGTCGCGCGATTCTCGTGCCTCACGTTCTAAGGTCGAGGCACGAGATGCGAAGCGAGTCAAGAAGCGACAATTAGGCAACGCACGAAATTATATCGCCAGATTGTCGCAGTTACACGACACATGGTATGATAAAACGGAGCGTACGGAGGCATGTAGTTGAAGGTTAGGCTGACGGTAGTCGAACTAGACTGTCGCCAGGCCCCTATCTTGCGATGCACGATAATTCATATGGCACTAACCGGATTCTGTACTTTTTACCATTTGGATTGTTAGTATATATATGTTGCAATGTCACTAGGCTAAGTTTCTGTCAATAAACCCCTAATAAATATTACATATTAATGACAATTAGCTATAAGTTAAATGACATTACATGATTAGACTTCACAATAATCGTCAGACAAATCCGACAATTTTGATCTCTTTCAGGCGCATTTGGTTTCCGTCCGGACTGCCTGTCCGATGACTCTTAACCGTCATTGTTCGCTTTTATTCCTTTGTACATGACTGCATGTCTTTTGTAAGACATTTCTTGATTGGTCAATTATAAATTTGTAAGCCTGTCGCAAAGTAGGAAAACAATCTAATTAGCTCCTCGCTCTTGTAATCTTTTTCTGAAGAGTCTCCTTATAATTCCCCAAGGAAAAAGTATGCATAAAAATGCGGATGGCCGTCAACCAACTGATTTCACAATGAAAGTACTTGGAAACAAAGAAAGACTCAAAGCCATATTTTACCGAGTTAACGCCGCCTATTCGTCACACTTATTTGTTGCAGAGCTATAACTGGCATTCGAAAAGTGAATATATTAAAATGAAATGAATGTGTTAAGACTGTATTCACCGTATATTCATTTCACATTTGATACATGTTCACCGCACACATCTGACATATTTGTCAGCGGGCATATTTTTCTGTATAAAAAGAGTACTTAGGGTAGCCAGACTTCTCAATAGCTGTTGGATGAATCCGACAATTCCAGTATCTGTCCGCCTTTTAGCGAAACAAAAATCAGTCTGACAGATTTCCTTCCGGTCCGACAGTTTTTCCAAGTCTGTCAGACCGTAAGCGACTATCGGTAAGTCTGGTAGCCCAAAAAATCTCGGACACTTTCACCAAGTGCCCTATATTTTGACCCAGGATGACCTAATTTATTGAAATTGACCTAGATTGTAATGAAATCATTCATTCTGGAGAATTTTCATCAAGATAAGACCAATTTTTTTATCTCTACTGTCCACACAAGAAATTTCTAGGATTTGACCTATATATTAAGTGACACAATTTTTTACCCCAGATTGAACTAGATTTTGTAGAGATTATCCATCTGATTAAAGTGACCTAGTGACTACACAACCAGTCTTCGAATTTGGCCACTAGCCCGAAGCCCGAGGCTAGTAAAATCTGGGTCGGCTAGTAATTGTCTCTAGGTGACTAGTCCGAAAGGCTAGTTAAAAAATCCTGAGAACACAAGCCAAAAGACTAAAAACATCAAAACGATTGTGAGTCGGGACAATGAAAATTCTTCATTTAATATAGTAAACAGTATTAAAATGTTTACATATATTAATATCCACTTTTGATCATTTAATGTTCGGACTAGTAAATTTATTTTCAGGCTAGTAAGTTCTGCCTTGATGGTAGCCCGACTGGCTAGTACTTTGAAAAGTTTTTCGTGAAGACTGCACAACGTGACAATGTCACAATTAAAGTTTTGACCGACTGACCCAAGCGGATAGAGTAAATAATCGACATGAGTAGACATGGCGATGTAATCGTGGCGATTTATTGTCACTCATTTCCGCAAGTAAGCCTGATAATAATGCGAGTGAAATTATTTCACTACTGGCTTTGCGGCTGGGTAAACATTCGGGCAACACAGAGATGCAAGTGCAATTTAATTTTGACCCTGATGATGATCGCAGAAATGTGTGATTTTAGGGAAAGGCTGAAAAATTGCGGAGCTGAACAGTAGTCCGATATTAAGCGCTATGCTTAGAAACGGCTAGCTTAAAATAAGCGCTACAATTAGTGTTTTTTCCAGGACCTTTCAGCATGGCGCATGCGCCATGCCCTTTACTCCCGAACTAACGATGCGCCATGCTGCCCTCATCAAAGGCCTTTTGCGCCAAGTGCCCTTTTGTCAGCTGCTAATTGTTTATTGTGCCCTCTCAATTTCATCAGAACAGCGGATGTAGACTGTCCTACATCCTGTCATATCATGACTGTCACCTAGAATACGACGTGTCAACGTGTATACTACACGACGGGGGTCTCGGCAGTCGGGTGAAAAAATCACGTGACTGGTTGCTTCTTTATCTTGAAAAAACGCGTGAACCAGTCGATATTTTTTACAGAAGGAAGAAATTTCCAGTAGACTGGTTGCATCATAATTTTGCATAAAAAAGCATGAACCAGTCGGCAATTGACTTTTCACGGGCATAAAACACGAACCAGTCGCTATTTTTTCAATCATTTGGCGAGCGTCGGCAATTAACAAATGAATGTTTTTCGCAAGATTATTCCAATAAAAAATAAAACTGCCGACGATGATTGCCTAATCAAAATTTTAATGTTATAAACTATTTAATATGCTCACGTGCGTTGTTGATATCCAAGTTATGTTGCGACTGACGAGAATTAAAAGTCTGTCACAAAAGTACGCTCCGTGAAATTGGCGATTAAAACAGTAATCCAGTGGACGAGTTTTTATTATAAATCGCATAAATCCATGTAGTTAACGCCTTTAAAGTAATTAAAAGTAACCTAAACACATTGCACATTTATCTTGCGAGAATTTGTGAAAATATGCCGACATACAGGTCACGTGACGCGCGTGTTGAACTGTTAGGCAAATATGCCGTGTAGAGAATGTAAACTATTCGGCCGATGACAACGCTTGTATTATACGAACTTTTAGGACGGTCCAAGGGCATTTAACGAATCTATAACGGTTTAAACGCATTAATAACGAAAAATTGTCGAATTTATCAAGTCAGTAATACTGTGAGTGACGCAGTTTCGGATATTCACGTATTTTCGGATAAGTTTGTTTACGTTGATTATTGGCTACACGCTGGCAGAATCAGGCAGATGAGACTACACAATATGATTAAATCATGCCATTTATTGTTTAGTCTGATATGTCAGCTACCAATTGCAATATTATACAGGGTTCCTACGGTCAGGGATTTTTTTTCCAGGTCAGGGTTTTTTAATTGTTCTCACAAAAAGGTCTGATCACTCCAAAATGTCAGGGAAAACTGCTGTGTTGTCAGGAATTAGTCAGGGAATTTTACCTTAGAACATTTGTAGGAACCCTGATATAGAATCCATATATCAAGCCTACTGATGCCAACAAAGTAGACCTATTATTATAGGCTATATATATCCTCCTCTTGCAGATCTATGTGCAAGGTTGTAAATAATAAAAATGAAATAACTCAATTGATTTGCTCATTTTAGTCTTCATAAACACACACTGGATATGTACATTTTGTATGTGGCATATCCAAAGTGTTTGTTGCTAACTTGGCAATCATTTGCCAGAAAAGTAAAAAAATCCATGTGTCTTTTTATGGTTGTGGCCCCACACTTATTTGTGGGAAGCATATAACATTGATGCTGTCTGTCTGTCAGTTTTTAACTGCTCTTATATGAAAGACTAAAGTACTGGTTTAGATCCAGGACTCAATATTGCATGGTTAATGTACAGGTGCTGAATTGCCAGGAACTAGGTGGTTGCTTAACTCAGAAGGCTGGGTGCAACAAAGTGCCCTTTTTCATAAGGTCGCGCACAAAAAAGTGCCCTTTTCTCAGAAAACGCCATGCCCCTAAAGGGTTCTGGAAAAAACACTAGCTACAATATATCGGACAAAATGGAACATATATATTATTTCGGTGAGCGCTCGTGGCTAGCAGACTGTTATGTAGCGCTTTTTTTTTAAGTTCTTGCTGAAAGGCGCCTGTTTCATACGAAAGCACTTTGACGCGCTTGCCTAGCAGTGCAGATAAATGGTATGCTCTCTGGTTGCATGTTGTTTTATATATACATGGTAAAGCACAACCAAAAAGCAATTGATAACACGTTGGTTTAATATGGAAAGGGCTCCAGTAGCTATGCATTAATGTACTGTATTAAAATTATTACTTGTCAGAAATTATACAAACTACCCAAGGGACATGATACACTGAGCTTAGCGCTGGCCCTTCGGTAAGCTTCTCCAACTAAGAAATACAATGCATTAATACACTTGTTACTATATATAGTAACAAAAATGAGCCTATTTTAGGCTGATTATGACCATCACGTGATTATCGCCTATCCACCCAGTCCGCAATCTCATAATCATAATTGGCCCGCTGAACGGGCGCACGTTACGTTATCCAAGTTAACATGACGTCACATTGAATCTAAAATGACCTCACGTTAGAGCTAAAATATGACGTTACGTTACACAGAGGTACAATTCCTTTGTATAAGATTTCAGAATAAATGTACTTTAGATATATACGAACTTAATTAAGCGTGAGTTACGGTTACTTTCATTGAGTTTTGGAATCAAACAATTGTATTAAAGACTTTAATATACTCCAGAGCCTGGCCGGAAGTTGATAATCGGCCCGGCATGAATAATCACCGTCCGGCTAAAGCCCTGGCGGTGATTATTAATTTTCCGGGCCGATTATTGCCTTCCGGCCCGGCTGTGTCGTGTATTAACCTCTAATTAATGACGCACCAGTAAGTTGCATCCAAAACCCCACCCCTGTGGATGGGCAGTGGAATAGCCAGGGGAAATAGTTTTGTTTTGATTTTTGCCTTCAATTTTAGGAGCCTTCCTCCGCAATGCCGGGAAAATCGTGGGAATTTTTACAGCGAACCAATACCACGGGGTATTGCCAGGAGCCGAGGAATTACCAGAGAGTTTATGGTAATTTTACCATTAGCTGTTCCACTTGGCCGGCCGGTGGAACAGGAAAGGCGGGGGGGGGTTGTTTCGACAACACGAAAGTAAAAATCTAGCCCATCCCCAGTGGTTGATGGGGGTCGTGGGTGCATAAATTCATAATCTCATAAACAAGGCTATTACAAGAGCTATTGAGACACTGACAAAAAAGTCAGTGTAAAAAGTGTTCGGTCATTTTTGGCTAACAAATGGAATCGAGAATGACAGCATACTTACATAAGATTTCTGTCCTCGGGGTGCATCGTATAACAACTTTAATTCCTCGTTTATAGTAACGAGTACTTAAATAAGTTGAAAAACCTTAAAATAAATCGAAAATCTTTCTGGTTTTTTTCATAAAAATCTGGATCAACAAACGCTTGAAAGATACCGATGATCAGTAACGCCAACGGTTACTTCCCTTTTCCTTCCTGCAGACACGCCTAATGAAGGCCTATACTTCTAGTGAGTAAAACTAGTCGGTTAAAGGCCGGGCTTTAATAATAATGGTCCAAATAAGCGGCATTCGGCCACCCTGTAACAATATTTGACAAATACTGATAAATATCGGCTAAACGTTCAGTCGCAAGTACGTTACTCGACTTATTTAATGCAACAGTATTTGGTCGGAATCGACGTCTTGACGACGATACAACAACATTGTTAGTCGTATTAATTACTGCTTCGAATTTTGAGTCTGATAGTGAACGAAATTTTAAGGTGAATTTTCTCACACTCGGAATCTTCTTGCGAATCGTGCATATCGTGTAGAACGCACGTTCCGTATCTCTATCGTGTATAACGTACGGATCGTGTATCATATCGTATCGCCCATCGTGCAGACCGTGTATACCGTGTATAACGTACGGATCGTGTATCCTATCGTATCGCCCATCGTGTATTTTTGTAACGGGAACCGTGCGTGTATCGTCCGTATATCGTGCGTGCATCGTTCGCCCATCGTGCGCTTCGTGTGACAACTCGGACGTTCCGACTACTGTAATCTGTTCAACTTAGGAGACCAAACTAACTTGTAACGTTAGTAAAAAAGCAATGCGCATATGATAGACTATGTGAAGTTTCGATATAGAGGATGGAAGACATATAACACCAAGAAAAATAGGTACTTACCGAGGCTGAATGTCCGCCATTATACGTGCTTCATACAAGACGAAGTCACGTGATTACCACCCGTGATTCCTGTTACAAACAATGTATTGTAAACGAAGTATTCGAAACAAATCGCAAATGACGGTACAATGTGAGAATAAATACAGGTGTTAGTGTACAGAGTATTGCTTTATAGGTGCTCACTGATGTACGGAGTACTGCTTTTTAGTGTACAGAGTATTGCTTTTAAGTGCAGTGATTATTTGTAACATAAACTTAATAAATGGTATAATCAGTGTTTGTTTGGTAAAACTAACGTGGCATTGTATAGATCTGTACCTATTAAGTTTAGATTGTATGTACTACATGAAACAATTAATGTAACAAGCTAATCCTAGCTCCAAGAACCCCTTCCCCTGAATTTTACATGTTGTGATATTAAACATGTACACCAATTCTACATGGTTTAGAATGTGGTCTGTGGTCTGTCATAAGAACAATACCGTCTTTGACCGACTGAGCAAAATAATTTATCTAACCTTTTCTGTGAAGAAAATGCCAGATCCCCTTGGGAAAAATGTCTGTAGCCAGGAAAACTAATTATGATTCATACTAAATTGTTGTTGAGCATAAACTTTATGAGCACTGGACTTAACTTAGTGTTGTTTACAAGATGAATAAAAAGCGTATAACTTAGCTTATGCTTAAGCATGTGAGTTTTTTAGAAATATTTTAACATTTCAGTGAAAATGTAATAAAATAAACTGTTTGGGGATTTGGCACTCATTGCAGCATTTATTCTACTAACATTGTCTAATTGGATAAAAATAATAAAATGCATGCTTGCCAATCAGAACCCCTAGATTTATGAACCCCCTAGGTATATAGGTATAACTGTTGACATCCTAACTGTTTAGTAACAGTGGCACATTGACAGTTTCATGTACTTGATAGACCCATGCTTATCATCAGCACTAGATATTATTTGATACTTGAACTTATAAGTACATTGCAAAGTATGCATTGTCCTATTATTGAGATCTTCATCTTGTATAGATGGTTTCCAAAGTTTCCTACCAGATATTTCAAAATGATCGGTAACTGATGCCAAAATACAAATTAGTGTGAGAAACTTCTATTTAGCGTTTACTAAGGTTATATGATAAATATAATCTTACATTCGTGCTCATTCCTTACCATTTGTATTAAACTCGTAGACAAAAACAATATGACACTCGGCAGAGCCTCGTGTCATATTGTTTTGTCCACTCTTATAATAAAAATGGTAACGAATGAGCAGTCATTCAAGATCATCTATTTAGTAACTGTGTAGTTCATACATGTATAATTTGATTGTAAGTTATAGCAAATGAACCTCATTGCAGCATCTTAACTAGTTGAGAGATGAACATTCGCGTGTATGTATGCAGGCCAATGTACGTATTTGCCATTTGACCATAAGCATGACTCTCAACGAATTGCATAAATCCAAGATAAATATCACTTTGCTCTAGTCATAAGAACATTTTATGAAAATCAACATACTTTTTTGTTCATTGCGTTCATCGGCCTGACAGATTGAAATATGTTAGCATTATCATATAACTATATTCTTATTATATCATACAGCCAATAAGACATGACTTTATTGATGAACAGACGTAATAATACGATAAAACAGTTCATTTATATTCTTTATTTTTCACGTTAATAAGCAATATTCCGTACACTAACGGCGAGCTAATGTGCAATACTCTGTACACTAGACAGCAATACTGTACACCCACTTGTATCTGATTTGACGTGTACCTTCGTTATTTTTCGATCAAGGTTTATGAAATTTGGTCACAACACTTTTGTGTTCAATATAAACTAAATCGCCAGTTCAAAAACTCTACATTTTGATAATAAAGTCATTCCAGAAGCTTGTACAGTACTACTGTCAATGTTTGCGAGTGAGTATCGAACTAATAGTGGATCATTTCAACCTTTCTATGAATATCTGATATACAATAGTGGGCTATAAAGTTACAAAAATGCCCGAAGAAGTTAATATTTAATTGAGATATGCATAAGTAATTTGGAAATATTTGTATTTAAACTCACCCTGGTCTCCTCAAAATTAATAAAATTACTCACTTTACTAGCAATATCCGGTGTACGTTATACCGCAGTGATTTATATTATTAAGTATTGTGCGCAAACAAAAGTTCCATTTTGATAAATTTGAGAAAAATGATGCCAGTGCGATTCGAACTGACTCATGGGGCTTGACAAAAGTTCCAATGCCTAACGCTTAACTAGCACGATAACGAAGACACATTCATACCTTTACGTATTTGTTATACATATCAGAATAGTCAATCCCGCACCAACCTTTATCGGATAATGAACTAAACTTTAAAACTGCAGTCATGGCTCAATGCTCGAAATCGAACTATTTTTATATCCGACCAACATTTTTTACAGTGACGTCATTTTATAACTTCGTTAAATAAAGATGTTATTATAATAATTATTATTATATTATAAACTTTCTATAAAGAGGCAGGGGACATCCCCTACGGATTAAGAGTTATTAGTATGCCATGGTCAATTCGCATATTCTTAACAAGCCATGTTCCTAGCGTCATTGGTGAACTAAGTAACACGCACGATTGTTAACCAAGAGCTCCCATTTCTATATTTTTACTCGCTGTGCAGGATGAAATCTTGCTGTATAAACGAACTCGATTCTGTTTCGTTTTCGGATTAAAAAAATTGTTAATAAATTAATCATAATTAACATCTCTTAAAATTAATACCAGTGTAGTGGACAACCACGCGACGAAAACCTTTGTGCATAAAACATAAGCATACAACTATCTAACTGAAGACATCTGTAACCATGAGTCTCATAATTTCTTCGATAATTTATTACGTGATTTAGGCGCGTACATACCTTGGTCACAGATCCGCATGTATGATAATGTTTTTGTTTTTATATTTGACTTACGATTTTCAGTTTGTCGTGGACGGGTATATGGCAAGAAAAACCTGAGGGTATTTATGCAGGAGGTTACGTTTGGTGATGCAGAAACAATGTGTCATGAAACAGGTGGACAGTTGATGAGAATCAGGGACCTTGCCGAGGTGCACCAAATAACAGATGCGCTATACGCATGTTCAAGTATGTTTTAGTTACTACAACTTATAATTTTTATTATATGCAATTTCAAATTTTTCATTCAGACGCGTTGCCAACTGGATGAAGAAGATGATGGTTTTCTTATCGTCTATGATTGTCTGTGTATTTACATTAATATCAAGATACTGCCCGAACCGAGCGTTAGACGTCCACTGTTTTGCTTCAGTTTTGTTATACGCTATCATAAAATCAGTATTCGCATACAGTGAATACCACAAAATATGACTTTAGATAAACCATGCTTTTTGAGCCGTGACGGAAGGTTACACTTCTTAGTCATGGTATGTGAATATACCTGGTTAAAATCTCTTTGGCCATGTATTGATTACTGTCCTTCGAGGGCTAATCAATCTTCCTGCATAAATTAGTCACGGCTCAGAAAACATGGTTTATCTATAATGTAAACTTCGACAATATTTGAATTTAAGTATCTATCAAAAGTGCATAGTACCATAACATTCAATAAAAATCGCCGTTACAGATCGGCAGGTCTGTTAGGCTTTGGCATGTCCACCAAATAAATCCCCCAGATTGAAAGACTTTTCACTTGAATCGGATTACATTGTGATCAACTATGCAAATGTGAGACACTGACATTGATATTTCATGATGAATATATGCACTACAGATTATAAGAATTATTTTCATATACATTTTCACTGCGGTATAACGTACACCGGATATTGCTAACAAGATGAGTAATATTATCAATTTTCGCGACATTCTAGTGGTGACAAGGGTAAGTTCAGAGATGATACTTAGTTTTTCTGAGTGTGTTTAATGTACATTTTATACAAACCTATCTCATCCATTAATTTACCTAGCCTGGGCAAGCGGTAAATTGCCAGGAATCTCTTAAAAGGGTGATTAAAAGACCAAACTCGTATCGTTACTCACGCAGAAAGTAAGCTCGATCTGTCGAAATTAGATGTTTTTGTTTATATTTTTCGTTAAAATACTCAACTTGAATCGAGCGTATTGTCATTCTTGTTACAAAGATTATATTGCAAATGTAGTATCCAAAACTAATCGAAAATGACGGTGCATTGCGAGAATAAATGCAGGTGTTAGTGTACAGAGTATTGCTACATAGTTGCTATCTGGTGTACGGAGTATTGCTGTATTGTGTACAGAGTATTGCTTTTACTTGTAGTGACTATTTGTCACTCAAATTGAATAAATACAAGGTATAATCAGCGTTATTATGTAAAAATAACTTATATTATATAGATAATTTATGTACCTATTTAGATTGGATTGTATTGACTACATGAAGCAATTAATATATCAAGCTAATCCTTGCTCCAAATCCTCCCTGAATTTTATGGGAAACTGCTATTAGTAACTGTGTATTTCACATACAGTAAAGGGTCATAGCTGAGCAATTGCATTAGACAAACACAAAACTACTACAATGTCCAATACTTTGAATTAGCGACGTTGAATGGAAGTCATAGCAAAGGAACATCATTGCAGCATCTGAAATAGTTGAGAGATTATAAAAAATATATATAACACATTGGTGTGTATTATATGGATGTGAATGCCCTTATTTGCAATTTGACCATAAGCATGACTCTCAAAGAATTGCATATCTCCAAGCTTAATATCACATTTGTACTACTCACAAGAACACTTTATGCGTACAATTCAGCATTCTATATTGTTAATCGCACTCATCTGCCTGACGGTTGAAATATTTTATTTATAACATAATCATTTAGGAATATTCTTATTAAATCGTAAAACCCATAAGACATGACCTTATTGGTTAGCAGACGTAATAATACGATAAAACTGTCCATTTACATACTTTATTTACTCATTTTATTAAGCCATACTCTCCGTACACTAACGTTGATCTTATGTGCAATACTCTGTTCACTAAACATCAATACTCTGTACACGCACGCATATATGTTTCGGGGTGTATCTTAGTTGTTTTTCAAACAATACTTATGAAATTTGGTCACAACATTTTGGGGTTCAATATAAACAAAATGACCAGTACCAAAAATCTACAAGTTGGTAATACAACCGTTCCAGAAGCTTGTAAAGTACTGCTGTCAATATGTGCGAGTGAGTAACGGCGTAATACTGGTTCATTTTTAACCTTTCTGTAAATATCTGATATACGATAGTGTGCTTTAAAGTTACCAAAATGCCCGAAGATGTTAAAAATCAATTGGGATATTCATAAGAAGTCAGTAATTTGGAACATTTTGTCTCTAAACTCACCCTGGTCTCCATTTCATGTCCTTAAAATTGATAATATTACTCACTTTACAAGCAATATCCGGTGTACGTTATACCGCAGTGATTTTCATTTTTACATTTGTCACAAGCAATAGAATTTGAAGTTTTTACATTTAAAGAAATTTTTTACATACGCGACAGTTTTCACCATTTTAACGTAATTATTTCAGGTTATAGAACAGTATCAAACTTCTGGACTGATGGAATACTTGATCCCTTATTCACCGGAACATGGAAATACTCGGACGGTACACTGATGCCCATGACTCAGGATTATTGGCATGAAGCTGCACCAGATATGAATCACCATTGTACTAGGTTGCAATACTGGGATATATATGATAAAGTCCGATGGAATGATTACGCTTGTACATCTCTGTATGGTTTCGTCTGTGAATACTGAATACGAATAACTGTCACCATTAGCTAAATAGAGGTGTTTTTAGAGTTTCTTTTCAAATGCAATAGAAATATATAATCCACGAGTATAGCTAGTTTGCAACAAAGGGCTTCGACACGACTTAAAAGCAACGTCTGAGCCTTGCGTTCGTAAGAATGCGATGGTGGGTTGCACAAGATATGCACCTCTATCAAATCGGCGTACTAATTTTCAGAGATCAAGCCTAAATAATGTTTTATCCTCTTTTTATGTGGCATTTTCCAAGCTTGCCGGCTAAGACGTATGTAAATCAAGTAGGATGTATTCATTTTGCCAAAGTCCAATGCAGTGTACACGGAATTTTATTAAAATTGTGTTTTATTTTATTATGAAAATTTGCTGTCGTGAAATGTGCGGTACACTTTGAATGATTACATTCGCATTGTTTGAACTATTATACATACTATTGAGTTGGGTATTTCAGGGCCTGTAAGCCAGATCGTCACCTGTCTTATCTAATGAATAGAGGTTTAGTTGCTCTTTAGTCGTTTCGAACCTCTTTGGTTTGCAATAGAAAAAATCGTGTTATTTTAAGTATTTCTCTGTACACCTACATAATGAAATTTTGCACGAATAAATAAAAGGTATCAATCTAATACACACTAAAATTTCAGCAACATTAGAAATAAGTTGAAAACGTTTTGTTCATAAGTTCTACGTAACACATTTGTGGTTTTGTATGAGATAATAAGTTAGAAGACTTGAAACTTGCAACAGCATATTTTACGGTCACGTGATACGCCAAACGGTATAGTTACGTATTTGCAACCTACTTAATATAACTCAGGTGAGGCCCGTCTATGAATTTGACGAAGAACATGTTAGTGTTGTTCAATTTTTACAAGCGACACACTTAAATAAACTGAATCATACCGGCCTACTAAGTTTCGTCTTCATAACATCAATGTCTATCCCGCCTATTTGTAACGGTTAAATAATTGATAGTAAATCAGCAATGGAAACCCAGATTACCTCCCTATGTTAAATTGATCACACCCAAGTAATTTCTATACATGATAAATAATAAATGTATTGTAATAAGTGACTAAAATTATGGAATTCGGAAAGGGAATAGGTAGGAAGTTATTGTAGTGATGTGTATTTTTTTACCAGGATCTCAGAGATGTCTAAAACACGATTTTATCTATCGCAAACTAGCTATATTAATATACCAAATAGAAAAATCTATATACTATTTTATTATGTTCGTTTTTATGAAAAAGGTTTACAAAGTAGTATAGCAGTACATAGGCCAATACTCCCGTCCTATAAATCTAGAACACGTCCTGCATTCGTTAGAGTTGTTTCTGGTACTAGTATTATCCAGATGTTGTAGACAGACCCTCATCTCGACATAATGGAACCGGAAGTGTTGTTTTCCTTTATGAAGTTAATCCAGGATATTGATCCAGGAGCCAGAATACAAAAAGGACCATAAAATGGAATTATTTACACTATCTGGTGGAAAAACTCCGATTGCATTTTCGAGTAATACAAACGTTCAGGCTTCGGGAAAAGGTGGATGCCACATATAAAAGTTGTGCAGATTTTTAACAACTTTTGCTTCCGATCTAATTTACGAAAACAACTAATACAGTAGTTATTGTTCTAGGGTGAAAGTTTTGTATATGTATATACTGCCACAAATTTACATGGATATTATTCAATTGATTATGAGCATCATATGGATAAAACATAACTGACCAGTTTAGGGTCAAGGTCATTTCTAGGTCCATGCGAGAATAATACAAGGTAGGATACCTATGTTCGGGGTAAGAAGTTCTGATCACAAACTCCTAGACAATAAAAAATAAAATCCGTTGTAAAGACTAAAGTATAACTACCATTACATTTACATAGGACATATATTATGCAATATATGAGCCGTTCTCCAGGAAAACCGGGTTTATTGACATAACAATAGTAATTATTTATTAATGTAAAATGAGAAAAAAGTCGTGTTCACCGATTTAATCGTAAGTAGTTGGATATCATATTACTATCTTAAAGATTTAAATTTTCTGGTTAATTATGATAAAATTACTTCCGTCGTTGCTATGGTAACCAATTTCCAAAAACTATCCGAATTGAGAAAAACAAGGGGTTAGCGGTTAAAAATAGCAGCTACTTTTCTCTTTAAGCAAACACTCACAATTCTGTCGTGTTTTATTAAAATCAGAAAGATATCGAAAGAATTTATTGCATTTGAAATATTTCATATAACATTTATCAATTATCACATTATTAGAATCATCAGGACATAAAACACACAACTTATATGGGTATTAATAGTGCACTCATATTATAATTATACAATCAACAAAATATACATGTACAGTAGAACTTCGATGCCTCGAACTACCTTCGGACCGGGAAAATAGTTCGAGCCATCTAGGGGTTCGAGGCATCGGGGGTACGAGTATATATGCACTGTATATTTATAAGTTCGAACGCTTCTCGGTACGCGTACCTGTCAATCGTGTGTATTTGTCGTACTTTGGGTGTGTGTTCGTATTTCATATGCAATGCATATTTAATGCATTTTTGTCAAATTGTGAAATAAGATGCATTATCATAATAAAACATGATATTGTTTGACAAACTTGACTTCAAATCGTCGGCTAGCTCTTCAAATATTCACATTTGTAGACAAAGTTCCCTGTTCTATTAATCGCCCCGTACGGTAGCGTGTTTAATTACAAACTAGCGATTTATATGACAAGTTTGTCAATCAAGAAATAAAATGATAGTGAAAATAGAAACATACGGTTGAGTTATTATTTTATTGCGATACAAATGATTCATGACATCATACAGTTCACAAACAACAATTCTATTTTTAAACATGATATACAAAGACCAGCGCAGTTATCGTTCGTTGATGAACGTGTGTTCATATATTTAACACATTCGTTATAAGCACATTTGTTAGCAACACACAACAGTATATTATACATCGACGGACTGACTCAATTACACAATCATTTACTGAAAATGGTCCTTTATCAGACTCTGTTTCGCTGCGCGACTAGCGAAGTCCTTTTTCACCAAAGATTTATACAAAGAAGACAACATAATAAGTTCCCTATCTGAACCTGATTGAGTTTCAAAGAAATCTCTCATAAACTCGTAACCAGTAAACGCGTCGGCGAGTGTGGATTTCGTAGGTTGTGGTGTCTCGGTTTCATCATCATCTTCATCGTCGCTGTCGTTGTTCCCAGTTTCGGTGTTGTTTCGGGATGATATGAGGTCTAATACAATGTCAGTGTCAGTTGATTCACTACAGACAGGAATTGTTAAATCTACATTGACGAATGATTCAACGTCCATCCTCTCCATTTCTACTAGACGGGATATTGGGATGTTATCATCAACGTCGTCGTCAGAATCGTAAGACAACGTCGACTCAGCATCCCCTATAAAACCAGCATGTTTGAAACAGTTGGCAATTGTGGACTGAGTCACCATTTGCCAAGCTATTTTCAACATGCGCATAGCATCCAGAACTGACACACTGAATGTCTCGTGTTTATCCATGGCAGCTAATTGTTTCGAAATGACCAACTTTCTGTATTTAACCTTTAAGTTTTTAATGATACCTTGGTCACATGGTTGTGTGTGACAAGTTGTGTTTGGTGGCAGAAATATCAGGTCAATTGCCTGCAACTTGACAGAGACGGGATGAGCAGGGCAATTATCAATGATCATGGCAACTTTACGGTGTTCCCTTATAAAACGTTTATCAAGTTTCTGGAGCCATGACTTAAATAAATCTCCGGTCATCCATGCTTTTTTGTTGTTAGCATATTCTGTTGGTAAAGTTTTTACATTTTTGAAGCATCGAGGTTTTTCAGCTTTACCTATGACAAACAAGGGAACTTTGTCATCCCCTGACATATTCGTACAGACAAGAACTGTCAGGCGATCTTTACTACGTTTACCACCGGAACAGTTCACTGATTTGAATTCTAACGTTTTTTCCGGGGTAAGTTTATAGAACAACCCAGTCTCGTCGGCATTGTAGATGTCTTTTTGACTGTATGTATTCAAGATGGTTTTAAGACGGGAAGCCCATGCACCCATAGCCTCGGACTCGGTGTCTACAGACTTGGCTTCTCCAGATATTTGTTTGAATGAAATATCATACCTGGCTTTAAAGTTGTCAAGCCAACCCACCGATTCCTTAAATTCAGAAACTCCTAACCGATCGGCAAAAAACGATGCCTTCAGTAATAACTGGGGTCCTGATATAGGGATATCACGGTCACGGGCTTCCTTAAACCATCTTAAAACAGCTTCATCTATTTCATTGTATTGACCTTGTCTCATATTCCGGCGTTTAGGTCCAAACTTTAAGTAACCTTCCTTAATTGAATCAGTTTTCTTTAGCCATCCGGATAACGTGTTTTTAGGCACTCCGAACATTCTCGCCACCTCCGCCTTTGATTTCTGTCCTTTCTCAACCTCTATGATTGCGTTAAATTTCGTTTCAATAGTTTTTAACTCTAACTTCCTTTTTGTTCCTTTCTTCTCAGATGCCGACTTAATCATCCCCCCGTTACCGGGTCCTTTATTAAGTTGCTCGGCATGGCCATTAGGTTCTGACTCAGCTATCCCCCCGTTACCGGGTCCTTCGCCGAGTTGCTCAGTACAGCCTTGATTTGTATTATCGTCGTTATTTTTCATTTTGACAATGATAAAAATCATCAATTCTGATCGGGTTTTATACGAATATTGATCATTCAACATCATTCACTCAGTTAAGTTTGTTTTAAAGAATGCAAACATTTAAATTAATGACAATGTTTTTGTTTCTGAATTTTATTCACGAAAAATAAATCAGTAATAATTACCTTCATTAAGTAATTACCGGACCTATAAGTGTTACGTGTTTTCACAAACATGTAATACAATACAGCCGTAAACATTTTATTAGGTACAGTAATTGTCACAAGGTGTTGATAACACCTTTCACCGACGTCCCGTGGACAAACAATGGATTTCAACAATCAATGAAAGGTGCGAAAATTTGCATTGTTCGAGTCATCTACTGGTAAATCATACCAAGGGACCAGCAAGTCAGTTCGAGTGTTCGACCCTCGTACTGTTCGAGTCATCTATGGTTTTTCTATATGAATAAAGAAGGGATTTTGACGGGACCGGAGAACGAGTTCGAGGCATCTGGGGTGTTCGAGGCAAGTACTGTTCGAGGCAACGAAGTTCTACTGTATTTACAAAGTGAGGACGAGAGAGTCCTCATCAAGTTATATAAGTTGAAAATGATGATGTAAGCTGCATTGGTGCATGAAGTTTCTAACATAATTTAGTGGTACACTGAGCGTGATACACGGACTTCTCGGGTCGACCTAGTGATTGATAGGCTAATGTCGCTTCAAGCTAATTGGTATATTTATGTAACGGGCTGGTGCATTGGCGTTACGATACCTTTGTGTAACATGACGTTGGCGTCGCTAGATAATTCGAAATTTATATTAAATGGTTAAGATATGAGTATTTTGATGTAAGATATTTTTTTTTCGTTTACTCAAATGATGTTGGCTTAGTGATTTAGGCACTCAGGTCACTTACACCTTGTGTTTCGATTTCGAACAAGGCTGGATACTATGAAGTATAATAAATTAGGTTACACTATGTTATTCATGCATTTGTAAGTACAATTGTACATGTATATTATATGTGATGTTTATCTTTGACGATAGAAACGCTAATACATATCTGATATGACATTTAGTATCTGCTCGTTCGGGACCAAAAAGCGAACAGGACCAATAGACGAACGATCGTTATTTCTCCTCTCCTGTATCTCTTAAGAAGGAGGTTATTGTGTGTTCTTGAGCTCTTTAACATAAGGAAGCTTCGTGTAAAATTTCTTTAGTCTAAGTATAGTATTTATGCAAAAACTCTTCTTTCATTATTACCCCTCCCACTTTCTGTTTTGTTTACATTGGGGGATTCCGAACGACCTTCACCCACCGGTGCAAAACTTTCCCCATGGAAGCATTTTAACCAGAACACCTCTTAAAAATGTCTTTAAACGTTTATTATGCATTAATAAAACTAATGAAAAATAAAGAGTTAAAAAAAATAAGAATATAAACATGAAATTTTACCATTTGTATCGTGAATCAGATTTGCGCAAAAAAAGATCAACCAAGGGAAGTAATCCAGTCTAAAATAACTTCCAAATTAGAAGATTATTTCCCTTGCTTATAAAAAATGTAGTATTTACGCTGTTTAGACTTACGTGACTATCAACGTAGCTGATTTGAATCTCATTTCATGATTATGAAAATTTATTATAGTTATATTATGGTCATAAACTGTGCCAAAGTGCTCCTATGAAGATCTGCACTAAGAGATAATTGAGCGTACAATGTGATGTACGGAATTTGTACGATACGAACCGGCAGATAGTAACACCCCCATGATTGTTGACGAGGGATCTCGTGCAGGTTAATTACATTTGTTAAAATCAAAATTATTACATATTTACCTATTAATGTCATTCATTCGGCCGATGAAGCCATCTGTTCGGGTACTGGTACTGTAGACTTACCAATTAGCGCAAATTAGTGACCCTTTTGGAGCCCCTGTTTTGGATCGCATGCGCAGACGAGGCTGGAGTTGTTTACATGTCTAGACGGGGGAAAGGCTGTAGTTTATCATATTGCCAATTTTTAAAACAAATAGTCTTTAAAGACAAAATCGGGAAAACCTTCATTTTGGTTCGCTTTTTGGTCCCGAACGAGTATAGTTCATGATTGATTATTCATTGTCGTTTCACATAATTGTATATTTCAAATGTATTCGTTGTTGCTTTGTTATTTATATTATATTGTTGTACATAAATGTATATGATTATGTATATTTATTATGCTCTTCAGAATTGGAGGAATAAAATATATATAGCCTTAATTAATTATCGGTCACTAAGCGTAATACTATATTACTTATGCTTGTATTTTGATTTATGTTGATAGATAATTTTCGTAGTGCACTTATTGGTATAACTACTTGTATACACTGATTTAAGATTCACTTCATTAAAAGGTTCTGCAAGAGTTAGCTCCCGTACGAAAACTCTAAAACGATTTTTTCATTCTTGACGGTTTTAATTTTCGTTAGATTGTTGCTTTAAATTGGGAATCAACTATGTGTTTGTTTTCAATCATTTCAAATAAAAATGAAAGTACCAAATATTTTATTTAGAATAAATTAATATGGCAATTATTTTTTATTCGAAGATTCACTGTTAAAAACTTCAGGTTTATCCGAAAATATCCGAAAATTACTCTACTTTTACTGATCAGGACCTTATTTTGTGTTGACTTGACATGGAATCATCTTATCATTTGTAGAATTTATTGAATACTATTGAAATGATAGGCTATTTTAGTTCTTTATTCAACATGTATACATTATTTATGTACTTGGGTGACAAATTGAAATAACAAACTGAATTAATTATGCTTAGCATTCTAAATTATATTCACTCTAGTATCTACATTATTGATAACTAATATCGCACATGCATTACATATTTATCTTTATTATTAATCATATATTGAATAAATTATCTTCTATATGTCATATTGAGTTTTTGTTCAACCTACCGCGTGTGCGGGTCAGCAAAATAATTCAATAAATAAATACATTTTAAATTGGGTTTTGTTCGAGAGTCGTTAAATATATAATGCAAACTAACAGTTATCTCTAAATGCAGTCAAGATAAGAAATTGAAATTTTGCATGATTACAATATAGGACAGTTCCTATTTGATAGAATATTTAAGGATATATGACGTCGATGACGTCACCAGCGCGCGCCCTCATCCGACGTCACTTGTAACCTCATGGACGCTGTAACGTCAAATCTAAAACGTCGTAAACATTTAAATAGTGATCGTACAACAACAAAAACAAGGGATAGTGTATTACCTTATTAGAGGCATGTTTCAAAATGTCAGCTACCGTATCCTAAAACGGTGATTATTTTAAATGAAAATACAAACGACACATTTAGAGTTAAAGACTTCTAGTGTGCACAACTAAAAATATGTACAATGGTCTCATGTCTTATCGAAACATTAAGAGAACAATTGAAACGTAACGTAATGCACTCATATTTCTCATTTCAAGACACAACATGTAATATAATCAGAAACCTATATACAGGTAGGTCACTCTTAGTCTCAAATTTTCTGTTATTTTTTGTGAATTAAATGCCATTTTCTGCAAGAACAATTACGTGTGATATCTAGACGTCATGACGTCATTCTTAGTATTTCAACAACAGCAACTACGCAAGCGTCTTTTTGTAGCTGCGAGCTTTGGTTTGTGCCCTACTATTTACTTAGCACTACATCAGGTGTTACGTGATGTGGGGCGGCTGTAAATGTCACCCCGTACTTCACTTCAGTGTAGTTATCACTTATAATTTACCTCCGTTTATGGCTAATTATGCACAAAATTCGAAGACCGCAGTGTGTAATTCGTTGCAGAGTGAGCATATAACGCTCGCTTCAAGCATCCATTTTTGGGGATGTGGATGGCTTGTACTATGTATGACTCTTGCGTGTGTGGCTAGGCGCTGCCGTCGTAGCTGTGTGGCTTTGATTTGTGCATACTATTTATCAAAAAGTGAGGATATACGTTATATTATGTACTAGTGCAGAAAAAATATGAATTCCTCCGAAGAGACTCGATGTCGTAACATTGTGTGAAGCTGGTAAATATAAAAATACCATTATTTTGCGTAAATTACGAGTTTTGATCGATACAAATCTCGCCTGACCTGATACCGGAAATATTACCAAACACCAAAATCTTCGGGTTTTCACCGGTTATATAGCTTGGCTATTTTGACCTGAGCTTGACCTTTATGCAAGAATATATTACAAGGTAATTGCTTTGAATATATCAATTTTCGCAAGCAAATCGTGCAGTATCGGTATTTCAGATCTGTGTTTGTATTACATATCGAGCGTCTTCGTGATACTCCCCGATTATGAAAACATACAATCGGTGATTAAACGAAGACAATATATCGACTGTTAAATTATGCAAATCAATAGGTCAGGCGCATGTCAAATTGGCCAAGCTTTACAAGTGGTTACAATATTAGATGGTCGAACACATGCTACACCCCGTGTACCACGATGATATGTGTTAGCAAGAATACTGCTGTTCTAACCAGCAATACTAACGCCAGTGAATATATCGTCGCGAAAGAATATGCTACTATTATTTCGCTACATATTCACGTATTCTCCACCGCCTAGAAGTGTTGTAAATTATTCTTTAGACTAAACTTTGGGTTTTTGGACGCATTTATCAAGTTAAGAATCTGATCTGACGTTTCTGGTCGGGAAAAATACATCGGCATGTCGAGGAAGAACCACTGCATACATACATGTTCATCTGGTATAGAAACAGAATGATTGAAACAGATACAAAATACGTTACCTCTCAAGCAATGCAATTGTCCGCTCTGGCTAAAATAGCAGTATCCTCGCTAACACATATTATCGGGGTACACAAATAAGGGATGGCAACTCGAAAATCAGGATATTTGCAGATAATCTTCTTTTTTGCGTCAACCAATTGTGTGCAATTCTTTCGGAGCTGATTCCATACGAGAGCTCTATACCAATCATTCGTCGTCGTAATTCTCCGGACTATGCCTGACATGACCACTAGCATCACACGACAGTAGAATCAAATACGTATACCACTTGATAATTGTGTTAGGTAGATTTGGGTTATGACTAGAATAGTTATAAGATTAATCTAGTAGCAAACATCTCTGTTTTCCTTGGAATATGTTTCAATCTTACTGTTAGTGACAGACCACAACAATTATGTCTAGGACACGTAAAACGTCCTTGTTACTTGTTAATTGATCGGGTCATCACGGAACATAGTACATGTATAATAATCACGTCTTTGTATAATTCATAGTAAGAACTCGCTAAACCAAATATAGCGGAGATGATCGTGTTGTCAGTTTTACACAGGAAAGTTTTAAGAATGGAATGATGAGCTTTTCAGAAAGTAACCTAACCAAATGTTCATATTCTTACAAATGATGACCAAGCGCGAACGATGTTCAATGTGCTGTTAAGTTCATATACATCGTATATTTCGATACCATCCACTTCATATCAATGTATATCAAAATATACATTCAATATAGAATTGCCACTACTTTAACACACATGCCATTTCGAAACAATAAATCAAAAGCCATTATTCATTATTTCAAGACTAATTTCTAAATCCAACAATAAGCACTGTCTTCCGTAGATAATTAAGGAAAGTATAGTTAATAAGAACACAATCTTACACGTTTGTTTATTCATTTCATTTTGGAATTAAGAAGGTCACCATAGCGACCCGACATCGTAATGAGCCAGTTACCTAACATATGATATTACCGACGTACGTACGAGTATAATTACTCTTTAATATAAGGGTCTATTATTCCAATGATTTCTGGAATGTATTAACCCTTTTGATAAATAATGCCCGACGGCGCTATACTTAACAAGAATTTGCCAATTGATATCCCGGCTGTTACTATAGCTATGGAGAACTAAACTGCTTCATTTAAGAATATATTGGGTATATTTTATTATTATGGCATAATCAATTTTGGATTCAAGGTCAAGTTGTCGCCATATTGTTTCGACTAAAGTAGCGTTCTATTGCAACAACGATAAATTCCATAGTCAATGGGGGTAACGTATGGAGACGGAAGTGGATATTTTGGTGGCCGTTTTTCGTCGACTCGGTAAGTAATTATTGACTTTTCATTGCTTAGTAAGGCGTTTGAAATAAAAGCAAGCTGACCAGAGTTCCCGGCCTGGTTTTCTAGCTTGCGACCATGATTAAGCGGAACACTCGCACAAAATCTGTTTTTGGTTACAGATACCTTAATTATTGAATATTTTTTGTCTTTAATAGTTCCTATTTCTCCCGATGATTAATATACTCGTACACGTTTATTCAAGCACTGGAGACTTTCAAACCATCAATCTAGGATGCAGTGCTGTGCAATGTGGAGGGGTAAATTGGAAAAGAGGTTGTGCCCAAAATGGCTGAAAGATGAAAGTGTACCGATGTTGAATTGGTGTTATACAATAAATAACATTCATGCAAATTCTTCCGAAATATTACATCGTGACATTTTTATTTTACAGGGTAACATTCCGAATCTCGCACACCCAGTGCTGTACTCTCAGGCGTCAAAGTGTCTGCATTGCTTGTGAAAATGCTACCCTCCCGCTTACATTAACACAATCAAACACGTATCCTCTATTTAGTATTAACAGTATATATTATTAATTTTTACATATTCATATTATGAAAGTATATACATTTGTGATCGATCTCCAGAAAAAAAGCTAAAATATATTCCCATGCGGGGAATCGAACCCCGGCCGCCGTGGCGAGAGCGCGGAATCCTAACCACTAGACCACATGGGACTTGATTTCCTATTTGATGCACTAAGACTTATCCATGTTTACAGATAATTACTGTTGTTCATTATTACCTCGATATTATAGTGCAGTGTATATCCGCCGTTCATGAGGGAGACCGGATGGGATTGTACAGGGGAATTGTGTAAGGTCGGTATATAAAGCATGCGGGGTTAAAATACGTTCCATATTAGTGCGATCAACTGCTGCGATTAAGAACCGCGCCAATACTCAACTCGTTGGAGCACCAGACGACTGGAAAGAGACATCAAGGCACCAAAAGCGAAAGCATCATTTGTGATAGCAAACAATATATATAATCTAATAAAGTATAGGGGGTATTTTCGCTACGATTTAATAATGGTTTAGTACAACATTACAATTTACAGACAAAGGGGAACAACTCATCCAAACTTATTTCTCTCAGACACGGTTCGGTTGTTTTTGTACGATGCAAAATTGTCGATAATAGTTTACCAGAGATTACATGATATTCCATGTTACGTTGTTTTGTTTTTTGGTTAGTAGTCTTTGTACATCTACGAACAATTTAAGCTGATACGTGTGTTTCCTTGATATTTTTATCAGTACAGAAAGTTCATGGAGATAACCGTTAATTGTTTTAGACAAATCAATTAGTGTAGAAAGGTAGTGTGTAACACGTTACTTTTAATCGTCCAATACAATCAGTCATAGCCTTTCAACCAAAATGTTGCCAAAAAGTCAGGTATACCATTGTATCTACGCATATATTGACTTAATAATTTATATAAAATAATATATATAGTCAAACTTCAGAAAAATAATGAAAAATTATTCCCATGAGAGGAATCGAAAGCAGTCCGCCGGCCGCCGCGGTGAGAGCGCGGATTCCTAACCACCAGACCACATGGGATTTGATTTCTGATTCTGCATCTCCGATATATGGAATAAAATAATATGCTTTTCCAAAAAATAAACGTTACAGAATATGTCTAATTATTCGTTTTATGTTGAAGTTGAAGTTCCAAACCTTTTGCGTATTTTATTCACAAATTAAACTACAATACGGGAACAAAGCATTGATCCACAAACATAACAAACCAAATACAATCCGACCAACGATTTTTGACAGTGACGTCATTTTGTAAACAATCTATAAATAAGCAGGGTATATCCCCAAAAAGATTGAGGATTATACTATATACAAGTATGTTTTGACCAATTCATATATTTCAAGCAATGCATGGTTCTGTGGATGTGTTTGCTGACTCTCACTCAGGCGATCGAAGTTCAAAGCTAGTGATAGCCATTAATCTATTACAATTTTTTTCTTGTATTATATACGAGAAACATATACCCTTGGATAATTTGATAAGATAGTTATCTTGAAAATAAAGTTGTTTGCCTTTTTATTATTATTAAATTAGACCCGTGGAATTCGTGCAATTGAAAACACGTATGGGAATGGGATAGCTGTTGGTTTCTCTTAATTATTCAAAGACTCCCTACTATATTTGAAAACTTGTTATTGGCTATTAAAATATACCATTTGAAGATGAGTTAAATGCAAAGGTGTTTCACACAAGCAGCATTCTGTTCACATACTTTGTATGCGATTGCAAAAATATCAAATAAAAATAAGCGTAAAAAGTTCTTCCGACGGGGTTCGAACTCTGTATGTTTTAGTTACTAATACTGGACCGTTATCCTCTCGGCCACTATTTCATGCAGATTATAGGTAAAGAAATATACTGATCATCCATATTTTTGCAGACGATATATAAAGAAAACATTTGATTGTAAACACAACATGACGTAACTGTCAGGTATCCCTGGTCGGACTGTAGTAAGTTCGTTTTTGACCTTTGAGAAGTCAACAAAAGAATTAATTTATAGATCATGTTAATCCTGATGTTTATTTTAACATTTATAATTCTCCAGGCTATTTAGTGTTATGCAATTCCAACTTATAGAATGAATTGAGCCAGCGTTTTAACTCCAAAGTTTTGCACTGACCTGAAATGTGGACCTCTGTGACACGTAATGTTTAAATAACGAACATTGCCTAAGGAGTTTAACCAGGTTAATCGTACATTGTTCCAACAATAAGACAAACATAAGTAATTATTTAGAAATCACTATGTAAAAATACATGTAAAGTATTTAACATTGTAGGTTCGTGCTATTACATATGCAGAGTCCCGAGGGACGGTTGGTGCCCAAGACCGTTTTTATTCTATAATGTATGTGCACACATTAGTAATAAAATATGGTTTACATACATGGCATATTTAATTTGAGACAGAGCAATGTTATTCACAAGTTTCAGTGCATTGCCACCTATTGTGGCGTACATATATATTTATTCTTTATGAACATTTTCTATAATTATGTTTGCGTTACTGTTGTGCTATTGCATCACACTCTCATACTCGTTGCCTACCTCAGACAACCCTAGATAATGACCCCACATTGAAAAAAATCAGCAAATATCCTTATCAGTTTAATTTTACTAAAATCCATCTAAGTGAATTACTAATTTGGTGGAAAACATTGGCCACGAAAGAAGCAATTCATGTGGTTTGTGAGCGTTTTAAGGACAAACATTACACTCAACATACTTGTGATGTCTTACATACAAAGATATGTGGTACAGTTTAGTTAGTTTCGTATACGTAGAGAAATAATTGCAATTTTGAAACTTGAATTCGAAACGTCTATCAAAAGTTACGAAATGCAGAAAAGATTCGTATTTGAATTACTTTTATGTGCCAAAAATACCAAAATCATCATATCAATGACGTCATCTATGTCTATGCCCTAGGTCTTGTAGCAAAACATTTTATGTGAGTGAAGGATAAAACCAATTTATTTTCAAGCAGATTTGCACAGATGACAAAGGCAGATAACTGCGTCGGATATGGTTACAATATGCAAACACATTTACTCCGGTCGGGAGTCAGGAATCTAGATCTATATCACCTTCTAGATCGATTGATCAACTCAAGAGTTATGAATAATCCAATACAGTGAAAGCCTTTATTTCCAGTCAGCTTTTTGCAGAAATTAACTTACGTAAATAGTAGGATTGTGTGTGCTACAGTAACGTCTACTATACGAGGATCGAAGTAAAAAATATTTATACAATGGAGCATTTAACTAAAACCGTTAATAATTCATAAGTTAGTTATAGATTATGCAAGGGTGTTGAATCAACTGCTCCCCTCTAACAAATCCATAAACTGTTCAATGCATGAGCTGTATTAAGGAGCACAAAGGCATACTTATGCAAAAAACATCTAAAAACAACGTTAATTATGGTTACACAGGGTATACGGTTCTGAGGACTGCATGTATTATTTAAAACAGTAATTGCACGACGTGGTTTTATAACAATCAATGAATATAACATGTTCGTACTTGCTCGGTATTGCAATGACATGCGTATATCAATAAGGTTTAACATTTAGCTCACTACAGTCAAATACCAGACTTAGTTTAATCAACTTAGAACCAGTGTTTATTATTGTATAATTATTGTAGATTACAGTATTGTTCTTTTCTATTTTATGGTTGTTGCGCATTTAAACGACCTATCCCAGGCACGTGTCGCAGAGGAAGGCTTATATGCACTTATACTACCCGGGCCACCAATCAATCGGACATCTGGCGCGATGATTATAAACATTTCACATTCTCACTGATGATGCCTGTATATCCGACGCAGTATATTTCAACAGAGTCTAACAAATCTCTTACGACCAAATTTAAATTCTTAATTTTTTTCTTTGAAATCTACACATTGTGGACTGATATGAGTTGTAGGAGTAATTTGTCGGAATAATAACTAATATTGAATAACGTTTTAACACAATTGGTAGCTGCATGCAATTGCAAGATTTTCGTAATCTTTGATAAAACAGTACACTGGTTCAATTAGGCTAACGTACGCCAATCATCCAGATGATGGTCAAATTGCATCATGCGTCTCTTCTGCAAATTATACACTCTCGCAAATAAGTTAAGTTACCAATTTTTTAAGGCTCTTTTCAGCTGTTCAGCCGCTCAAGCACCCTTCATCAGCTGTGGAAGTAAAGGTCGGGTCAGAACCCGACGTGTGTGTGTGATACTTTGAGAAGCTACGGCCACTGCGTGTTTTCCAAAACGTGGGAATGAAGTACATGTACAGAAGAAGTACGTACACGCACGTCACACGTAAGGTTTCCCCTGGTCATTATTAACTGTGTCCATTGTACTTTGCGCAAGTACAACGTGCTTACAGCGTGCTAGCTCGGTGCGTTCGTACATGTAAGGTTATCGTACGGTACGGAGACCGTACTGCTCACGAGCGTTGTCCGTACGTGTTCAATTGGTAGTAGAAGGCACGCATGTGGTACGTACGTGGACGAGCACGGACACTGTACACAGACAACACGCAGTGAACGTTCCTCATACCCATAAGGTTCTGCGTCGTGTCTGGAGGCGGTACCGTTCACGTACGTACGAATTTATACGTGTCGTCTGTACGTCACTTACTTGCACGCAGTTGTGACCGCCGCTTAAAGCGACAAGTTTATATAAACAGAGTTTGATGTGTCCTGGTCAACGTCCGGGAATAAATACCCGAATAGCCGAATTTAACGCACTAGCAAATAACCACGACCAAACATGAAAATGTCGCCGTTTGTTCTCCTAAGACATTACTTAAGCTGTAACATCTGGATCAATAATAGCGAAAATCAACCGTAATCAGATAAGAAAGAATATAATTGTCATATTTCTTTGTATGCCTACATGTATTTAAACTTCGACAAACTTAAGACTTTTACAACCTTCTTATTTTTGTACTAAACGTCTTTGAAATCTACCCGGATTTAAAAATCGATAAAAAAAATACTACAAAGGCGCGGGCGAAAATTCTAATTTTAGCCTTTGTAATTGTATTATGTACTTTAAGTCGTATACGTACACCAATTACTAGTTCCTCGATATTTATTCCTCGATATTTAAAGGTTTTATTGTAATGGGATACACCTCTTTGTGACACACAGAGTGATATACAATGTACATGACTCTTATATTTACTGGATTTATGGTTACGATCGAACATTTAACATACGTATTCGTTTGTTTGACATAATTCTGAGACACAAAAGAAACGTGTGATACATAATTAATAAAGATATACTAGTTTATCCAGTATAGACATGTTATAGATTTTCAATATTGATGAAAATTGGACTTCAATACATTTACAGGTAGCTGTAACGCTATTAGAACAATTGTATAAATGTGTCGGTGTGAACGGTTGGTCGACTGACTATATCCGTGCGCACTATGTGCATTGATTTAAGATGTGACTGTCCGTGAAGTAAAATACGTGGATTTGTAAATCAATTAACAAATTACGAAAATTAAATTGGATTAAAACAGCTATATCACCGACATGAGCTACAGGCAAAAACAGAAAGCGTTCTGTATCATAACGCTAATCTCTGCGTGTATGTTATACGTATTCGGTAAGAGCTATTGTTATTTTTTCAGTTTTTACCTATTATTCTCAGAAAGCGTTTTGGGGTATTACGTTGAACTGTGCATATATGAATAAAGTTACTTGATATGCTCTTTGAGTTGCTATTTTATTCATTCTTCATTCACGAAGTGTAAAGTTATTATCAGATGATGTCACGGTGTATTATTATTGTGAATGGAAGTTATTCTATTTCATGTTTATTTTAGTTTATAGAGTTTCTAGTGTAGTGCATTTCTGGTGTAGAGGTTAACTGGTTAAGTTAAGTATTATTTCGTGTTGTCTTGAAATTGAATTGATGGTCTAAGGCCATTAACGTACTACATGTACCGCCATTGCAATATATTATGCCATTAGTTGATATACATATAATTGTTTAAAGTATTTCATCCGATAACTTTTTTTGTATTGGTAAATTGTATTTTAAACCTCCTTTATGAACACAAGAAAAATATCTTAAATATGGGTAGATCACATTAACTGAGGCGCATCCGACTTGAACAAGAATGAAGTCACAATTGTATGAGGTCAGCTAATATTATCATACGGTCAGTGGTTTATTTTCAATAGCAACCTTTATGGACAGATATAGCTTGGCTATTTTAACCTAAGCCTGACCTTAATGCAAGAATATATACAAGGTTCTTGCTTTGAATATATCAATTTCCGAGAGAAAATCGTGCGATATCGGTAATTCAAATTTGTGCTTGTATTACATCTCGAGCGTCTTCGTGATACTCCCCGGTTATGGAAACATACAATCGGTGTTGTAAACGTTGGCAATATATCGACTGTTAAATTATGGTAATCAATAGGTCAGACTCGTGTCAATGTGGCCAAGCTATACATTGTTGATCTTTCTGGTGTAAAATCTAGATTTCATTTGAAATCGTAAGCGTCAAGGTTGAAGAACAATCACAAGTACATATATGGTCATGTATATCAAGCGTGTAATTGTGTTTCTTTTTTAATAAAATGACGGGATATTGCAATGAGTTTCCTAGGTTACAAGGCAACTAACAGAAAGAACTGTCTAAAAAATTAATTATGCCGAGCATAGCCTTTATATGCTTTATTTCTACTGAAACATGGCAGGCATATATATGTACCTCCACCCGGATTTGAACCCGGGTCGCCAGATTAGATGGCAAGCGCACTAACCACTGAGCTACGGAGGCACACATGGCGATTGGTTGTGGTAAATTACTATATAGGATCAATCTATGTGTCTATGCATACCTACTTTATGTATACTTTAAACATCATATGTGTAACAAAATCCCTCTAGATATCTTTAATATCATGACATCGTCAAGACATTTTGAATGAACACGGATATCGCTCGAATTTGTATGTGCAAGTAATTAATGCGGACGGATTTCTATCATGATGTTTAAATAGAAATACAAAACTTACATTTAAACACGTTTTGTAAATAAATGCACTTTTCGAAAAAAATATTTTAATTGACTAATGATCGCATTTATTTAATTTTGTGGGATATGGAATTGGGCCTACTTGTGACATTGTGGAGTATTGAACGTTAAGATAGGTTATTGGAAAAATAGCATGATAATCAATATATTCCTTTTTACATGTTGATTTATTGAAATTGTTATATTAAGATCGAATATATGTGAAACAAAAACGAACTTTGTCTTACTTTAGAATAGTCGATATCACAAAATAGTCGATACATCATATACCTCGGGACCCATTATAACAACGAACCATTCAATAGTTTATATCAATTCATTTCAGGTCGATCAGACACATTTTTTCAACTTATATCTTTATATTTTATTTTAGTACTATCGACACGTCATTCCTGATGTTATCCGGTGTGACTAGGGTATGAGAGAAAAGAAGTCAGATTCCCTTAAATGATGAACATTAAGCAAATACAAACTTATATGATACCATTTTCATTTCGTCGCGTTTGTGGCGGCCTGTGATTGAATCTTCCAACACACAAAATACTGCCAGTCTGGTTGCTTATGTAAAATGCATAAAAACTGTGGCTCAATATGAGCGTAGTCATAGAAAGACATGCGAATCGTTATTGGACTATCGCATTAATGGTTGATTATTTTATATTATTGTGGTCTGAAATTATTGAGATGGTGTCACTGCTTCTCTTGAAGCCAAGATCAACATTATCATTGAAAAGAAGTTTTAAACGGTAGACCGTACACACGTGTAATACTTACAAAAAAAGAGTTCTACTTGTATCAATATCGGTAAAATAAATTGTCATCAATGATTAAAAAACCTGTGCTTGAAGAGTGGATGAAAATGATTTATACTAATGTTCTTGAATAACATGCTTGATTGCACATAATGGAAGTGAAACCCGTCGTAAATTACGATTAGCAATTAATACCCGAGAGATTTTCACCTATAGCCGACCATATAATAGTTACCTAAATAGTTTAACCATTAATCGAATCTTGCATTATTGACGTAGCACTAATGTCGACTGAATTACATCGTTAAATATGAATGAAAATGGGGGAATAACAAGCTTGATTAAAGTAGCAGACAAGTTAGCACAATACTGTTGCTTTGCTAAAACGTATTTTACGCCACAATCTACGAAGGCAAACATCCGGGATGGATCACTTCGACACACGTCACGCACATGAGCTACATTCGTGTACATTAATTAAGTGTTTGTAGCGTTAAATATCCATGCAATCGTCATGGCATCGCAATGAGACAGTACTTAAACCCTTATGTTGTAAGACACGACAGGTCGTAACAGTCTATATTAAAGCGCCTGATAAAACGCAATTTGCCCAGTAATAGCACAAAATTTTACGTATAGCTTGGCCAAATTGACATAGGCCTGACCTATTGATTACCATAATTTTACCGTCAATATATTGTCTACGTTTACAACACCGATTGAATGTTTTCATAATCGGGTAGTATCACGAAGACGCTCGAGATATGATACAAACACAAATCTCAAATACCGATATTGCCCGATTGGCTTGCGGAAATTGATATATTCAAAGCAAGAACCTTGTAATATAGTCATGCATAAAGGTCTGACTCAGGTCAAAATAGTCAAGCTATATAACCGTAACCTTTCTGGAAACGACTTTATAGTGTGAAAATTACAGATAACTTGACTTGATCTTAACGATTATGCATGGATACATTACAATGCTATTGTGTTAAATAAACCAATTTCTGCAAGCAAACCGTCCAATATCGGTCCTTTAAAAACTGTTTACGCTTTGTATATTACAACTTCAGCTATACTTCGAGATCGTCCCCATGAATGAAAACATAAAATCAGGGTTATAGATATAGAAAATAAATTACAAGTTACATTATGCTTACATAAGGTCAAGGATCAAGTCAAATTATCAGTACTACTAGTAGTATTCCTAGCTACCGAATAGTTATGTTTAGATTGACAGGTCAGGATCTATATCTTCATTAATGTAAGCAAACATCTCGCATGGTCCGATGACAAAGTCATTAGTTTTAATCCTAAGTCACCTTTTCAGTGTTTTTACCTATTTGTTATTCCTTTTGTATCGGGATCATAATCCGTTGATCCGTAGATATAAACAAACAAAGGATTAAGAAGAAACGGAATGAAGAATAAGTCGTGTACAAACATTTTGTATTTGTGTCCAAATATAACTGCAGATTTGTTTAACAATTACTAGTTGAGTTGAAAAATACTTGTACAACCATTTGCGAAATTATGTACCAGTCAGTTGTATCAACGGCCCCATCCCCGGGGATAGCCGTTGGATAGACGGAGACACGGTCGTGTTTTGCCTACCAACTCCTCCAGTTTTTCAGGGGAAATCTTGGAAATTTTTGTCCACACTAATGCCATGTGCACTATATTAAGTTGTCAGTTGCCGGGGAAATACCAGATATTTTACCATCTGCTTTCCCCGCAACGCCGTAGAAGGTGGTGGTCTTGACAACCCAAAAGTAAAACTGCCAGTCCATCCCTGGTGGTTAGGGGGATTTGGATGCAACTGACTGTTGAATTACTAATTGAATACCAGCTCACAATTGTTAGTTATATAAAGGCGCTTTCGTGATTTATTCCTACGCATATGAACGCCAAACCATATGATATATTGGGGCGGTTTCAACAATGTCAAATATAGTACATGTATTGTAATTGTCATTGCATCAATACTTGGACCTTGGACGCCAAAACTTTAGTTAATCATCAATCCATTTTGTACTTTCAGTTGTGTATACCCATCAAAACTCGGTTGCTGTACATTACTGGATGGCTATGAACAACAACGTTAGGTCAACAGTGTACAATGTCCAGGGTAAAACAACAAATGAAACAGGTAAGTTTATTTATAGTTTACCTTCATACCCAAATGTATCTGAAAGTTCAAACGGAGCGAATAATACATATTTTAAAAAGATAATGAATATTTGACAGGGCATGGAACTTTCAATTTTAAAAACAGTAGAGCACATATAACTTAAAAGACAACACTAACACGACACAATGCCAAAAGCAGTCACAACTGGATGAGAAAATGAACTAAATAACTGAAGGACAAAAGTGCTTCGAAAAGTCGAACGTCCTAGTTCCAATTCTCTAAAGGCTAAAATACTGGATGTTTGTAAAGTATCGAAAGACCTTTCTACTGTGAAATATTAATGGGAGCATAAGTTAAACATTTCCATTTACGAGTTTTTTAATTTCGAAAGCTTCAGCTACATGTATGTCTATGTACTTAATTCCAAGTAGGACTTTGAAACAATATCCTCTGATGATGTTTGAACAAAATGAACCAAACTAAATAAATACTAATACACTAGTATGTACGTGTACAAAGGGCTTTGATATTTAACATGAAACTTGATACTAGTAATTTACCCTGATAGTTAAAATCGTGACATTGGTTCAATTAAGTTATTTAAAATAAGTATGTTCACAATGCTATTTATTATATACCAATTGCGTCACGGGACGATAAAACGATGTTAAATGAGCCATGTAATATTTGAAAAAGGCATATAACTTGACCCTGTCACCAACAGACACGTAACTACCTAATTACATTCATAAATCAATAGACTAACAGTACAAAATAGAACACTCAATTATAAGTGCAAATTTTGAAACACAATATCAATAAGGGCAAAACTTGTTAACTATCTTGTTAAAACATTATTTGCGGCATATCAGTGGGGCATTTTAGGTTGATGAAGATCTAAAGTCAACATGCCATCTTGAAAAACATATTCCATGCCCCCTATATTCATTCAAAAGAATCGATATTCTATAAACATGTTTAAAAACTTTTAAAGACCGCACATAGAAACATAATGTTTGGTATTGTTCTTAAAAATCGGAATATGTGCTTATAATTTACCGCTAACTTTTATTTATAAGGTATTGACTGATAACTGGTGTTATGTTAATTGTAATGGGCTTGGGTAAAACTTCTGAACGTATACCATAATACTTAAGTACCATGTATATTGTGCCTGTGAACCAATATCGCTTCACTTCAATCTCTTCAATGATCAAAGGTTTAACTTCATGTTATATTTATTACCAACTTAGTAACGTTTAAAACAGCGATAATTTATTTATGCATAGTTTTCCTGTTTTCAAAATGGTATCTAATGTAATGGTATCGACAAAAAGATCATAGCTGGTGTTTTATCAGTATGAGGATAAATTTATGGATTTGTGTAGGTAATTACAAGCTGAGCGTTTGTTTTGTTTAATGAACAAAAATCTAAAATTGCTCATGCTTAAGGATTTTGCTGTTCCCCATCGTGGCACTTACTAACATAAGACATTTCTGAACGTATACTAAATCACAGAAAGCATTATTTTAAAGAAGTCGGAGAAATGGTCCGGTGTCAAAGTGCAGTTACTCTGGCTAGGATTGCGTTTAGGAAGCGGGGAGGCGTTGCAATCCTTGTCGTTTAATATACGGACCTCTAGTACAAGTTACCTTTCTCACACGCACACAAAAGAATATACGCACACAAAACTATTCATATGGGGTCTTCATGCGCACACTGTGTTTCCATTTTTGTAACCTTTGTATCTGGACCTATAATCGTTATGTCATGTTCAATCTTGTAATGGCAATTATTTTGAACGCATTTATCAGATAAACGACAAACGTACTATAGTTTATTACATCTATAGCGTAAAGGCACCGTTACACTTACACCGAACATTATACTGTAGACCGACGTTAACTTGGAAATAATGGCAAACAGGCATTAAGCAAAATTTGTTCTGATAAATATTTTAATCCCTTTAAGTTTTACGTCGTTGTATTATCGATGCGATTGTGACCGTTTCGATTAGTTTTGTTCTCAGGAACATTTACTTCAGAATTTGTAAGAAATAAAAAAATACAGTATTGGCCAAGCATCGTTAAAAAATCAGGTATGTGTGAAGGGACCTTTAAGTGTCTGGTATCGCTTCCGCGTACCCGTATGTGTCCTTGTTGCATGTTTGTTTTATCGGCTACTAGTTATGCTTATGAATTATTCATTTTTTTAAATAGTGAACTGTACGCAGGTGATTTATCAACATGTTAACACAGTTTTGCATTCTTCCAACACGTATTCTATTACTATAGAATGCCATATTGTAAATTTGAATGTTAAAATGATCAATATGTTCCTGTCAAATTAAAAGAGATATTATTATGTATAAGTATGTTTTTCATAGTGTTTGTCGGGTGTACATGTAATTTTTTATTATTGATTTGTATTTTTTTTTTTACTGATTTGTGTTTATATATTTAAATTAGAAGGCCATGTTATAAATAAGTTTATACATGAAATGCATTAACTTAATGTGTATAACCTTCGTTAAATAAAGTTATTATTGTTATTATTATTATTATTATTACTATGGTATCAAAGCACAGGTTTACGATGAATTACTTCGTATGCGCATCACTTCTTGGCGCACCCTGTTTCCTTGTATCACACAAACATTCTGCTACTTCCAAAGGACATCGGTCATTTAGAAATGAATAAAACCGAAGGTCCATGCACTATGACGGTGTCAGTCGAATAAAAACATAAGCTCTTTCGATTGTGAAAACCAACCCCTTGGCGTTCTGTAACTTGAAGGATGATCTTGCTTCCAAATAGCATGTATGTTTTATTCGTAATTTGATCGCTCAAATTAACATTTCTATTTCAGCTTCAAGTGATCAAAGTTCAAAGGTCTTCGTCGCTTCAAAACCAAAACAATCAGGAGAGAAATATGATGTTCTGATCAACTCATACATGAACAGCGGATCCAGGTTTACCGGACAATTGTTCGGATTTAGGTAAATTTAGGATTTTACACATTTCCAGATGCTCTTTACTGACATCAGTCATATTTTTGTCAAGTATTTTGTTTATTCTTTTTCATTTAAGAAACTTGATTTTCCTATTTCACTCCAGTCGGAGCATCGGGTTTTTAAAATACCATGTAGCTCTCCCTCTTGTTCGTTCCATGGCACTGCCTTTATAAGCAAACTATTGTTTTATTCTTGTAAAACTAAAAATGGTTTTAGGTATCTGAAGTATGCGTTGTAAATCATTATATAGCTCGTTCTACGGCAAACAATAAAACTATGTTTACAAACACTTTTTAAAAATACTCAACATAGCCCTTTCCTGTTGTATTATATTCTATTATTAGCCGAAATCCATTCTTACTGAAACATACGTCATTGTGCGGCGTTTTGAAGTTTGGTTGAATTATTTCCTTACACCTTACGCCTTACATATTTATCTTACAGAAAAGATGCATTCTATATTTATGAACCGTTATGGAAGTTCAGCGTATTTGACTACTTCCGTCCACCGGATCTGATATGTAGCTCTACTCAGGGAACCCTTAATTGCAGGTACATTTTGTTATACAATATACGAGTAAATAACTATCCTTGTAAAGTGATGCTGTTGTAATGTATATGTCAAATTTACGCAGCTTTTGCTAAGTACTATTAAAGTTTGTTTCCTCTCGATTGACAGACTAAAAGCTTTTCCAGCTCGGTTGATCGGTTTGGTTCTTTTGTTATGCATGTACCTCGATCGTAAATTTCAGGTAATACTGCATGTAAGAGTATCCTTGTAAAGCGATGTTGTTGTAAGTCTGTCCCGTTTGTATAGCTTTTGCTGTCATTCGTGTATTGTGTTCCTGCCGGATGCCAGGCTAATACCTTTGCCACTTCGGTTGGTCGGTTTGCTTATTTTGTTATAATATTAATAACGACTTTATTTTTGTGGATGAAATTTATTATTCTAGACCAATTTTCAATATGATCCACAAAGACACTTTGCAATCACCGACACTCACTTGATCATGCGTTGGTTCGCACTAGCTGGTCACGTGACAGGTCATCCTGCATTTGTTCGGCGGGGACTTGGACTTTTAATTGTTTTTTTTGACGTATGTGTTGGCTAAGTGTAGTTGGGTTGTGGTGTTTCTGATTTCTGTGCTCGGCTGGTAAGGTTGAGTGCTACCTTCCCTGTCTGATTTCCTCAAACATTTTGTGATATAATTTGAATTAAGAAGAAAAATATTGAATGCAAATATAGTGACTGTATTCCTCATATTAAATTTATGTATTAGCTTTTACCACCGTCACATTGATCCAATGTCAGTTAACAAAATGCTAACTCTGCTATACAAGTAACCCTGTCGTGTATACTTATGTTATGCATGTTACCTGTGGCGACTGTTGATCTACGACAACTGTGTTTGAAGAGTCGCTGCCTCCTAGTGTGGCTTTTACATTCAGTACATTAAAAGCTATACGAACCAACTTGTTCCAATTTCACAATTGATCACAGAGTCCTGTATTTACATACACTGTCAAGCCTTTCAAGCTGTTATTTCAACCATAGTTCTGAACAAACGCGAGCACATCAGGAAAAATGATCAATATTACGTTAATAATAAATTCCCTGGCCTTTAGAATTTCATTGACATATATAACTGATGGGCAGTCAATAATAGCAAGATCGACAATATCAACAGTATCACCGTGACAAAACTCTCGCATCTCAGCCTGTATTTACTTAACTTAATTACAAAAATACTGTAAAGTCAGTGCAATTCGTATTTTTAAGTTTCGTTGAATTCATTGATATGCATGTATTTCATCTTAAAATTCTTATTTTTTCCTAACAAAATTGCAAATCGACAAATTAAGGACATTCTTAACATTGCAGTTTGATTAATTTCATCAAAGTTTAAATACAAATGTTGACGAATAGTAATTGGTTCGAAGTACGCCTAATGACGGTATGAATTATGCTAGGCATTTTACGGGCTCAATAAGAGAGTGACATACTGGAAATGGGAAGTTCAGACAGGAGTGATAGTTAATGTACCAATATCGATCTTCGTTTGACAGTCTATACATTATAAATTATATTTATATTATAATTATTGAAACAAACACAAACTTAATTAAACGTCTAGTACATGAATTATTTACGCGAGAGTCAAATTACATTTATCGCAGACAAACGTAAATGACCGAGCCTTCATAAAAGAGGTGGTATTGGACCATTGAGTTCTGCTTGGTACATTTTCTTCATCCGCGACACCCATGTATTCTATATTTTAAAAATATGTAGAATAAAATAGAATTACCGTTTCTTGGTATATTTAGTCTTGAACAGGACTTTTTACAACAGCAAAAAATAATAATAATAATTACAATTGAATAAATAGCGAGAAAGTATTCGTATTATATGATATCAAATGGTATATTTAGTCTTGAACAGGACTTTTTACAACAGCAAAAAATAATAATAATAATTACAATTGAATAAATAGCGAGAAAGTCTTCGTATTATATGATATCAAATCTGATAAAATATTTTATGTGGGTTCGGGAGAGACATCTTTATTATAACAAGAGGGTCCAAAGGGCCCTGGGTCGCTCACCTGTTTGGCCTCGTGACCTAGATTTTGGCCCAAATGACACAGTATCTAACTTGACCTAGATTTTATAGAGATAAACATTGTGACCAAGTTTCATAAAGATAGAGTCAAAATTGTGACCTCTAGTGTGTTCACAAGAATTTTCAATGATTTGGCCTCGTGACCTAGTTTTTGACCCCAGATGACCCAATATCGAACTTGACCTAAATTTTATAATGATGATCATTGTGATCAAGTTTCATAAAAATAAAGTCAAAATTGTGACCTCTAGTGTGTTCACAAGCTTTTTCAATGATTTGGCCTCGTGACCTAGTTTTTGACTCCGGATGACCCAATATCGAACTTGACCAAAATTTTATAGTGATGATCAGTGTGATCAAGTTTCATAAAGATTAGGCTCAAATTGTGACCTCTAGTGTGTTCACAAGCCTTTTCAATGATTTGGCCTTCAAAGGCTTGTGACCTAGTTTTTGACCCCGGATGACCCAATATCGAACTTGACGTAGATTTTATAGAGATGATCATTGTGATCAATTTTCATAAAGATTAGTCTCAAATTGTGACCTCTAGTGTGTTCACAAGGTTTTTCAATTATTTGGCCTAGTGACCTAGTTTTTGACCCCAGATGACCCAATATCGAACTTGACCTAGATTTTACAGAGATGATCATTGTGATCAAGTTTCATAAAGATTAGGCTCAAATAGTGACCTATAATGTGTTCACAAGGTTTTTCAATGATTTGGCCTAGTGACCTAGTTTTTGACCCCAGATGGCCCAATATCGAACTTGACCTAGATTTTACAGAGATGATCATTGTGATCAAGTTTCATAAAGATTAGGCTCAAATTGTGACCTCTAATGTGTTCACAAGGTTTTCCTTTGATTTGACCTAGTGACTTAGCTTTTGACCCCAGATGACCCAATATCGAACTTGACCTAGATTTTATGGAGATGATCATTGTGATCAAGTTTCATAAAGATAAGGCTCAAATTGTGACCTCTAATGTGTTCACAAGGTTTTCCTTTGATTTGACCTAGTGACCTAGTTTTTGACCCCAGATGACCAAATATCGAACTTGACCTAGATTTTATGGAGATGATCATTGCGATCAAGTTTCATAATGATCAGGCTAAATTTGTGACCTCTAGTGTGTTCACAAGCAATTGTGAACGGACGGACGGACGACGGACGGACGGACGACGGACGACGGACGAAGAGCGATCACAAAAGCTCACCTTTGTGACATGGTGAGCTAAAAATATATCTGATACGGATGTGGTAGTTTTGTACTGGTTATAGTATAGGCTAGACACTATCTCTCGTATCATTCAATTATAATTGTTTTCAATTTCAGGAAAGGTTCTGCCCAGGCATTAAGCAAAAATACAGTAAAGGGAAGAATAGCAATGACTCTTGTTAAAAACCTCAAACCGTAAGTGTTAACAAATTAAGTGGAAATGCTCATATTTATATGTTTCCTATACTAATTTAGATTATACAGTGTAACATTATTATAATGCTCAAAACTCATTTTCAAGTCGAAGTCTCAGTATCATCGTTAATATTATGATAGTTTAACTTCATGAAATAAATACATTTTGCAGTTCATGCTTCCAGCAACTTGAAGAATTGTTTTTAATGAACTTTATCTATCAAACTGTTCAATCATTGACATTTCATGGATAGAAATAATTTATCAATTAATCTAAATAGTTATGTAAACAATGCATCGCATGATAACTATGTAACTATGCTTATTGTATTGCAGAAATATTACACTGACGGACATGTTGATTGATGTACTCAACTCTATGTATAGTTGTGACTTCTCGAAGATAGACAATTTGTTTGTACCAAATGTGCACGATCAGCCGGACCTTGCTGGTAAGTACTAAGCTCATTGTGTCACTATTGGATGGGCTCATTTTGGTAGACTCTTGCGTTATAAATAAATCACCAGGAGGTAACGGTTCCAATTGAGAACCAACTGAGCACAGTAAAACGTTATCGCGAGGAGTTATCGGGCCAGGTAGAATGCTCGAAATAAACCAGGTGATCGTAATAGCCAAATTGAATTATATTTATAACACAAAATAAGTTCAACTTCAGGTATTGGTTTCAATGCATGTTATGTTTTATGGTGACTATTTTGAGTCGAGTCCAGCTTCCCAAGGAAATTATCTGTATGACACCTGGAGACGAACTTTAGCTCAGATTGATATCGGGGCCTGATATATGACATAGATTGGAAGACGTTGTTGTCTGTATTATGTAGAATCTGATATAAGATAAATACAATTACAGTAAAAGCTGTTATATCGAGTAGTGACCGGGACACGTAAAATGCTCGAGATAAACCGAGTGCTCGAAATGACCAAAGGACATGTATTGAAAATGCAAACTGATATAGGTTTAAAATTTGCTCGAGATAGGCCGTGTGTTCGTGATACGATGCTCGGCATAACAAAGTTTTACTGTATAACCTGTTTCTATGGCGTACATTCAGGGTCAATTTAAGTTCATGGTATATTGCAGGACCGGCGTGGAAACCCTACACAATGTGTCTACGAGCACATACACCCAAATTGACATGTCTCAAAAGGGAGGAACAACGGTGTAAAAACTCTTCTCATGTGGTGACAAAAGTTCTTCGACTGACCAACAGCGCTTACGATACGCTTTTAGAGCACCGACCAAATTTAAAACTAATTCAATTATTTAGAAATCCATTTGCAATTATAAATAGTCGGACCGAGTCAAAAGGATATCCAGTAAAGGACTTCACCTCAAATGCTGCTGTTTTATGTAGGAAAATGGAACTCGATTATGAAGAAGGCATGGTACTCTTTAAGAAATATCCAAATCGAGTGAAGTTCGTATTTTATGAAGATATTAAATCTAACGTAGACGATAAAATGAAAGCATTGTACGAATATGTAGGAATGGATTCGGAGCATAGTGTAGTTAACCTATACAACAAAGTGAAAACCAACAAGGGTAATCACAATACTCCAACAATGGCAAAAACACGTGTTTCCGACAACGCCCACTGGTGGAGGTCACACATGACGTACGTACGGTATCAACAGGTTAGAGATAAATGCCGGAAGCTGATCGAACTGTTCCAGTTGACTGATTTCCATGATAAGAATCAGTTAACCAATATGACTTTACAAGAAATGAACCTACCGCCGCTGTTGAAGATTTAGTATAATTAGTTTAGTTTGATAATTAGTCTATTACAGGAGTATTAACACCATTAATTAGTATAACCATATCATAACTCAGGTTCAGGGTACAAAAAGTATAATATCGACGGTGCCGAACCAAAACCCCGTAACTCAATTTTGGCGCGAAAACTGTTTTTGCAGCATCCGCATCTACTAGACGTCCCACGCATTTCTGTCTTGTCGCCATCTTGGTAACGCAATTGGCTATTTAAATGGCGACAAGACAGAAATGCGCGGGATGTCTAGTAGATGCGGATGCTGCAAAAAAAGTTTTCGCGCCAAAAATTGAGTTACGGGGTTTTGGTTCGGCACCGTCGATATACTCTATTGAGAGGAATCTCATATTCATGTACATGTCCATTCTCATTCTTATTCAATCTGCATGGTTGTTTATCCGAACCATATCTGGGCACATGACATGCACTGACTATAGGACGGTACATGTTTAGAAATTACTGAATCTACTTAGATTTATTATTTTTGCATTATTATTATACTAGAGTTTAAAATGTGCTCATTTATCAATATCGTTTGGCGATCGAATATGGCATTGACAACTTGAAATTGCCATTGGCCTCTAAAAGCCAACATCAAGATAAGAAAATGCATCACCGCCAATTCATACTTCCTTATTCCCTCGGGAGACATTTAGACAGAACAATAGTTACGATTTCACAATGACATTCAGAAATTTATTTTGAGTAGTATTCATATAAATAAAAAGGTTTTCTTTCATTTGTACGTGCCTTATTCGTCATAGCATATATCTAAACATGTGTTTAAATCATGTGATTGTTTATGTGTACATTACCCGTTCCCTTAATCAGGCCGCAGTTTGAGTGAACATTACAAGGTGCCTTATTTTGTGACTTTTTAGGTACACTTTACCAGTTGCCTTATTATGCTCCCCATCTTTGACGAGGAGTTATATTTTTATTTTGCTCATCGACATGTCGTGTGGTCGGTCCGTTGGTAGACCAAAATGGTTTCCGTTCAATAACTCCAGAACACTTTGCCCTAAAACTTGACAGCCGTTGAGGTTGAACATCAACAGTAGATGACCCCTATCAATTTGAGGTCAGTAGGTCAAAGGTCAGGGCCTCTCTGACATTTACCATTTTTGACAATTAGGCTGTCTTGTCGCCATCTAAGTAACGTGATTTGCTATTCAAATGGCGATAAGACAGAATTGCGCGGGACGTCTAGCAGATGCGGATGATGCAAAAAAAAAGTTTTCGCGCCAAAATTGGGTTACGGGGTTTTGGTTCGGCACCGTCGAAATGCAATACTAGTACCACAGACAGTAGTTATTGCTAATTTTATTGTCGATATTCATGTAACTTAGCGAACAGTTTCTATTTTAGAAGTAGTCATGAAAAATAATTCTTCTTTAGATGTGTTTTGTTATTGCATGTGTTGAACTGACAGATGGCTTATATTTACTTTGAATATATGAGGAATAGTGTGTGCTATTAGTGCTAACCATTCTTCTACTTGCATGACAAGATGTGATACTAGCTCAGACATAGATTGTTACCTGGGAAGAAAATGCCATCAGGAAAATATTCCTCACATACAAGCAATAGTTATATTAGTGCAATCAATCTATGGGTTGCATGCAAACTAAAAAATGCATATTCAAATTATACTCAATTTAAACTGATAACAAACGGTCAATAAACCGTGCAGTTTTGATATTATCCATTTTTGTCTAGATGTGTTACATAAGGTTTGTGTTATCTCCGGCGAGACATACATAAGCCCTTTTCGACTGGGCTGTATCTTGGAGCAGGTTAAAGTGTTTTCATCAATAGTACAATAATTGAGAATTCAACAACAGCACGTATATTGTAAATATTGTATTGACGTTTCGGCCGAAGCCTTCTTTAGAATAACAATAAAAAAAATAGTTTCATCAATAGTACAGTAATAGTACGCTCGTAATAATACAGCGCTTTGAGCTTTGGGCGGAAACCATATCATACCTTGCTGCACGAAAACAGTCTAGTTAATAAAGTCGAAAAATGTTGAAGATGTACAGCTGTGACATCAGTTAACGTTATCTCATTTTGTCATTTAGATAATTATTATATGTTACAGTTTGTTTTAGTCATAATTGTATATTTATCGAAACGTTTTATACAAAATGAACAAAGCGATTTATTTATGTGATATATTTATATTCTGTGTGTTACCCCTGTTGATATATGCTATAATATATTGGTTTTAAAAGTTTTTCCTTTTATTTTCTAAAGATTAAAATAAATTATTACTGACATCGACCTTACAGTGTTTGTTCTAATCATAATGTATTGCCATTCTTCGTTAAAAGACCGCGCCGGTTTAGCTGAAGGGGCTCTATATAATGATGCCTGTATATCGCACTGAAGTAGCCATTCCTCCCTTCCACCAGTGTACTATTGGACAGACTCCCAGACAACGGACCCCACCTTGGACATTTTCAAGGAAGGTATCTTCTCAATCAACTAAGTGATGCATTATCTTTTTTAAAACATTGGATAACCTTCCCATAACTTGCACATGACAACAACAACAATGAGAAGTAGATGGAACACATTTATTCCCAAATTCCTAGACAGTTTAGACCAACCAAAATTTTGTAAGCAAATGATAACCGTATAAATGTGCATTGCTAGTTGCTCACTACTCGACGATACCAGCGGAGGCTCCTACATGATGTCGAGCCCTTCACATCCTTCTTGCTCCTGGACTTTTTGCGACGACTCACCAATCATGTGACAATGTTATATGCCGAGCATAGCCTTTATATAGTGCATAGAATATGACATATTCCCCGACCTTCTAGTAGTAACAGCTGATAGCTTGTCTGTATTTCTTATCCATAGTGTATATTTTCATAATCAGGCAGGATCATGAATACACTCGAGGTGTATTTCAATTACACATCTATAGGATCAATATTGTACGACCTTCTCGCAGAAATTCATATTCTCAGGAACACGTACAATGATCCGTACTTTACGATTTGTCACGGGTTGATATTTTTCTAAATATATAGACTAATAGTACATGTTTTAGCCACTCTAGTATACTCGTCCATGTTATGATAAATATCATTGTCAACCAAACGATCGCTAGAATACCGTAATTCAAAGATATTGTATCGACTGTCAGGCTAACTCATAAATGGAACATTTTCATATTTGGTAATGCGTGATGTAACGATTGTTACAGGTGTGGGCATATCAATGTAAATATTATTAACAAATTCGATAAGCGAAATGCAGGAAAGCCAAAGAAAGTTAAACATTTTGACACGGTCTTATCTGATAAGACCACAGACATGAGAAATACAAAATATGATAACTGTACGTATGCTTGCATTAGAAATTCAAAGTAGCTGATTATGGCACTTGTATAATAACTTATGTACTTCTACTCCTAGAGAACATCAATTAAGATATTTTCAAAGTGAACATTAGTTAAGATATCTTCAAAGTGAACATTAATTAAGAAATTTTCAAAGTGAGCATCAATTAAGATATTTTCAAAGTGAACATCAATTAAGATATTTTCTAAGTGAACATTTATTAAGATATTTTCAAAGTGAACATCAATTAAGATATTTTCAAAGTGAACATCAATTAAGATATGTTCTCAACTTCTCAGTGAACATGAACTAAGATATTTACAAAGTGAAAAATGATTAAGATATTTTGAAATGAATAAAATGAATGTCGCTACAATATGATATTCCCTTACAAGTTCGGTCAATATGACCATATTTGACGCTAAACAGATAAGAAAGACAGGTGTGTGATATGTGCATATCTTGTAGATATAATTCTTGCACCGGTCAAGTTTAATATTATATATACTATTTAAGTGCAATTAGATTTTAGCATTGAACTTGTTCACACTGTTGATATAATTAATAACTAAAGAACTATTCTATATACTATACGTGAAACAATGAGAAATATAAACATTATCATTTTATCTCTGATATCAGTAACAAGAGGTAAGTGGACTAACATTTATTATTGTCATATTAAACTTTAAATGTGAGTTTTCTATAAAACAATATCTGTTAAAGCTAAATGGACCACATACAATTATTCATTTTGATGAAATAAGAGGAGTTCTGCCGATCTCATTCAAGTGTATAGAGCTATATCTGATGATATTTGTCTTAAAAAAATTTCAAATACTGAAAAACAATTATGCTTTCATATCCATTAGATCATTTTTCGCGCCAGTTTTAACAGAAACTTTCTCTGTGATTTATTCGACATGCGAATTGTCCTTTTTCATACGAAAGTGTTCTAGAACACCCTAAATTGAAGGTTGAAATTATAAGAATCGCCAATTTTTCGATGATTGAATCCAAGCACACGGAACCCATCCAAAGTTTTAATTTGCAGTTAAGGTAGTCTAGTATCATACTAAAAACGTTGCAAGTAATTATTTTGACATTAAATGACCGTCAGATATAGCTATATACACTCTAACTTTGCTCCATTCTCTTATGCTGTTAGTGGTAAAGTAGTGGAGCGTATTATTGGTCTCATTAACCTGCGGTCTTGAGCCGCAGGTTATATTTGTATGCAACAAGAAAAAAATCCATGTAGGGGCACGTGACCTGTTCTGGATGGTTTACCATTTCAAAAAGACCCCCCCAAATAAGCATTTTTTAAGAATGTCGTGAACCAGACTAAGATGGGGCACGTGACCTGTTCTGGATGGTTTACCATTTCAAAAAAAAAATCCACAAAAATAAGCATTTTTTAAGAATGTCGTGAACCAGACTAACACCATTATTTTTTTATTTTTTCTATTTATTTCTATTTGTATATTTTAAAATAAAGTAATATACGTTAATAACCATAATTATTTCTTTTACCCCTTTAAGAATGAAAATAAGAAAAAATGTGTTTGACGTGCACCTGTAGTCTGGATTACCTCCCCTAGATTAACTAGGTCAGGCCGAAGCACGAAACACCCAAATCTTACCCAAATAGTAACGTTTTTAACCAAATACTTATATTTAACTAACAATATGGGGTTGATTAACTATATTACGCGTTTTAATGACCAGTGATGACTAAATAAACGTAAACTAGCAAGTTTTTCGGCTAGACTCGGCCCAGTATCATTTCGAACCGGCGTTGCCATAATATTTGTACGTCGTGAGAATCGCTTTATTTTACTTTCTGACGCAAATGTACACAAGTATGAATGTTTTTTACGCAAATACTTGTATTTAGTAAACTATTTATCGTAAATACACTATATTACGCATTTGAATTACTAATAATGAAAATAGCACCATTTTTCGGTAAATTATACTAAATAAATATACCCAAACACACATTAAGCCCACTAAATCAGAGAGATTTGTAAAATTCCGCATTTTTCGGCGGGGACTTGGACTTTTAATTGTTTCTTTGACTTACGTGAAGGCATTGCTCATTGTACATGTGTTGTGATGTTACTGATCAGTGCTAGTCTTTGCTCAGCTGGTAAAGTGTGCTGCCTCCCCTGTCCAATTTCCTAATACCATTTTATCAAGCCTTATTAACACTTTAAAGAGTTCTAGTTTCCAAAATTATAAAAAATGTCTCTCACAATACTGGTCTGTAAAACAATTGGCCGCAGGAACTATTTAACTTGTTTTGATTAGTTAGAGTTTTTGCATATGTATACGATACATTGATGGTTTACTGTAATGAGGGGAGCTTTTGTTCTACTAATGATGTATATAATGATAGTAATGTTAAAAAATTATGGGAATGTAATAAAATTATTATGTTTTTTTGCATTTGATTATCAACATGATTCTTTTCTACAAGTTGAGCTGAATATTGTACCAAGGAATGAATGAAAATCGAAAATTTACAATTGATTCAGCGTGACATTACATGGCAAATTCTAAAGCATGCCCTGTCTACATGTATAATAATTGACGTAAACTACACATTGCTAAATACTGCGTGAAGATACACATGCACTCATTGATCCTGTTCAATTCCCATCACATTAATGCTAGATAATAACGTGAACATGTTAGAATCTATTTGTATGTTATCCGATGTCAAGTAGCTCTAAATACCGTAATAAAGCTCTAAAGTACTGGCCCCAAGTTCACAAAGAATTAGCTATCAGGATCAGGATCAAGATGAAATATATATCCTTTGAAATTCAGTAGATATGTTAAGCCTAAGCTTGGTATTTTTATACATGTGGGTACAAAAAACACATCCTTCAATTTTAAAGACATTAAAATAAGCTTTTATTGTTAATTATAAAAATACTGACTTGATCCTCGTTTAAATACTTGATCCTCGTTTTTTCATGGTCAGTTTCAGTCCCAACTACAATAATTTACTTTTGCAACAGAAAAATGATAGTCTGATTTGTCAATTTGAAGTATATGTGGTATTTTCTACATGGCTGTAAGTTGTAATTTCCAAAAGTTACCAAAAACTTCCAAAAAATGGAAAACTATTTTCAGGATCAAATTTGATCCAGATCAGTTGATCCTTTGTGAACACGGTCCCTGGGGATGATCAGACTTTGGTTATAAAAGTGATTAACTTCGTTTATGCTTGATCATATACACCCACTCACAGCTTTACTATGTTTCTAGGTTATAGTATGGATGGGTGTCCACCAGTGGATCCAAACTGTCATCCATCTTGTATTGTATATACAGCTCAACATTGTAGATTGTGTCGATGTGCGCAAGGTAAGTGTATAACACTGTGGTAATCATTATTGATAACTGCACATGTTAAAATATAAATATAACAATTTAAAGACTTTAACTGAACCCATCCCCATGTAATGTGCCGCTTACATTATATTCTAGATGATCAATGTGTTCACTGGAGCTCTAGCCCCCCATTCATTTAGATAAATATATTTACTAATTGTGCATGGCTAGTCACTAAGAAGTTAAATACTATACTAAATGGTATCAATGGATTGGTGTATTACGCCTAACGCTATTACAATTTCAAGCTTACTAGTACTAAAACATGATTGCTATGATTACTTAAGTAAAACATTTTTAAAAATATAAAAAGACAAGTGTCCTAATACTTTACAACAGACGTCGCATTAGCTGCAATCTAACATTCATTTATATGCTCAAGTCAGTTCGAACTACTGAGCAGATAACGTTTGGGTCAATTATTAAAAATGACTTCAATCAGTTATGCAGTGACATGTACGTAACAAATAATATTTATTCTATAGGGTCAACTGATTCGAGAAAACAATCCAATTCTGACTTTGGTTCATCAGGTGACTCCTCGTGGGATAAAGACCTCAATGGTGATTGGAGCAGCAATGTAGGTGGAGATAGCGATTCCTGGAGATCATCTGGAAGTGGTACAAGTAATATAAATAATGCTTACAGTGATAGTGGAAACAAAGATGTGGTTAAATATATTCTTGTTGAAAAAGAATCCGACAACAGATACAGTGGGGATTCTTATTCATCTCCTATGAGTTTTATGGAAACTGTACCAAATAGAGGACCTTCGGGTGGTTCTCCTTTCGGACCAAGTATGTCATCATCAGTATTACCCGGATCACAATCAGCCCTACAACATGTCAGTGGTCCGGATGTTATACATGTTCCGCTTATCTCTCCGGGACAGCCTAAGTACTGCGTGCGCTGTCGTATTCTAAGTTGTCCAAGTACTTGTGAAAGAATGGATGAATTTGGTTGTAGAAGTTGTCCATGTGCTCCGTCCAGGTACCAGACTATGCCGGTTCTTAGAGATTGTTCCGAGGACCGACATCATGACACACAACCTGACTGTTCAACGACCAAGTTATGTATGGAATCATGTAAAGAAGGTTTCCATCTAGGTGACGTCGGTAGAGATGGTTGCAGATCTTGTACATGTATCAGAAGAGGTAAACTATTAAATATTAAAAATATATATAACCTTAGTTACCGTTAACCTCAAAATAATACTCCATTGAGGAAAAGCATGGCTCAAAGTTTGACAAGGTTTCTTCTCCCAGTATCGTTTAGTGCATACCGGTATTCGAACTGTCAATTTGTCACGAAACCTGCGTGCCAATGTTTCCATTTGTAACACTTTATGATTGGTATTGTCGTTTCTAACCACTTGTTCCGTTGCAATATGATGTATTATAGTCTTAATATTTATTCCTTATATATATATTGTTAAATTATACAGAACCAAAGCATGATGGTTGTCCAGCGACATTATCCTGTATGTTGAAGTGTAAAGATGGCTACATACTCGGCGATAAGCAAGCAAACGGTTGTCCATCTTGTAAATGTCTAGGTAAAGGACATCAAGCCAACAGCAACAATACAGGTAGCACAAATCATAACAACAATGTCAATAACGGTGGCACGGATTGGAGTGGTGGTGGTGGAAATTCCGGCATGAATGGAGGCGGGGATAACGGAAATGGCTTTGGTTCAGGAAATGGTGGTATGAACGGGGATGGTGGTGGGAACAGTGGAAATGGAGTTGGCACCGGAAATAGCGCAATGAACGGAGGTGGAGGCGGGAATAAAGGAAGTGGTTGCAAAGGCTCTAACTCATTTTTGACAAGTAATGTTATTATTATATTTACTGTACTATTTACTTCAAGTTTAATCATTTTATAAAAGAAGAAAAATTCTTTTCTATTATAAGGAATTAAAGGAACGTATCAATACATGTTTTCGAGATTATTCAAGAGAAAGAAATACATGCTATTGTGTTGTTAACACATGATAAAGTACCATATATTTGTCTTTAAATTGTTAATTTAGTATCCAAGCATATACACTTATACAGTACATCATTTTAACAAGCTCTTACTTCAATAAACAATGACTATAAGGAGAAATAATATTGTTGTGAATTGTTACTGTTGCTTACTAGTGAATTAAATCGTGTGTTGTTGTTTTCAAGGTACAAATGGACTAGGAGGAGGCGGAAAATGTGAACCACCAATGTGTATTGACGGACATATGTCAAGTGAGTTATATAAACAATTTATGTTTACATTTAAATGTACAATGAGCGAACAAAGGTTCTTATTAAATCAGCCCGCCATGTTACAACTTTAGACATTGTGCTTTACGAAATTGTAAAAAAATGGTATACAAGTATGTGTACAACGAAGTTCAATCGACGTCAACTTGTAATAGGGGACGCGTCTACTCATGATCGTTCTGATTACTAGATGAGTACGCTGCCTGTCGTTGGTTTAGGGGTATGTATGTGACTGCACATCGGAGTTTGTGTCTGTTGCGATTATTAGTTTTGTTCCGTAAGATATATGATGATCAATCATAAGGTGGTTAGAGGGATTGTTCCTCGACCTTCTACCACCTATGACTGGGAACATAAATGGGCCATGGAATGTAACTGAAAAATTGCAAATATGATCCATCACAGAATTAGCCTACTGTGTTCGACATCGTGAAATGGAATTGTTGGGTTTGACAGGGCCTTGACATTCTTTTGGTATATAATTGTTGCATATTCATTGGTTTGCTCACCATGATAAAATCCCTTTGAAATGCTCGAATCATATCACCATGTGTACCCATCAGTCGGTTAGGCAACAACTGCTCTCCTATAGCAAATATATGAATGTACATGACTAGTGACTACCACTTAATGCATTGACAAGAATCTCCCGTATATATTCATGCACTGTTAGCAATGCCTTCGATTTCGTTCCTACACAGTGAACTGTATAAAACAGCTATTAAGATTTCGAGATAAGTTCGATCCTTCTAAATTGTGTTTACAACGTATCGCTATATCTGCGATAATCATAATGTACACTTAAAATTATTCATGAACAGCATACTTTAAGTAGTCTCCCTCGAGAACGCATTATTGCCCTCTCCTACTTGTCCAAATGGTTTTGTCCAAATGGTTTGTTGAAACAGTATGGTTATACTTTCTACTCAATTGATGCAATTCAATTTTGTAAAACGCGTATTTCAAAATTGCTTTTTGCAATTCGCCCGCTAGCTACTTATTGTCATAATTACCATTAGTACTATAGTAATTTTGCTTGATAAAATTTCCATTTTTGGCTTCATATGCTATGACATATAATACATGTTTATATATATTCATATTGGGTATACACGGGAACTTCGTTTAAAATGATGATTTAATCGGCTGCCAGTAAGATCAGTGTTCTGGCAAATAGTGATGTCAATGAAGTTATATTTAACCAATTTATGATCGTGTGTATTGCTGATCTCTATGTTGTTACACGAGTCATTGACAAAGGAGCAGCTACTATAAGGGGTGTTTTGGTCCAATACCCAATTTTAATGAAATTTCTCTAGATGGAAGATAATTATGTACCTTCCTGTAAACGATTTTGGTATTTTTAATAATTTGTTTTGCACTGTATGTTGCCATAGCAACCGTTTTTTCTAATTATTCAAATATGCAACAATCTGTGTTTTTCTTCGAATTTGAACTAAAAATAATCAATGGAAGTCATGTACTTGAATATCACGAATTCTGCCCAAAAAAATATTAAAATTGAAATTTAAAATTGTTTCCATGGCAACCATTTTTACTATTATTTTTTACTATTTTTAATTACAGTTGATGAAGCGATGCATATGGGTTCAGCAAGTGTTGGAGGAGCTGGCGGTGATAGTGGAGGATGTAATGATGGTAAATGTATTACATATTGTTTGATTGGAGAGTAATCGTTGACCACATCCGAAACTACCCGAGTTGTAATGTTTATAATTTCATGCGGGTGTCCATGATGTATCTGGGGCTGGTTTTGTGTTTCAACCAACACTATCGCAGCGATGTACTACGACTAGACTTTGTATATACTTATTGCTAAATATTTTGTCTCTGAATTATATTTCAAATCTTTGTAACGTAGCAATTGGAAAATGGAAAACATCAATAAAAAAAGTTTGGCAGAATTGGCCTGAGAATGTTAGCAGCTTCCGTGAACATTCGTTAATCACGGGTAAGAATTTTTATTGTTCAAACCAACGTGTGAGAACAATAGACGATTGTTTCTTATGAAGCATTTGCGGAAGAACAGCACGAGAACAGTTCAGTGAAACTTTAACAATCGTGTGTTGTTACATTTAACTCATTTATAATGATAGTCATTGGTGTTGTAGGGGGAAAAGATGGTCATACAGGAAATGGACCGTTTTCAACGTCGATGCAGTCAACATCTAGTGGTTCAAGTTCATCAAATGGATTCGGCATGAACTTCGGTGAGTCAATAGTTTATATCGATTTATTTCTGGTCGAAAAAAGTTCTACAGCTTACATTATTCACTTTCGACACGGAGCGATGGCCTAGATGTAGGGTGTTCGCTTCGGAAACGAATTTTTGTCCGCATGGAAGAAAAATTAGATGTACATAATCTGCTGATTGCCACCAACCAATATACATAGTTTGATAAACCTAGCTTGGAAACTGTCAGAGTCATTGTATGATCCAGATTTTGAAGTATTTGCAATGCTTCCGTATCCATAGCAATCATAAATTGTGTCAGAATCACACAATAATCAAACGTGCACTCTCTCCTTATTAGTCCCTATCAACATACCAAGTTTCATAAATCTAGCTTGTAAATTAATTGAGTTATGACGGAATTCAGATTTGGATGGACGGACAAACATAAAGTCACATCTGGTTTAAAACTTCATATATTGTTGGACTGGAGTAAGGTTTCATAGTAACTTCTTAAGAAGAACTCTCGTTGTCTTGCATTGGTGCATAACCCTTTGCTAATTCTCACTGATTTCGATAAAAATGTCGCCTTCTGAAAGCACCTTTTAGGTAAGCTTTATTCCCCTACAACCATTGTCTATTTTACCACACACATCAGAGGTACGAGAGGTGTTCAACTTATTTATGAACAAAACATGAACGTCGATTTTGCAATATTGAATAAAAACAATTGCAATATATTTTTTAAACCATGTGAGAAAATGTTTTTAAGTTGAACATATGGTCATCATACATTGTTTATTTCCTTTGGTTAAAGCTTAAAACAACAATTTAGTAGATGTTGTTGTTTTTCCTGTGTTGAATGCAAATTAGCCCTTTTATAAACATCAAGAAAGTGTTAGTAAATTTTCATTTTGCATTTTTATTGAGAACATCAGTAATATGTGTCGTTAGAAGTCTTATTAAAGTTCTGTTTCCAGTAATTGTGAAATGGCACCAAAAATTGAAAATTGCCCAACATTGCCAAAACCTACACTTAAACCTAAAATTAGTTTTATGATATATATGATGAATCCATTAGCAAAACGTGGAATAGTACCACAGATGGAAGTGTCCATGGAAACTATCAGTGACACTATTTCGAAACAGTTGAATGCATAGTTCTGGGAAAATGCGAAGTTCCTACGCTGAAAATCAAGAAAAACATGCCTCGCAAGTCTTGGAATCTAGAAATGCGATATTTAACATCATTATGTGAAAAAATTGTTTCATTATGGCGAAGCAATGCTAAAATCTTAAAGAATGTTATGATAGATTATGGTACACTACATTGTATTTTAGAAAAGGTCACAAGGATAGGGAGAAGTTCATGTTTGTCCAGCTTTGTGTGTTCGCGGCCGTTTTCATGGAAAGGCATTGGGTTTGTTATAATGGAAATATGCACATCAAAATCAATACCAAATTGAGGAAGTTGAAGGCTATGGTCTATGTACAAACCGTTTCAAATCAGGTTTTCAACAAAGATGTGTTACATATCATTCCTAGTGACTGTTTCAAGAACATAGTGTTTCATCCAGATTCAGCTTCAAGTCACCAAATTCAACGCCAAATAAGAATACTTAAGAATATAACTTTGATATATATTTTAACCAAACAGTGGATGTCGAAGTCTTCTCATGCTTTAACAATTAAATGTTCTATCTGGTTGATACTAAAACAACGATAAAAGAAGGAAAATGTAAACGTGATTATTACGAGTTTGGACCTTCAAAACGCAAATTACAACACCCTCTACCCTAATGCTGATTATGATTTAACCGTAACGTATTGGCAATTTACAAGTATCTCGTATACTTCTTGAAACACTACTTTACACAATATAAAAGTTTTTATTCAATTTCATTGTTGGAGTAACAAAATATCGATGTTCCATTTTCTGTTCATAAATAAGTTGAACACCTCTCGTAGAAGATAAACGAATAAAATTGTGTTTTGTTTGCTCTGGTCTAACGTTATTTATGAAAACCTGTGAATACGTATTCGAGTATATAATTATGTTCTTCATGAGCTGTGCCTTCTAAGGCGGATTGTAGAAGTGTTTATAGTTTACAAAAAAATATATATTGTTCGCAGTCCTTCATGTATTGCTTGATTTTCAGGCTCTATGGGACAGTCGAGTAGCATGAATGGAGGAGGGGGTATGGGAGGCGGAGGAGGGAGTATGGGAGGATTAGGTATGGGAGGCGGAGGAGGGGGTATGGGAGGAGGCGGCGGCGGAGGAGGGGGTATGGGGGCATTCAGTGCTAGTGGTTCCGGTATGCCTAGTCCATTCTCAGTGTCAGCAAGCGGTGGTGATAAAAACGGTGGTATGAATGGTAAGATTTGATTCATGTACATATTTTACCTACATATCGTCGCGGTACAAAGTTTTTGTAGCACATCGGTCCAGTCATGAAAAGCACCGAGTTAGCAAGGCTAGTTTGGTATGCTGAGACGGTATCTGCATGATTTTGACCCTGTTGACAAAAGCTAACCATAATTTGGCATAGTTTGCATATCTAGTTTTATTTTTTAAAAACCGAAAATTTGAAATATCTCCCATACGATTTTAATGCTTATATTACAAGTTAACGTTATTCACAACATAACCGGCTTTAGCTTTTCAATAGATCTAACTTACAGCAGGCTCAATATGTTAACGATTCATCAGAATGATGCACATAATCAGTGTCTGCTACATACCGTACAGATACCTAATTTGTTTACTATATATCGGGTAGTTAAAACATATCCTTTAACAGCTTTCAGACCATTTGAAGCCGCAATATCCGGTAAATCATCAGACGAGGACAGTAGTATGACGTCTTATAGTGGATCAGCCATGACGTCGTATAGTGGAGCAGGCATGACGTCACGTGGTGGATCGGCAATGAGTATAAGAGGTAGTTTGATGTTTGGTATGATTACTCACAAGTCAAAATGCTGTTAACTACAGCTTTTACATACCTGTTACAATTCACATTGATCTAGACTGTTGTAATGACATGGGAAAATAGAACACAATCAGTACTAAAAGATAAGTGAAAATCGGACAGGGAAGGCAGCCAGCACTCAACTTAAACAGCAGAGAACAGAACTCATTAAATATCATAATTACATGAAACAATTCTCAACACTTACTTAAACGGCAACTGATTCAGCTGTCAATTAGTGTTAACCCCAGACGAATGTTGAGAAAGTGTTGATGACCTAGTTTCAGTCACACAAAAAATAATTAACAGTCATGAATGTATAAATAGTATATTGTCTTTAAGCCAATGTTTCATATCGTGTATATGCTTTCTTAAGTGTTTACAATAAATACGAAACACAATATAGTTATAATATGGACGATCTAACTTTTAAAGCACCCTATATAAATGTTGTTATTTGTTGTCTTTTCAGAGCACACAGAGTGTCCAGAATTACTCAGTTGTTTGGTTACTTGTGGCAGTAGCTACATTCTCGGTGGGATAGATGAAAAGGGCTGTCAAGTGTGTACATGTTCCTAATGCTTATACTACATGTTCTATTTGCTTATACTACATGTTCTATTTGCTTATACTCCATGTTCTATTTGCTTATACTACATGTTCTATTTGCTAATACTACATGTTCTATTGGCTTATACTACATGTTCTATTGGCTTATATGACTTGTTCCTAATGCTTATACTACATGTTCTATTTGCTTATACTACATATTCTATTTGCTTATACTACATGTTCTATTTGCTTATACTACATATTATATTTGCTTATACTGCATGTTCTATTTGCTTATACGATTTGTTCTGTTTGCTTATATTACATGTTCTATTTGCTTATACTACATGTTCTATTTGCTTATACTACATGTTCTTTTTGATTATACTACATGTTCTATTTGCTTATACTACATGTTCTATTTGCTTATACTACATGTTCTATTTGCTTATACTACATGTTCTATTTGGTTATACTACATGTTCTATTTGCTTATACTACATATTCTATTTGCTTAAACTACATGTTCTATTTGCTTATATGACTTGTTCATAATGCTTATACTACATGTTCTATTTGCTTATACTACATGTTCTATTTGCTTATACGACATGTTCTATTTGCTTATACTACATGTTCTATTTGCTTATACGACTTGTTCTATTTGCTTATACGACATGTTCTATTTGCTTATACTACATGTTCTATTTGCTTATACGATTTGTTCTGTTTGCTTATACGACTTGTTCTATTTGCTTATACGACTTGTTCCTAATGCTTATACTACATGTTCTAATTGCTTATACGACTTGTTCTATTTGCTTATACGACATGTTCTAAATGCTTATACTAGATCTACGTATAACTATAAACTATTTATTTGTTGAAATGTTGTAAAACATATGCACATCTTCCGATAGTATCCTATCATTATATGTAATATTACAACCAACCCATCGATATTTGGATACATTGATAACTTTTCCTTTTTTCGATGCATGATTTGTATTCAAAACTTCAACATCTTTACTTCTCTATAAAAATAACCAACCACCACAATGAAGACAGAATAATCAATATTCATATGTGGAAATAGTGTCAACAGTGTCAAGCTTGTTCCAGTACGCAGCAATTATTAACGCAGAATTTATATTGCTCTAAGGCAAGCAATAAAAACATAAAATATTGTTTTGTTCTTGAAGACGTTCATCTCCAAATCGTCACAATCATACAACAAGCACAACGATACACATTAAACATTTTAGTATATTTAATAATTTACAAAACTCTATAACAACGAGTATTATTCTTCAAAGCCAGACAATTCTAATAGTACTATACCAATATACAAATACAGGTCATTGTTATGGATTACCATAATCATATCAATAACAATAAGCATGTTCAAAAGCTGTAAACAGAAGAAATTTATTTTTGAAACCAGTGCAATTTTGTTTACTTTTTTGTGTGTTATACACATCTTGCATATGCCGTGTCATGGTGGTGAGAGTGATTTAGCAGATGCAATATATACACATATGTGTAAACTTTTATCATAACAGCTTTTACTGTCTGACAGTGGGGTACCAAACAAGTTCACTAACAGTATGGCTATACTTTGGTATGACCATATGAACATTACATCATCGCCTTACCCTTGCAGCTGGCGAAGGGTCCTGTTATAAAATAGAGTAAATGTATATGGTTGTACATCATAATGGCAATCGATATATGAAATGAATCAAAGTAAAATTTGAATTGAATTGAACAAACACACTTACATGAAATATTTACAGAATAAAAGCAGTAAAAAAGGTATCCTGTAAAAATTGCACTAAAATTGCAATATATGGAAGCACATTTTATCAAATATATATGTATAATACATAATTTAGAATGAAAATGGTCCTATGAATCACAGGGTTCGCAATACGAGTATTCAAATCAGAATTATTTAAATTTTAACAAGAAATGTCACTGAATGTGATGAATACCCCCAGATACTGCATGACACAGTCTGACAAATGGTAACTAAGAAAAAGCGCTGACAAAATTTAGAAGGGCAAACAACAAAGGGTCATAACTCCCTAAAATTGTTGCCGACGATATGCAAAACAAGAGATCAGTCATAGCAAGTTTGAATGAAATCTGACCAATGGTAACAGAGAAACAGCGCAGTCAAATTTTGCACGGACCAACCAACAAATTGATTCATCATCTAACTAAATTAATTAACCTACCTCAAGCATGAATCAAATACAACCCCATATATACCTCTGTCTCATAATTTCGTGCCTTCTCATGAAAATCGTGCTTAGTTGAATTCAACTCTTGTATATGTTCTACATAGTCATTTTGGTCAAATTATCCAAATAAATCATCCTACAAATATCCTACATCAATTGATGCCATTATTTTGGACGACACGCCAAAGCTGTCACCTTGACGACCATGAACAATACACCTAGTAATTATTCCAACTGATATTTTTCAACTTTTGTTAATTTTTTTGCATCCCGTTTTCATTTCGCATTATTTTTATCACCTAAGGCTTTAATACTCAAACTGAATACGCATTTTGATAAGCACTACTCCAAATTTATCTAATCTAACTACAAATTTGAAATTCCATCACTTTGGGTCCCAATACAGCCCCTTTTTTACGGAGGCACGGATTTCATGGGAAACAGTCACCAGGATTCAGAGCATCGACCTAGATATCAAAAAGTTATGATTTTACGAGTTTTTATGATCATTTTTAAATTTTCTTTTTCTTATAAGTTAAGTTAACATTTTTTCTTCCGAAAATGGTGCAAACTATTTTAAAACTTGTATGGGCTAGTGCGCATGCGTCGCTGAAACTGTTAAGGAGCACGGAGATACGAGACAACCGCATACTTTGTATCTGGAGTATAATAATGACGTGAAGCACATACAGTGAATGTCCACACCTATACACATGTAGATCTATATCCTATTTCATATAATACTTATTCAAGCTATCAGACAAGTCAAGATATTCCTTAAAACACACATACATGGATATAGATCTATATCGAAATGACAAAATTTGTTATAACTGGATTTTTTCATGATGATTAAGAATTGGCAGGTTTCACTTCGGCGTTTGCTGGTAACATTGTCAAGTAATATGGATTGGATGACCGGATACTGTCATATAGATGTGGATCCTCAGCAGTGCTGCTTCTCACCATAGTATCACCGTTAACAGGCTGTGGGGCGCCTTCTATCCTATCACCACGGTCTTGTAATCCTGAATAACCAGGGTTACCAAGATGTTGAACATAGTGACCCTTATCATCAGGATTAGCACGCGGTCTCTCTGGAGTTTGCTGTAGGGGATTAGATATATGAACACTTCCGTCACCGGCCCGCCTCACAATAAAGTCATCAAACGGTACACCGGCAGCTTTTTTTCGTTTGTGATTTCTCCATACAAAGAATATGATGACGAAAAGTACTATGATACATACGGCCACTACAACACCTATGATGACAGGTAAGGCGTCAAACTGTTTCTCTGGTTCCTCTGGTCCTGAAATTGAAGACAATAGTAGAACCTGTTCATATTGATTTTCTTGCTTAGCTGATACCTTCAATAAAACTTTAATATTTGAAAACTATCCTAGTTTTCGACCGAGACAGTTTGTGAATTAAATCCCTGAATTAATACAACTCGATAGTTAAGCTGCTTAATTAACCTAGGAAGAAATTTCTGACCTTATTACGTTTAACTTACAATGGGTGTAAATGTTTCCTACCTTCAGTTTCTACTTTGAATTCATAACAAACTACGGACGCATATTCCGAAACATCACAATAGCTTTCAGAAAGACAATCATATGTATCTGTTTCCTCACCAGTACATGTCATCTATAAACAAAATAGTTAGCGTACAGTGAGCTGAGCAAATGGAGAAAATGTCAGAAATGTAGTAACGATACAAAAATTATAACAACTTAACATTGTTATACTTAGAAAATCAAAATTATAGCTATTTAACGTTGTTATACTTAGAAATTTAGAAAATCAAAATTATAACAATTTAAAGTAGTTTTACTTTTAAAAATCAAAATGATAACAATTTTAAGTTTTTATACTTAAAAAATCAAAATTAAAGCAATTAAACTTGGTAATACAAAGAAAATCAAAATTATAACAATTAAACGTTGTTATACTTAGAAAATCAAATTTATAACAATTTGACGTTGTTATAGTTAAAAAAATCTAAATTATGACAATTCAACGTTGTTACGAGGGGGTATCAAAAAGTTCGTGGACTGTGCCTGCCATTTGTTTAGTTTTTGGCCGAATTCAGTAAAAATCACACATCCTTTAAACCAACGTATTCTGAATTGATTTGCAAATTTCCGGCTCATATAACTTTTTTCCGAGAATGTGGTGGTTACTATGGTAACTTAAATTATGCTCCGCGGCGCACTTTAAAAATATCATTCACTTGATCTCCCACATATACCTATAATTCTGTGAATTGTCATCCGATTTGAAATATAAAACCGTCGACATGAACAATATGACAGTAGCATCATCCTGATGTATATGGTATAGCGCTGTTGTCACGGATACTAATATGACGTTATAAACATGCCGTTTTGTGTAGCCTGATTTTCGACGCATTTCATGACGTCGGCGCACTTTTCGACATGACGTTACACTCGGAATATCGATCTTCCGTTGCATTTTGCCCTTTTATCCAATTAAACACCAATACTGATCTCAAATTAGAGCATGTCATCGGGTATATAAAAGTAAGGTTGTCTTGCGAAAATTAATCTGTTTAAATGGTATAACAGATGTAGCGATGTGAGTTGAATGATGCTAATATCAGTAGGATAGATTTCGTGTACTGTGTGATTATCGGCGCTGGAATAAATGAATTTGTCAAATCTTTCATTAACTGATCGAACTTTATTATGAATAAAATACTATTTAGTAAAAACTGAGTATTCTGGTGGACAATAGAACAGTTCAATACAGGTTTGTGAGATTTGGATTCTTTAGACGATCAAAAGGTGGCAGAAATTTTGATGTTTCATGACGTCGTAACGTCATAAAAGTGCGCCGGGTGGCTGTTGGTCATCTTTTAAATCGTTCGAATATTTTATTGAAATTATCATTTATTCAACTTTTTATTTGTTTCTCGGTACAGAGTTGAATGTAGTTTAAGATGATAAAATAACTAATTCAATCGCATAACGCATATAAAAATGAACGGGTCAGTCCACGAACTTTTTGATACCCCCTCGTATACTCAGAAAATCAAAATTATAACAATAAAATGTTATCAAAATTAAACCGACCAGGCCGCAGTGCCCAGCCACTGAAAAAGAACGATACGACAGTAGTTTTTCGAATACTATAGGGTACATTGTAAAAGGGTAAGTTATTTATCAATGCGATGTACATATCGTGATTATAGCATACCTTGTGTGTTCGCAATCTGGGATATTCTTGTAAAGGTCCATATTTGGACCCTGATTGTACTTGGCCGTCTCGGAAACCTAACTCCTGACATACTACTTTAGCCGACTGTTGTGTAAAGCCGTCTGCACACACTGTGTACCATTCATCATCTCTATACAACAATACAGCACCTTGATCAGTCTCCCGGCCAACACCAGTGGATAGTTTCACTATGGAAACAATAGGTAAACATTAGTATACAAACGTCAGCTGAAGCAATTAAGTGGCAATTATTTTCATGTAGATTTTATAGTTGTCTTTGGACTTGATAGTGTGATCTGTGATTGTTCTTTACACTAATTTACTTTACTGAAATTGTTTGTGAATTTATTCTGTCCATTCTGTCGAGTACAACCTTCCATTTTCAATTTGCTATTACCTTAATTTTTAACGTATTGAATGAATAAATATGTACACATCTTATGTGAGCAATCAAATTATGATCTGAATAATTATGCATTGTTGAAATATTGAAATGGGGGGGTTTTCAGCTTCTACATTACTATACGTATGTGCGAACAATAAAAACACTATATAAATTCAATTGACACATCGGTCAATATACAACAGGAAAAGAAAACAAAAAAATAACAGACAGAGTAAGAATTACAAGCTATGCAAAAATAATAAGCTCTCTAGATCCATGATTTTTTATTCATTATCTAAGTTTGAAAGTCATTACACCACACATTTGTAAATATTGAAGTTCAGTTTACCTGATGTATAACAAAAGACTGCGGCATCATTTTCGTGACCAGCACATCTCACAGACGTAGAGGCACGCCACCCAGAAGACATACATTTGGTGAGTGATGTTTCCACACCGATACACATAAAGTTTATATCCCATACTGGACCAGTAGCACGTTCCGTGACGTCACCAGTGTATACCTCACCGGTCCGGTAGTTCAGCATCTTACAAACCACGTGACTTTCTTCATGACCCCAATGTGTGTTACATACTGATTGCCATTGTCCATCTAAGGCTATTTCAACACGACCATGCCTGCTATCTTCAGTACCCGATAGTCTTGCAAACACTCCTTAAAACAAAATATGTAGGTACATGTGAATGCGCTAAGGGTTATTGGAGGTTCCACACATTTTTTTGTCAAATGTGTTTGTCGAATGTTGTCAAGCAAATCATGTGCAACATTTTCAATATTTCAATTATTTATGCAAGAGGGTGTAAAAACATGGCGTCTGACTAACTTTACGCTGAAACATTTATTGTAATACTATTTTTATACAAATTAAAGTAGGAATTATTTGTAAGAATGACTAACTATCATGTTTTATGATGCCTTTAATATAAGATATTTGAACATGCTTGTGTTTGTTGTATCTTACATAATTTTGGTTAGAAGTACATAACTGTAATCATAAAGAATGCACTATGCAAATAACAGATTAACGTACCTTCATTCTGATAACATAAAACCCCAGCATGGCTATGTATACTGGAGCATGATTGTACATCACCGAAACCTGTCTTCTGACAATCTGACAGTTTGTCTTCATTTCCCTGACACTGTACATTACTTATCCAGAACGGTGAATGATCTATCCTAAGAAAATAACATATAGAAAAAATAATATTAAATGAGAAATGCAGATACAAATATGCCGAGCATGCCGAGCATACCCTTTATTTGTTTCATTTCAACTGACATATGGCAGGGTTAAACGCGTCTAAAACCGGATTTAAACCAGGGTTGTCAGATTCCAGGGCAATCGCACTATAACCACTGAGCTAAGACGATGATTTTAGCATAGTAAGAGATTCACATACGAACGTTAGGTTAACTGGACCTTTGGTTACACCAATGATAATGGTATATTTATTTTGACACAAATGGCAAAGCAAGTTTCGTGATGGTCAACTAGAATAGTAAAAAATAAACTTCATGTAAACAAAACATACATGTTGGCGGTGGCTAATTTAGTGCTGATGAGCAGATAATTTGGAGAGTGTTAGACAAGTTCTTGAATGTTATTCTCAAGAAACTAGAAGAAGACCAACAATATCTAGTATAGGTACAGAACTTTGTACATCGACTTGAGGAAGTTGAGGATGGCATGGGGAGAAGCCAAAGCTAAGACCACATACCGTATACAATAGCAAGTTGTAGTGGTGGCACTATGCTACAGTGGGAATGAAGGGGACTAACTTAGTAAATTGGATATGTATATCTACAGATAATATCTTACCTAGCAGCATTATAAGCGATACCGGTAGGATATCCGAGTTCTTTACACGCAACATGAGCATCTGCATCATCCCAATCATCCATACATATACTACCATTCACTCCCATGTAGGTAACTATCACATTACCGCTGTATGACTCAGATGTTTCCAAGTTTACTGTATACTCTACAAAATGATATTATTATGAAAGCAATACAAAATAGATAGGATATATACTTAGCAGAGGATCAGCAGTTGAGTAAGACATACCATGCTCATTCCAGTAACATTTCTGTAACAAACAACCATATTCCTGCCAAAGGTCCACGAAAGGTGCATGACACTTTTCGACACTCTCAGAAAACAACGCCGTCCAAAGTATCATAATTACTGTAAAATCATTTAATTTCGTTGGGACGAAATTTCGTGGTTTTGGTAAAAAAGACTATTTCGTTGGCACTTGAATTCGTGGATTTTGCATTTCAGGTAACAAAACAAGGGTCAAAATCAATGTTCGTTGGGATTAAAGTTCGTGGTTTAAGTGAACCACGAAATCCACGAAATTTAATCCCCCACGAAAATTAATGATTTTACAGTATATCAGAACCATTGAAGAAACTTTGCAACTTTGAATTGAACAGGTGGAATGGTGGATTACCCAAAGTTGCATTTGCTCCATTTCCGTGATGTTGATAAGAACTGCAATCGATTTCTGTTCATACCAAGGCGGCTGTAAAGACAACCAATCTACAAACCTCAATATGTTTACTAGTATTATATGAATTTGATGTTAACTACATGCTATTACATCATACCTGTTGGTTTCTGTCCATTGTAACAAACGACCGCGGCGTAATTACGCTGACAATCTCTTCCTGATGTCAGATCAAAGGAACACTCGGTAAAAGAGCTTGCAGATGCTGTAATATACAAATACAGATAATCGCATACTAGAAGGACTGTGTGAAAACAGGGGTTGTCAATAAACTAATAACAACGAAAACATTTGGAACAAAACTGTGAATGTTATACACAACCTATTAACAACAAAGCAATGTGTTAGCTCATTTGGTAGAGTAGTACTTAAAGTTAATCATTCGAATAGGGCGACGGTGTCGTGTATTTCTCTAGTATCAGGATTACGACTCAGTGCTTAATGAAAACAAAGTAGCACTGTCAACGTCAGTTAACCCTCTTGAATTTCAGTTAAATTACGACATTAAGACCAAACACCATTCTCGTTCAACCAGCGTTTTGTTTTCTTCCGACCTTTAGTCTGGAAACTTAACTCACTAAATGCCAAACACGATTGGTTTTCTCAAATATTTGTGGTTAATCAAGTTCCTAAGATTATTGAGGAAAATGCGCTAGTGGACGAGAAAGAGGCATTTACAAGACTTTTCGAGTATACATGTAATATGATATGATATGATACAACTGTACTGTGTGAAACTTTTACCGTACCTGCACATTCTATATTGGTCTTCAATGCAGGTTCATCGATAGTTCCAAATGGAGCACAGCACAAAACAAGTCCCTTTTCGTGACCAAGAGACCGACAAGCTGCACCTGAAATGTTGAAATGCTTTTATAGCACTGCAAACTAATATGTTCTTGTTCTACACCAAGAGACTGTCAAACGGTCTGTATATCTCAATACACTATCAACGAACCCACAAACCTCCTCTCAGACATGATGAAATATCCGGGAAAACCAAACATTCTAAACAGTATGATTTTCTGTATTCGTATTTATGCTATTGTCAGTATGACTTTTATCTCCAGTTTTTTTTTTATTTACAACAAGCGTATTATTTATCTTGAAAAGGCATTCAGAATAGAACAAGGGAGAAAATAGGAGCTCAATTACAGTTTCATGTTAAAAACTTTGGACAGGAACAGTTTTCAATATAAACATGACATACCTGCATCAGTAGTATCAAAATTGTCGGCGCAAACCAAACCAGTATCAACGCCAACAGATGTTAGAACAGCACCATAAAACGTTGGATCACCGTTTAGTAACCTTACAGCTGTAAAACATCTTACACCAGCCAAATTGCCAGTAAGATCCTTTGTCTTGTCCGGATCCCAATTCGCCGGGCAGTGTATAATACTGTCCTCATCTCCGCTACAAGATAGGTCACTGATACCAAAAGCACCAAAACCATCCTGATAAGCTTCTCCCCCACCGTAACCAAGGAAACCACAATATACAGCAGCGTCTACGTCCGCAAACTTTTCCATCGATACAAACAGACTGCCTCCATTCGCTTCAATCTTTACTCTTGTTGACATAACGCCTGTCTCATGATCTAGCTCTCCTGATCCAAAACTAACATCTGTTGTATCGTAACATATGACACCTGCTACTGTGTCTACCTGGTAACAACCCGTATCCTCGGCAAATAGGCCACGTGTACACTTGGAGAACTCAGCTTCATCACCTAAACACTGCACCTTTCCTGACATTAGAAGAAACAATTTAAGAATTATCAAGTTACAAATTACAGGGACAAAGTATGTTTAAAAAACCTTCCACGAAACAATGCATTAACCAAGCATATTCCAAGAATCCATAAGTAGTACAAAGTCTTATTGTCTAAACCGGGAAACAAGGAAATGGTCAGATCGCCGTCCCAATATTTGAGAACACACAAGCAAGATTTTGAGACAATATGCTGAAATTATGGTTTTCTAGCTACAAAGTGTGAATTTGTGTGAATTGGGGCAGCAACAACGGCAGATCATGACTGGTTGTTTCTAAGGCGATGTTAACACCTAATACTATTAATTGTTAAATTAATGTAATCAAGTTAAGCATGAAAATGGGTTGTATTATCTTATTGACACTTGTTAATTGAAGGACCTTCTGTACATATACATGTCGTCAATTTTACAAGTACGTGTCGGATTAGTAGAAATAAAATCCGTTACTCTATACTGTACTGTGTAATAGAAAAGTTCTCCTTTATGGTTGAAATACTTTGCACAAAATATAAAGAAGGTGCTGTATATTGTATAGTCTTTTCATCCTACACATTGGTAGCCATAAAACCCTGTTTTTGTAGCGCTTTCAGCGCTTTGATATTTACAAAGTTACAAGCTTGCCGAGGTTGTTTAGTTGGATGAGTTACTATTGCATTACTGTAAAATCATTAATTTTCGGTCCCTGTGCTGCTTGGTCACTATGATCAATGTTTTTGGCATATATAAATTCGAACTATATGTAGCTAGATATATTAGTAGGCTATGTTGTTCACCCTTTTTACTGTTTTGGTATGCCCTGTTGCCTGAGAGGGCAACTTTATAAATAGAGTCAATGTGCGGCTTTGCCTTGTTTGATCACTGGGGTCACCTCGTTGGCATATTTTGGAGCAACATGCGTCCAGAAATATGTAATGTTATTTCCCACCCCTTCCTCCCATGTACATTTATTTTTAACTAGGTCACGTTGTAGTTGTGCCTCCTTTTTTCGCTTCAACGTAAGGTCACTGTCCATGGTATTTTAAACTAGGTCACGGGTGATTATGTTCATTTGGTCACCGGTTTTGGCATGTGTTTGTGAATCTGGGTCGTCCTGAAGTGAGGCATTGGGAAACTTGGTCGGGACTTGTCTGTGTTTCATTCGGTCACATGGAATCATCGCTATTCTATAATTTCTTTGTAAATTAGGTCATGCGGGGACTTGGACTTTTAATTATTTCATTTGCTTATGTGTGGGCATTGATCAGTGTAGATGTGTTGTGGTGTTACTGATTTCTGTGCTCGACTGGTTATGTTGAGTGCTGCCTTCCCTGTCCGATTTTATCATACCTTTTTTGCAACAGTCTGCCCTACCTTGTATGACTGGATATCCACTTGTAGCATGTGTTTGTACCGCAACACCAGAACTGTATCCTAATTCTGAACATACAACCTGTGCAGCATTGTCATCAAAACCAACGCTACAAATATGTCCCCAGAGTCCAAACCGCTGTACAGATACAGGTCCATAGTATGAACTAAGTGGAAGCTCTAAATCCAGATCTGTATAAGACAATTGAAATACATCATACATCCATGTGTGTGAGACTTTTATTGATCTGATTCCACTCAGCTTATTGTTCCACATGTGTTAGAATCATTGACTTGTCTTATAGTTTCTTTTTATTAATCACTTACAAACAAAGCGCATCTCTCTTGGAGTCCAATTACACTTTCTGAATGATGTATAAGCTTTCGTTCTATATGAAAAGTTACTGATTCTTTCGAGATTACTTAAAATATATGAGGGATACCAACTTTGAGATAACAATATATACATACTTCTAGATATATTTTTTAGAACTAACTCCTTTATCGCAAAGCAGAGATTAAACAAGACAATGCTAATAAAAGAGTCGAATATAATCTAAACGAACACTCACGTTCATTTGTGAAAGGTTGATCGTTGCAATACAATGCGAGGTACCTCCCGGAGAAGCAGGAACCAGTAGTAAATGTACACTCTGACGATTGGCTACAATCTATGTCCACGATATTAATGGGAGAAGAGGAGGGGCCTAATGGTGAACCTTTCTGGAACATTCCGCTAACATACCCCATTTGTTGACATATTGTTTGTGCATTGTTGAAGTTCATATTCCCATCACACACTGCGTACCATATGTCCTTGCTACTGTCGTACATTTCTAGTCGTCCATATTCCATAATGGTAGAACCAACTAATCGCGCTAGTAACGATAAGTAAACAAAGATAGTCAGAAATGTCAGGTACGGTATTCTTTTGTTGTTTGGACATTTAAGAATAATACCTCTTATAGTATGATAACACTGTGTAATATTTAAAACGAAAATACAAACTTATTATGCATTATCAAAGTGAGATAACTCGACATAGCTCTGCAGTTTGTTGCTGTGATAAAAATAAGATGACTTTTGCTCATAACAACAGAACGTGTGGGAAAGAATAATATGTGTAATATAACCATATATAAATTTGACACATTTGTTTAAGAGGTTATTAAATTGGTGTTAAGGTGGTCAGTACGAATAAGAACACAATGTCAAATTAGCGCTCAGTTTCGTATCTAAGACATTGTCACCGAATTGATTGTGTATACATACTATTATAGAAGCAGCTGACAGCAGCATCCTTAGTGTGATCCTGTAGTGGATTATCCTCATCATAACCTGACCATATACAGTCTGCAAAACTCGTCTCATTACCTGAAATGTCCAGGAAAAATACAAGTACGAGTTAAGTCTTCGGGGGTATACTAGTAGACCCCAATGAAGGCTTTGTTAAAGCCAAAACGTCGGTCTTAATAAAATAATAATAACTTTAACACGCGTTGATCGTGTAGCAACATTTACACTTCGGTGTCTTTATTGATAGTGGTTAAAGTTCTCAATTGGAAAAATATAAACGTATTCATTAATCAAAACTACAATCACTAGAGCATAACAAGAGTATAACATATTGACCGAAGAGTCATATTTAACTACAAAAAATCAGTATCGTGGCTAGGTCTTGTTTGTCTGAAGGGTTATTTATTTCAGAAACTTTTTAAACATTAACCATTGTTTCGACAGTGTGATATTTTCTGTAAGGAAAATCAAATGTGATAACATACCCGAACAAGAGATGCCGGCTAATTTAACATCGCCCGTCCCACTTCCATGACTACCAGATGCTAGATTGATGCCACCATGAAAACCAATCTCTCTGCAAATAACAAGAGCTTCTTGTCTGGTAAGATCAGTACCACGAATGGTTCCCCAGGTCCCTTTAATCTTGATCTCTACACGACCTGATGTTTGTGATCCATTAACAATGCGCAAATCAAAATCCAAGTCCCCTGCAAATGTTGTGCAAATAAACAACTTTAAAGTAGTGGTTACCAAAACATTACTCAAATCATAAAGCCAAGCCATATTTTAATTAAGAAATATTAAATATGTAGACTGAATAACACGTGGTCAAGAGTTTGATTTAACAAACAAAAACATACTCGCTTTTAATAATAATCAACGACCATGCAACTAGTAAACACTAGGTCATTATAAGCAACCGTCATGCAACTAGTAAAAACTAGTTTTTAATAAGCAACCGTCATGCAACTAGTTAAAACTAGTTTATAATAAGCAACGGTCATGCAACTAGATAACACTAGTTTATAATAAGCAACGGTCATGCAACTAGTTAACACTAGTTTATGATAAGCAACGGTCATGCAACTAGTAAACACTAGTTTATAATAAGCAACGGTCATGCAACTAGTTAACACTAGTTTATGATAAGCAACGGTCATACAACTAGTAAACACTAGTTTATGATAAGCAACGGTCATGCAACTAGTTAACACTATTTTATAATAAGCAACAGTCATGCAACTAGTAAACACTAGTTTATAATAAGCAACGGTCATGCAACTAGTAAACACTAGTTTATAATAAGCGACGGTCATGCAACTAGTGAACACTAGTTTATAATAAGCAACGGTCATGCAAATAGTAAACACTAGTTTATAATAAGCGACGGTCATGCAACTAGTTAACACTAGTTTATAATAAGCAACGGTCATGCAACTAGTAAACACTAGTTTATGATAAGCAACGGTCATGCAACTAGTTAACACTAGTTTATAATAAGCGACGGTCATGCAACTAGTGAATACTAAATTTCAGTAAACAACGGTCAGTCATCTAGAAACACAAGTTTATAATAAGCAACGGTCGTGCTACTTAAACAGTCGCTTATAGCAATATTAATCAATTACCATAAACAAACAAAACTTGTTCATAAAAATACTAAACGGACATGCAACTTTTTATCGTATTGCCATGGCATAAAACAAGTTCACGTGTACAAATGGTGTATTTATGACATAATAAATAAATTAGTACATCAACCTTGTACCTTTAGACCATTTAACAATAAATAAATGACCAAGATATAAACAGTCATGGCATGGATAAACTCTTTTAATACGTCCATTAAATATGTTCTAGACATTATAGATCGTAACTGATGACAATGAAAGTATAATTGGTACATGTAGTGACTTTGATATTTTCTACAACTATATCAACTAAACTATGGATATTTCTTCAACTATATCAACTAAACTATGGATATTTCTTCAACTATATCAACTAAACTATGGATATTTCTTCGACTATATCAACTAAACTATGGATATGTCTACAAATATATCAACTAAACTATGGATATTTCTTCAACTATATCAACTAGACAGTGGATATTTGCTGATACCTTGGTTTGTGGAACATATAACTGCCGCTACAGAGTCCCAGGAACACATTCCAATCTGTCCCCAATCCAGTGGTCCACATGTATCTATGGATGTTTCACTTCCATCACAGTTCAAACCATTCAACCAACGAATGTTATGTTTGTAAACTGAAAATATAATGACAAGTATTTATTATAACAGATGTTCGATACTAAGACAAATGAGTTTCAATCAGTGTGTACGCTCACTATGCTAGTATGTATAGTTCATGTGTATATTGTTCTGGTATGTACTCTTAAATACATGTTTTAAGCATAAGTGTACGTTGAAAGAAAGATTGAAACAACTGAAATCTTCAAAGATCAAATGTGCAAATTAGTTTAAAGATAACTATTCAAAGAAAAAAATATAGAACTTTAGCTCGACCATCTGTATCGAAAAATAGCCGAAGTTAGGGAAAATTGATATGTGTGATAAGAAACAATGTTTTATAAGTCAAACATGAAGAATGTCAGACAAGTTATGATTAATCAGTAACGCACTCTATGTAAACAGTATCAATGTAATGATCACTAAGGGTACGTACGTTAAGCTGATGCTTTAAATGTCATTCAACTAGTCAACACTAGTTTATAATAAGTACTTGGCATGCAACTAGTAAATACTACTTTATAATAAGCAATGGTCATGCAACTAGTAAACACTTGGTTATTATAAGCGACGACCATGTAACTAGTAAACACTACTTTATAATAAGCAACGGTCAGGCATCTAGTAACACTAGTTTATAAAAAGCAACGGTCATGCTACTTAAACAGTCGTTTACAATAATAATAATAATCAATTACCGTAAACAAACAAAACTTGATTTTAATAATACTAAACTAAACAATGTATACGAACATATAAGTCAGACATAAAAATGTCAGACTAGTTAGGGCTTATCAGTAAGGTACTCTATGCAAACAGGATAAAGGTGGTGATAACTAAGGGTACATACGTTTAGCCGATGCTTTAAAGGCTTTCCCGTAATAGGATGCGCTGTTGTAGACTTGTCTGCAGACTACCTGGGCATCAGCATGGGTAAATTTATCAGAACACATCCTTCCTTCATGACTGTTATAGTTGACCGTTATTGTTGGGCTCGCACGTAATGCTGCAATATGTGCAAGTAGTTTGACAGGATAAGACAATATACAACATATGTTATGACAATATTTTGTTGTAAATATAGCACGGGTGTTAAATTTATACATGTGTGTACCTCTCCGTAGGCACAAAAGCCACATATAAATGCTATATTCACTTAACTGATGTAAACATGTCAAACTTGGCTCATACGTAACGCAAGCTGCATAACTCATCAACTGGTTAACAGCAACCTATCTCAACCAACTTTCACCGAATTAAGCTAATTATATATGTGTGTTATGAATAATCAGTATCATGTTTTACACCTTCTGATCTGATTTTGAAAATTCCATGTATTCCAAGTAGACAAAGGAGATTTATGTAGTTATGCCTCATTTGGTCACTTGATTCACCGTTTTTGGCATTTATTTGTGAAACTAGAGCGGCATGCAGCTGGGACTTGGGAACTTGGTCGGGTCTTAGCTGCGTTTCATTCGGTCCCTTGGGATCATCGCTATTTTGTAATTTCTTTATAAAATTGGGTCATCCTGCATTTTTGCGGCTGGGACTTGGGCTTTAATAATATCTTTGCATGGTGTGTGGGCATTGCTCCGTGTAGTTGTGTTGTAGTGTTACCGCTTTCTATGTTTAGCTGATTAAGTTAGGCACTGCCCTGCCTGTATGATTCCTCATACCTTTTTTACAGCTACTAATGTAATTCCTTCTATATATTATACAGTCCCCATTACAAACTATTATAAGTGCAGAATGTATTTCAAACAAATTCTATATAAAACTACTTACATGAATATGTATGAGTGAAATAGTATCCACAGACCACTGAGGCGTATTGACCACTAGGACATGTACTTCCTTCATTGAATGAACAATCAGTGAGAGAGGTCTCAGTACCAGAACATGCAACATCTCGCATTGAAAAGTCCATATTTTGTGGCCCAAAAGCTGAACCGCTCAGTAACATTCCAATAATTAAGCCCATTTCTCTACACACCACTGTTGCAGCTTTAGCATCAAAACCATCAGCACAAACTACACCATACTCTTCTCCGGTATGATATTGAACTGCTCCATAATTTACACCAGGGGTCAGACTCACTGCAAATAAATGACACATCATCATCTTTAGTAATTTTACTACATTTGCATAGGACATAAATTCTTCTTATTTTGTATCAACTGTTCTGTATCTAAGGTTCTTCCAACACCATTTGCTTTAAGTGTAAAAGTCTTTTAATACTTGCTGATATATTCATTCTCAAAACAACAATATTACATTTTTAATTCACACAATAATAAAAACAAAGACTACAGACAAATTCGGAATACGGACAGGTGCATCGCTATATATCTGCGCATCAGTAGAAGCCGGGGCATAAAAACGAAACAAAACAAAGGACCGTGATACTTACCATATGCATAACAGTAGACACCAGCATCGGTTGTGTGATCGGTACATGGTGAGGATGATAACCAGCCGTAGTTACCACATTGAAATATAGATGTTTCTGTACCGTCACACGTCACTCTAGATAAAACTATCAGGGTATCATCGCTTGCTGCTGTTCTCCAGGCCGATCTAATAATTAGTGATGACCATATAAGAAAATGTGAATATAACAAAGACACGCTTTTTACAGGTAATACATCGGAAGCTGCTGTTCTCAAGGCTGATTTGAATATGGCCATAATTATAATAATAGGATGATACGAGTATAAAATTGTTTTCTGCTCTCAGCAGTTTCTGTGGATTTTGCCTGCCTTGGTCGGTGTTTCATTATATATTCATAATGCATGCTGTGCATTCGGCCATGTATATGTTTATGCGTCAAGGATTTAGAATTCATTTTGAAGTTTCAGTATAGATGTTATAAAAAACTGAGACCCTTATATTTTATTTTCAGTAGGTATTTCAATTGCCAAAACTACAACTGTAGTATTCAATAAGAACAACTACTTAGTATAACAATATTATTGTCAACTATGAGCGCAAGAACAACAGGAAATACGTCGTCACATATATATAACATTTCTGCTCTATAAAAAATATCACACATATTAGGCACGTGAAAGTCGAACGTATTACAGTTTGTGGATAATGTAATGGTCACACACTACAACTGACTCAGACTTATGCAGAGTAAATAAACTAATTCCAACTTACTGATGAGTCTGTCCGTCAGCATATCCTGCCTGTTTACAGAAAACAGCAGCATCTGTATTATCCCATCTACTGTTACATATAGTACCCCAACCTGTGACGTCATTATAGACTTCAGCACGACCATGTCCCGCTGATCTACCATCAGCTAGACGTACCAGCACATCTGCAATCATATGTACAGTTCCACCCTCATAGATTTTAAAGTTACAATGTAAACTTGAAAACTGATTCCCAATGCAGAGCAGTAGATTTGAAGATTATGTGATAAATATGGTTTGTATTTCGAGGGCTCAGTGCAAGACTATTGTAATTTAATCAATTTATAGAGGCAATTACCATAAGTTTGCACTAAGCCTTCGATTCGTTTTACCAATATTACATGCATGCTATTATTGCAATTATAATTAATATTGCCAATTGTATTGCACGTACCTGGAGGCTCGTTGAGAAAGCAGAGAACACCTGCTGTAAAATCGTTGTCAGCACATTGCCATTCAGATGCCATGTTTGTATGATATGTACAGTCAGTTAGTGAACTCTCCGTACCATCACATGTTACACGTGTTGTCCAGGTAGGTTCAAATCTGCAAGTAGATTCAAGCAATGTATGTGCTATTGACATGAACACGTATAAGTGTCGGACCGTGTACACTGACAAATATCCTTGATATGGCAATTTGTATCAATACAATTATCACTGGTTTAATTGAAAATGTTGTTTTTCACGATCTTTTCTTTCAAACGATTTATAAATACGTTGTTTTTCTCCATGTCCTCCTTCAACGAAACTTATTTTACTGCAATAAAACTAATGTTTGCCAATTTGAGTAAATTGTATGATTTTAGGAGTGCGAATGTGTATTTTCGATGATAGTTTATAAATGTAAAAGCCAGATGTAAATAAAAGATGACTGGCATTATCATGCCAGAAACTGTTAGAACTAAATCGATACTTACACGGCAATCGGTGGTCGGCTAGCAATTGCTATCCCAGAATGATGTCCATGCCCAACCTGTCGACATAATACAGATGCATCAACATCGTTCCAACCATCTAGACAAACACGTCCTACCAATCCGTATCTCTCTATGTTCACCAGTCCGTAATAGTTCTCATCCATCGGTAAAACTGTCAGACCTGATCAATCAATCAATTATTCAATCAATCAATCAATCAATCAATCAATTAATCAATTAATTAATTAATCATTCAATAAACCAATCAACTAAGCAATTAACTTAGAATTTAGCAATGTATTAATAAACCGCTTAACAACAAAAATGACGTTGTGCAAGGAAGGTATCATTCAATAGCCAAAACATTCAGCAGAGCATGGAAGGCACAAACGGAACACAAATAACACGAGTAGATGTCAAAATGACAATCATAATAATGAACAACAATTATGAAACGATTTAGTTCCTAACGCCTAATTTACTTTCATTTGTCCAACAGACGTCATCATCAAACAACAGAGGTTAGGGAATTCCCCCAGACTTTTTCGGTCAAAACTACGCTAGTAAAACGAGAATGAGTAATTTAAATCAGGGCAAGAAATGTGCAAACTTTGAATCAGTATAACAGTTCGTTGACTTACCTTGCTGTGTTTACATGCTAGAGCAGCATGATATCAGCTCTTTGACTTACCTTGGTTGGTTGTGCTGTGTTTACATGCTAGAGCAGCATGATATCAGCTCGTTGACTTACCTTGGTTGGTTGTGCTGTGTTTACATGCTAGAGCAGCATGATATCAGCTCTTTGACTTACCTTGGTTGGTTGTGCTGTGTTTACATGCTAGAGCAGCATGATATCAGCTCTTTGACTTACCTTGGTTGGTTGTGCTGTGTTTACATGCTAGAGCAGCATGATATCACCTCTTTGACTAACATTGGTTGGATGTGCTGTGTTTACATGCTAGAGCAGCATGATATCAGCTTGTTGACTGACCTTGGTTGGTTGTGCTGTGTTTACATGCTAGAGCAGCATGATATCAGCTAGTTGACTTACTTTGGTTGGTTGTGCTGTGTTTACATGCTATAGCAGCATAATATCAGTTTGTTGACTTACCTTGGTTGGTTGTGCTGTGTTTACATGCTAGAGCAGCATGATATCAGCTCGTTGACTGACCTTGGTAAGTTGTGCTGTGTTTACATGCTAGGGCAGCATGATATCAGCTCGTTGACTTACCTTGGTTGGTTATGCAGTGTTTACATGCTAGGGCAGCATGATATCAGCTTGTTGACTTACCTAGGTTGGTCGTGCTGTGTTTACAAGCTAGGGCAGCATGATATCAGCTTGTTGACTTACCTTGGTTGGTCGTGCTGTGTTTACAAGCTAGGGCAGCATGATATCAGCTTGTTGACTTACCTTGGTTGGTCGTGCTGTGTTTACAAGCTAGAGCAGCATGATATCGATGTGAGGAACAACGATCTATAGTGTATGAACAATCAGCTAGGCTCGTTTCACTTCCTGTACATGTTACACTTGATATAGCCGCATATGTATTGCTGAAAGTATTATGATAATACCATTTGAATGGAAAACAACACATTTAGTAAAATGGTTCTTGATCAAGTTTATTTGAAAGGACCGAGACAGTTTCGACACTTTTGTTTTTCGACCGATTAGTATAGAAATATATTCTAAAAGGTAATCGGTGGGTGTAATTTATGAAACACAGAGTCATCTAAACAACATATCTACCTGTAACCGAAACTGCCAGGCATTAATATTTCCGCTTCCGTAAAACCAAATTCTCGACAAGTCAGTAATGCGATATCTTGTGTGATGACGTCAGCGCACAAACCATACCATCGGGTGTCGTTGTATATATCTACACGACCTATCAGCAGCTCTTCAGTTTCATCTTTAAAACTTCCAGTCAGTCGCACTGTAGATATAAACATAGACAATTCAACATTTTAAAATAGTTCGATAAAAGAAGCTAATAATATTCAGTTTAACCGCTTAAAGGTTAAACTTTTTACCCATCAAACTGACGCGAGCTCCGCCCATTTCACTTGAACACATGACTAGTACCTATATAGCTTTCATTCCCGATTGTTCGACTCGGATGCCAGCAGATAGGTACATTGTGTATTCTACTGCAAATCGAACAAACGAACAATTTCCTAGAAACACCTCCCCTATCCCCTTTTCTGGGGTTTTTGTTATATATTTTCTGGACGTTTAACAATCGTCGTGGCTGGACGATATACGTGGGTGAATCAAAAAGTTCGTAGAATTTTGCCATTACTTTTTTATTTTCAGAGTTATTATCGTCATATTTGTGCTGAATGAATACATTGGTATTTTCTTTACATACACAGATTTGTAGCGACCTGATGATAACCGTTTAAAAAATATTTATATCTTAAATAAGGGCGATTACGTATACCGGAGCACACGGATAATTTGAAACACATTTTATTAAATTTTCTAAATTATCTCAACTGTAGGATCTCCAAAAACCGTCAAAATGTTATGTCAGATTGCTTGATGTCATTTATAAGGTCTGTTAAAATTTCAGACGTCATCTCCGATAAATAATGATTTAATCAATATTTACATAATCGCACTATATAGAAATACCCGCGTAAAGCGGGTCTACGGGAATTTACCGAACCACGGACTGCTATCAAAATCTGCGTGAAACTAGAATATACGTTCGGCCTCAGAGACAATACATGGTTTGAAACGTGCAGGTATATATCCTGAAATAAATAGACATCAATTTATAAGTGGAATTAGTGATTCGTGTAGGCCTACGGATTTTAACAACCAAAACAATACACCCGATATTGGTGACGTTGGTTTGAAACGTCGTCGAAGAGGACCAGCGCTATATAATAGCGGATATAGCAAAACACTTAGATTAATCTTATGGGACAGCACACACGATATTAAACAAACAATTGAAAATGCAGAAACTATAAACACGATGGTTATCCAAAAATACCTACATATTAGTCACTCGAGAAGCGAAAATGAGTCAAAACGTTAACGTAAGTATTGACAAACGTGGCGTAAGTTTGACGTCGTTCACCAAATGACGCTGACGTGCTCCGGTATGCTGTCACAGCATGTGTGCGTTTCAATGTAAAAATCATGTAGTTTTGAATAATTCAATGAAATTTGACAAATTGATTTGTTATACTTATAATCACGTTATATTAAAATTTGAAACCATATGAAGCTGTGGTTTGTGAGTTATTACATTTTTCTACGAACTTTTTGATTCACCCACGTATATATATATAAATCTGAACTAGACGTGGCTTCGTCTACTGATGACTACTAGCGCTCAAAGTTTAAACAAGTTTACCATGAGCTTAGCATGGACAGGACGCATAATGTGTTGGTGGCATAAGTATAATTCAAGCTTGCGGTCGTTGACGGGGCAAGGTAAAAAACAATAATATAAAATGCCACCTAGTTTTAATATGTTCTCAGAAATATTATAGACCCATCCATGACATATTTCATGTCAAATATACAGTGCCCACCAAAAATATGAATACAGAGAGTTTTCCCCCATTTACTTACCTGTATAACACTACTTGCAGAACAGAGAAGCAACAATGTTTTTGAAGACCAGGAATATTTTTTTTTATTTAGTGTAAAGACAATACATTGATTGGTACCCTAGATAGAAAATATTAAGTTTCTTTGCCAGCTTTGAACGACAACATGATCATATAATATGGCAAATTCAGCCCCTTGAACCCCATAGTTTATCTTTAAATCAGAAAATGTTCATCTTTCTATCTGTCACATTTTTTACTCCTTCATTAACTGTAGTTTCAGAAATTGCAAACATTGTTACTGTCTGACCAAACGATATGGAATAATTAAACCAATTATCTTTCTGCATCTGTCAAAAAGTGTATCCATATTTTTGGTGGGCACTGTATATAATTCATTATAGTATACCAACTTGTATTTAGTCATATTTCGCTTGGTATAATGTACGTGGTAATAATGTGGTGTAAAGGGCCAATATTATAAAGATGCAGAATATTACGTATAAATTGACCATTGGTGTAAATGGCCAATATTATATAGATGCAGAATATTACATATAAATTTACCATTGGTGTAAAGGGTCAATATTATATAGGTGCAGAATATTACATATAAATTGACCATTGGTGTAACGGGCCAATATTATATAGATACAGAATATTACATATAAATTGACCATTGGTGTAACGGGCCAATATTATATAGATACAGAATATTACATATAAATTGACCATTGGTGTAACGGGCCAATATTATATAAGTGCAGAATATTACATATAAATTGACCATTGGTGTAACGGGCCAATATTATATAGATGCAGAATATTACATATAAATTGACCATTGGTGTAACGGGCCAATATTATATAGATACAGAATATTACATATAAATTGACCATTGGTGTAAAGGGCCAATATTATATAGATGCAGAATATTACATATAAATTGACCATTGGTGTAACGGGCCAATATTATATAGATGCAGAATATTACATATAAATTGACCATTGGTGTAACGGGCCAATATTATATAAGTGCAGAATATTACATATAAATTGACCATTGGTGTAAAGGGCCAATATTATATAGATGCAGAATATTACATATAAATTGACCATTGGTGTAACGGGCCAATATTATATAGATGCAGAATATTACATATAAATTGACCATTGGTGTAACGGGCCAATATTATATAAGTGCAGAATATTACATATAAATTGACCATTGGTGTAAAGGGCCAATATTATATAGATGCAGAAAATTACATATAAATTTACCATTGGTGTAATGGGCCAATACTATATAGGTGCAGAATATTACATATGAATTGACCATTGGTGTAAAGGGCCAATATTATATAGATGCAGAAAATTACATATAAATTGACCATTGGTGTAAAGGGCCAATATTATATAGGTGCAGAATATAACATATAAATTTACCATTTGTGTAATGGGCCAATATTATATAGGTGCAGAATATTACATATAAATTTACCATTGTGTAACGGGCCAATATTATATAGGTGCAGAATATTACATATAAATTTACCATCAGTGTAACAGTACACAGCGACCCCAATGTCGGTTTGACAATCTGTTGAGACGTTTCTCCAGCCATTGTGTGCACACTGGAAGATACTTTCCTCGTTACCTGTCTCACACGTCACACCATCTAGAAATTTGTCCATACCGACGCCAAAATCAAACATCTCGCTGTAATATAAGAATAGTAGAAGACCTTTGCCAATTGCTTGCAGTCATTTTGCAATGTCAAAGTCGAATGTAATATCAATAATTGCATAATACTTGCACTTTCTTCCATACTAAGTAGTGATAACGATTTGTTACTGAGATACTATTAATATTCAAGTCACGGAGATTGTCACCCTCACTGTCATGTGATATTTATTGTATCATACCAAAGCATTTGAGCGTTACCGTTATGCTGAAGGAGAGGAACATTCGAGTGTTACCGTTATACTGAGGAAACATTTGAAAAGGAGGGTAACATTTGAGTGTTACCGTTATACTGAGGGAATATTTGAAAAGGAGGGTAACATTTGAGTGTTACCGTTATACTGAGGGAATATTTGAAAAGGAGGGTAACATTTGAGTGTTACCGTTATACTGAGGGAACATTTGAAAAGGAGGGTAACATTTGAGTGTTACCGTTATACTGAGGGAATATTTGAAAAGGAGGGTAACATTTGAGTGTTACCGTTATGATGACGGACCAATACAAAAGGAGGGTAACATTTGAGTGTTACCGTTATACTGAGGGAACAATACAAAAGGAGGGTAACATTTGAGTGTTACCGTTATGCTGAGGGAACAATACAAAAGGAGGGTAACATTTGAGTGTTACCGTTATACTGAGGGAACAATACAAAAGGAGGGTAGCATGGGTGGATAACATGCATGATAGCATCACACAGCATAGCACACGCTGTTGTTAATACCACACGGCCAATTAAAACTGATTAATAACAACGAGACCAAGAAGATCTTCATTCTTAATGTCACATTTCACACTTTATGCTATTGACCAATCAAAACATCTGAACAGCGCATGAATAATAAAGAGGAGGATATTGCATATTCATTATGGCACATGTCACATGTTGTGCTCTTGACCAATCAAAACATCGGGATTAGTACGAGTAATGAATAAGTATGAGATATAATAAACTTAATGCGTACTCCAGAACGTATCCACCATTGTATCCGAGAGTTCTACATACAGCATATGCTTCTTTATACGTCCATGTCGGTGAACGTACATGGTTACTGGAAGTGCAGATTAAACCAGTTTGTCCATCAACAGTTAGCACTACTTTACCATAATGGGGCTTATCCTCACCACCACCACTCAGCACGAATGTAGGACCTAGAAAAAAAGAGATCAAAGATATACTGCGGAATTTCAGCTAAACCGCAAAACAAAAAAGTCAGCAATCAACCAAGATACTAACACTATTAGTACTTGTATACGTCTTGTGTGTATTAATTAAATCGACTAGCACAATTTGTTTAACGAACAGCTATCCAATACGGATTGGACTAAACATTAAGATAATTTCAATGTGTTTATGTTATCATGGAAGTTAAACTAACTGTACGCGATTGATTCTCGGTACCGAGAAAATGCCGAGCATAGCCTTTATTTGCAAGTCAGCTTTTTGCTGAAATATGACAAGCATGAATAAATATTTGTATGCGTGCTTCACCAGATTTGAACCGGGTCGCCAGATTAGACGACAAGCGCACTAACTACTGAGCTACGGATTCATGTAAAGCAACATCCAACACTTGTTTTCTGTTTTGTGACAATGGACATTGATATGAGTGTAACATACCTTGCATACTATTCTCATGGCAGAACACAGCTCCAATTTTACCACTGTAGCAAAATGTATCGTTTCTGCTACACTGTTCCCATTTCGTATCGGACCAAGCACATTTGATATCAGTCACAAGTATGGGTACTGTCCAATCAGACGATGCGTACGCTGCCACACCCCCAGAAAACCCACGTTGTTTGCAGACCACGCTAGCGTCTATATCGTCCCAGAATTCTGCACACACGTGACCCCAGGTACTGTGTGAATACAAACGAATAGGGCTTAAATATCCGGATTCTGGGAACGCTTTCGTACTCTCAAGTTCCACTGTACTTCCTGCAAACATATTCAAAAATGATATAACATAATTATAATGCAATACTAGTATTTCGTTCGTTTGCATTACAGATAATGTAATAAAATTTGCAGTTGTTGTTTAGTTAAGTGTTGTTAATCTCGAACCCTTTCTTATATTATGTGTCGGATTGTTTAGTGTGTTGGTTTGAGAGGTAACTGTGTTGACATTGTCGTCATTATCAGTATCATACTAGTAGTGACATCACATCTAGTAGATACATTTCAATTCAACATCAAAACCACAGTATACAGTATCCATGGTATCGCGAATCAGGAACTTTGTAATTCTGAGACTGTTCCTGTACAGTACAGTATCTCGTACCATGAGTATTTTTGCGGTTTTCATTTTACATGCTCGTTCAACCAGCGTATGTCTTCGTCCGAATTATATGATAGTCTGGCAACTTTACTAACTAATAATTTATGAGGATGTCAGATTATTATAAAAAAGTTTTTATTTTTATAATATGTTTACCTGGTATCGGTGTAGTATCATACAAACATTTGATGTTCGCATACGCTAGTCTGTGTGGTGTACATTTATTGAATCCACTATCACTGAAGGTACAATCCAGCAGTGTTTCCTCATTGCCCGTGGAACAACCCTCAAACGGCTTTGGGTATGGTACCATCTCAAAGTATTCTCCGTATGCACCTTGTGGCAAGACGTTACCAGAAGCGAACCCTAACTGTGAGCAGACTACATCAGCAGCAGTCGAGTCAAACCCATACCCGCACATAGTATACCATGTGTTGTCATCGTAGAGTTGTACGATTCCTGTAGATTGTCCATCACCTCTGTATAATCGCACATCACCTGTCAATGACAAAATTATACTATTTTAAATAACAATACACCCGTCGGATGCTGGTACTAAAGCAAACATCCCATTGAGAAATGTTTTGCCTTGAGCACCCAATGGGGGGTCGGAAAGACAACTTGCACAAAAGTAATGCTCAGTTGGACCTAGGGTGTACCCTGGCGATTGTTGAAGACATATACAAGAAATTCTGACAGGGAAGGCAGCACTCAACTTAAACAGTCGAGTATAGAGTCTTACAATTACTTTTTACTGTTGGTAAAACGAGGTTTTTTTTCAGCTTAAATTTGGTCGACAAGTTCCGATTGTCACGAAAAAAAGCTCGTAAGAAGCGCTTTATGATGTCGATTTCAAATATGCATAATTAGATCTTCTCATTCTAAGCAAGCGAGTACATGTCTATGCAGTATGTATACGAGATGTGAGATTCACTCTAACATGAACAAAAAATTGATGGGAAATACGTAGCATAATAATTGTACATGAAGAATCAGTATACTTTCTCATGCATATAGATAGATATCAATGGTTCATTCGTTATTAGTACATGAGTCAAGTTCTGAATCACTGCAAACAAGAAAGTATAGTATGTGTTAGAGTTGTAACTGATTAAGCACAATATGATATTGAGTCATACTAAATGTGACGCAATTAAAAACTCCTATCGTAATCTAGACACTACATTTCGCTTCACATACATGAGCTATGACCTTAAACACTTCCCTATTATATGTAAAGTCTACTGCTTAAAGAGCAGTCACGACTCAATACTCAATTGCAAAACATGTCGTTTTTATCGAAAAATCAGTTCAAGTTTTAAATTTTATAAACATTCAAAATTGCATGTTACACCTGTCATACTTATTTAAACTTAAAGAGTGTCTACCGGGTTTATTCGCATGTAAAATTAATTGCGTTAGGTTACACAGGTTATTGTTAGTCTTTGACGATAAAGTAAGACGGATAAAATTGTATCCGGTAATGAATAATTTGTGAGTAAATCACGAAACACTCAATACTTGCATGACACAAACCTATCCGGTAAACCCGTAAATATACATATATGCCAACAATAACCTACTTCATATTTAATAGTTCGTGGATTTCAGACGAATACAAAATAATTTAGTAAAATGTCATGGCGGAGGTATTCAACGAAACAGGATGCGTCGTAATAAGTCATCAGATTGAGTTGTTGTGTGAATCAGATCCATTTTCTCATGATTGTGATTATGGGTGTGTTCGAAAGTGCTGTACAGTACACTGTTCTGAATGTTCATGCTCTAAGTACTAACGAACAAAATGTAACAGTCGGAACAGTGTTCTATTCCAAACGACTTACGAACAAAATGCAACAGTCGGAACAGTGTTCTATTCCAAACGACTTACGAACAAAATGTAACAGTCGGAACAGTGTTCTATTCCAAACGACTTACGAACAAAATGTAACAGTCGGAACAGTGTTCTATTCCAAACGACTTACGAACAAAATGCAACAGGAACAGAACAGGAAGTTACAACAATAAATATAATGTTAGATAAATAATATTAAGAAATAAAACTTTTAAGGTGGCCGATATTGTTTCAGTCGTTATATTGGAGGAAGAAAAATGCCAATAGAAAATTTCCGGGCCATTGTAATAGTTCGGTCATTTCCGTTTTCCCCGTTGACATACTATTGCCAAGGTGATCAGAATAACACATTTCGTGAAGTTTCAGGTTGTTGTTGCAATCACGTGAGCTGTTCAGCCTGTATACTGCCAGTTATTTTGGAACAGATAGAACATGTCCAGAACACCGTTCCGGTTTGTTCGTAAGTCTGGTCTCTGTTCCGTCTGTTCTGGAACAGAAAGAACAAACGCTACGAACAAATCCAAAATCTTCCCTGTACTGGTCATGGTTTTCACACTTCCTAGTTATAGTCACAGGTGACAGTATCAGTGTTTGGAAAATAAAAAATATATATAAAAAAATAAAAAAAATCTGTCACTAAGCTACGTATACTATGTATAGCTCAGTGACGGATATTTTTTCCCAAACACTGATACTGGCACCTGTGGTAGTAGCAAGCGTATGTCGTTTATAGTTCAATAGTGATGTTGAACAGACCATTGAACAGTACAATGTTTTACATGTTTTACAATGTTCGCAAATATGTCAATATAATTATAATAAAAAGTGAACATGTCGTATGTCAGTCACTATTCCATTAGTCATTTGCATGACAACGTGACTGAACTAAAAATTCGACTTTAGCAACTGTGATAATATTCTTTTAACGATAATAAGTAATGTAATACATTATAAATAAATATTCCTTGCGGTTCTTGTACTTTACACCTTTTACATGACATGTATTTCTGTGTAGCCATACGAGTATTGCTAAGATAATATAAGATAAACTTTATTTAACGTAGATTATGATTAACATAGGAAACATAAGCTATAAGCTTGTATGCGGCATAACAAATAAATGAGATATTTAAATATATGCAAATAACATTTATATGAAACATATGTAATATATATACAAACAATGTTACAAGAGAATTAATAGACAAATGAAAATAACAATTAATCTATATGCATTAACTGGATCGATAGTAGACAGAAAATATAGTGAGTTGGCAGGGAGTTTCTGGCTCTAAAAAATTGCGTATTTTGATATTCACAGTGCATAGTTTGTAATATTAGCAGAAGTTAATATGATTTTTTAAAAAAATTTGAAGGACAATATTTATTATTCTAGTTGGTTGTATTATATCACATGAAATTACCATGCTTTATATTTATATACCATGCTTTATGGCTAAGTCACATAGCCCGGCCGATGTCCGGGCTCGGTAGAGCTCGGTGGATTTTTTTGGTGCCACCGAGCTCTCCTCATCGGAAGCAGAGCTCGGTGACGTGAACGGACTCCGTTGGGACATCTTCAGGCGACCGACCGAACACCGGCCGGTGATCGTACGGAATCTGTCTCAAAATGGGATTTTCTTTTCTGCCGACGTGGCAGCAACTACCGGCCGGAGGTCGGCCGGACATCGGAAGGAATACGGCCGGTACTCGAGCAGGTAACAGGACACCGTGCGATCGCCGGCCGAGTTATTATAGAAGGTCGTTGGCTTAAAATCACAGCTGGCAGTATCAGTGTTTGGTCCGTAAACGATTAAAAAATAAAAATATAAAAAAATCCGTCACTGAGCTAATATACTATCAAGGTATAATACTGAAATCCGGAGAAAATTTATTAAACCCTATTACTTGAGAAATCCCAATATGTCCAAATTTGTACAGTTAATTACTAGTGAAAATATATCTGAAATAAGAAATCTGGCCACATTCATTCATCATGCTTTTATAGAACGAAGACAACTACATAATGTGGTATCGTAAAATTAATGTATTTTAAAATTGCCTTCTATGTTTGACAGACATTTAAACCAACTCTTTAAAAATGTTTGTTTATTGTAGTACTACACTGCCCAATTTCATAGTCCCTGTTGAACATTTATATATATATGTATGTCTTGTCTTTGTACGTATGTCTTTTTCATGCATGTATACTTGCTTGTTCTTCTTACATTGAATTTTCGCACTATTTCTGTTATAAATGTATATGTATGGTACGTGTGCTCTTCAATTCCACTTCCATGGTGATATACATTGTATATCGCCGTGAGGGTGGAATTGAAGAGCATATATACCACATCCGTAAAGTTATAATAACATAACTGAGTGACATAACTAAATGTTATGTTATAATGTTGTGTTATATTTTATAATAAAGTTGTCTCTCCCGAACCCGGGCCAAAATTTGTCTGACGTGTAACACATAAACGTTTTCTCTATGTTTGATATCATATAATATGAATACTTTCTCGCCATTTGTCACCATGCTTTTTAATCAGTTGTATTATTGTTGTTTTGTAAAAAGTCCTTTTCAGGACTAAATATGCAAATAAAATCTATTCTATATAAAGCGTACTATATGTCTATATGCCAAAGATTGTGGAACATTGCATCTCGTTGTTTCAGCATAAAATACGGGCGCTGAAGAAAAATCGCTATTCAAGTCATTCAAATAAACTATAAGATATTCATTCTTACCGAAAATCTCGTTCAATTGTATCTTATAACTGCGAAACAGCAAAGCAATGTTACTTTCGTTATTTAACTTCGCTCAAGGTCATTGTATTTATGCGCTGGTTACCCGCTGCGCTCACAGTATCGTAATTATTGTTGGGAACCAAGCCTATTGTAAGATGCGATGTTCCACAATCTTTGGACATAAACATATACTACGCTTTATACCTTGATAGTGTATTAGCTCAGTGACGGATTGTTTTTATTTTTTTCCACACACTGATACTGTCACCTATGCTTAAAATGAGAAGGTCGTAATCTTGTACAAAAATCAATATTTTGAGACATCAAGAAAAAAGTCTAAATGCAATTGACCATTCACATACGGTAAAACAAGCTGTTTCAAAAGTTTCAGTTTGGTCAACATGACAAGTTCCGATTTTCATGAACATATGCTAATAGAAAACGCCTTATGATGCTGATTTTAAATATGTAATAATTTTTATTTCTAAGTCAGTGATATTATCATTTAACCATGTATACACGTATATACTTGTGCTTTAGTGCTTTAGCAACTAAGCTGGATCCCCATAAACCTTAAATATCTTAAAAAGTACAACGCTGATTAGAACAAAAAGGGGTACCTCTTCGTAAAACCGCCTTACGAAGCCTTATAAGCTATTATAATAAAGCATAGTTTTTAGTCCACAGAAAAAGTGTACTTTGCATAAACCATTATGTAAAATTTGAAGTCTAAAACAGGGTAAATAAGAGTACGTATGGGTGATAGAAGTGACCGGAACAGCAAATGTCAACAATTTGGTAACTGAAGTGACCGGAACACCAAAGGTCAACAATTTGGTAACTGAAGTGACCGGAACAGCAACGGTCCACAATATGGTCCAGTATAACTGTACATTAAGTCACACACCAGTGTCTGTTGTAAATATAATGAGGCCCAGTATACTCAAACATAACTTCGTGAAGCAAATTTAACATGCATAATTCTTTGTCAACTGTAATCTAAAAATAAAGTAATATTATGATGAGTTATATAAACCACTTACCTGTTGTCTGGCATCTACTGATCTTCAATACGGACACAATCACGACAAGATACAGCAACAGTGTATGTACATTATGCATCCTTACTGATAAGCCCGGTCACAATCCAACATAAGATTCACATAGCACTGATCATTATATCTAGTACATAATTCATAATATAACCGGCTACATGGGCTAATGTATTTATAAATGTGTTCACTCCAGATATTCAGTAGTAAAATTATATTTTAAGCATACTGTATTTTCATTCTATACAAGTAGATTGATGTCAACACAGCGTATAGAATAGTGTGTGCCTTAAATCGATGTTTAGTTTTACGGTTGGCTAGTTCAGAATATAAACACACTGAATGAAAACTTAACTTTAACCGAGTATTAAGTTATACATATCACACAGGGTTTACGGATTTAAACAGTTCAATATTTCACAAATGCAGTTAGTTGCAGTTTAGATTAATTTAACTTTGGAAAGTGTTTTTAATATATGTATGAAGTAAACAGCAATATGCACCAGATTTTGATCATCGATCACGACTAACAACTCTGTTTTATGGGTCAACTGAACCAGGCAATCACCTGCACTGTCTTAACATATCGATTTTAAAATATCCTACAGAGTAAGGCGCAAATGCGGTCCGAAAATATATTATACGATGTTGTCAAGTATATATCCTAAAACGCAGTGCCACACGAATGCATCAATTGTATCTCAATTACCATTATGATTACGGTGCTGCCAAGCGCAACCCCATATGAGAATAGCAAAGGTTATCTCAAATAGATCAAGGGTGTAGACAAGTGTATGTCCTTAAGGGCCGAGCCAATGGAATCTCCTTTAGACCTGTCGTGCACTAAGGCCCCGAAGTGTTCCTGAGGGTGAAATTCGCTAGATCGGGATATTTGATGTTCAGAAACCCATCCACGTCATTTCTAAACGCAACGAGAATTTCAGAACTTGGACGCCGAAGGTTTTGTTTGGTAGTGTTTCGGAAATGCTTCAGTGTAATCGGAAAACCATCAGCAACAATTCCCCAAATATGGAGTTGTGTCAGTCCCTATAGAGAACTATTCGGCCAACAGAGACAAGAACGGATAAGTCAGGGGATGAACCCAACGCCGATGACCCCTTCTTTGTCTATTTCTTTAAGACAAGCTAAGGCATGCATTACACATGTTGCCTCATTTTTAGCTTGCAGTTGTATTTGAATGGCAATATATAGGTGTCTACCTTATATCGTCTTCAACTGTCAACTTATCATTTATTTACATGTGAGTAGTTCGGCATCGTTAATATATACTGAGCGGCAATGAAAACGCAACACTTTTTAAACTTGAATATTTCCGTAATCCGTTAACGTATAAACTTGAAATTTTGTATCCTCTCTTCGAAATATATATAGTATCAACAGAATTCATCTTTTTCCGTGAAAATACTTCAAGAATCACTCGCCCATACCGGAATAGCCTTAAACCGCAATTTTCCGCATGATGATGGGTGGCTAGAGATTTGTTCGCATATCGGGCAAACATTTTGAAGAATATGGATGGATTAGTCAGAAAAACAAAATAGCTAGTAGAAAACATGGTGCGTATGTCAAAGGAAGACTCCGAAAGATCGGTCGGTATACTCAAGCGATGTGGGGTATCCGTACTAAAAATCCAAATTTCGTTGATTTAAATCACCGAAGTCAATATTTTATTCATTTAACACAAGTTTGAATACATAAACACCTGTTAAGAAATATAGAAATGCATTAGAAATCGCAGTATGTAAGAAAAATGTTTAACTCTTTGATAATTAGCCTCATTTTTTAAGATTAATCATCAAGCTTTTACACTAACATGTATTATTGGATATTACTGAACTCGCCTACATGTTCAAGTTATGGTATTAATTAATATTGAGACGTAAATTGTGTTTTGAACATTAAGCACGCATTTTACAATTACTCCATGGAGGGCAATAATCAGTCTTAAAAGCATACCTATAGCGATCGTGCAATTTATTTCCAGTAAGACATCGTATACTTTCACCGTCCTTGTGACAAATAGAATACAATTATATGAATCTCAAAACGAGCAGTTTGGAATATGCGTTTAAATCCGCGAACTTTGAAGCAGTGTTGTAACAAAACTGACTAGTGCATTATTAGTATTTACCAATTTATTACTCCATGGGTTACAAACAATACACCATGGCTCAAATAGAGCATGTTTTGCTTCTTTTAGTGGTCGTGCGCAAAACAATGACAGGCCCCTTATAAGTATATGGGCTTTACATAGACCTTCTACCAGAACAGCAAAGCATCGCACTAGCATTCCATGAACATTTTATACGATTAATACGTCGTAGATGCACACAATGCATCGCTCCAGACGGTGGTTTTAACAGATTAAAAATGCTACTTTTTGTTTTACACTGACCCAAAGACAGCTGCTACAAAAACCATTTTGCTAAACCACTTTTTCTGATTCGAAGTGATATGTCAGGTGCCACATGGATATATCTTTACTATGACAAAATTTCGCGATGCTTACACACGTATCAAATGTGTTATGCTATACTATGTAAGTGTTGCGTTTTCATTGCCGCTGAGTGTACCTCGGAACCGTTGCAGCATTCTATCGGTATCGATTCGTAATTCGTAACAGATTTTCTACATAAGGGTGCAATCAAGTGCATCTACATAAGGTGCAGTCAAGTGCATCTACAAAAGGGTGCAGTCAAGTGCATCTACAAAAGGGTGCAGTCAAGTGCATCTACAAAAGGGTGCAGTCAAGTGTATCAACAAAAGGGTACAATCAAGTGTATTTACATAAGGGTGCAGTCAAGTGCATCTACAAAAGGATGCAGTCAAGTGTATCTACATAAGGGTGCAGTCAAGTGCATCTACAAAAGGGTGCAATAAAGTGTATCTACAAAAGGGTGCAATCAAGTGTATCTACAAAAGGGTGCAGTCAAGTGTATCTACATTAGGGTGCAGTCAAGTGCATCTACATAAGGGTGCAGTCAAGTGTATTTACATAAGGGTGCAGTCAAGTGCATCTACAAAAGGGTGCAATAAAGTGTATCTACAAAAGGGTGCAATCAAGTGTATCTACAAAAGGGTGCAGTCAAGTGTATCTACATTAGGGTGCAGTCAAGTGCATCTACATAAGGGTGCAGTCAAGTGTATTTACACAAGGGTGCAGTCAAGTGTATCTACATAGGGTGCAGTCAAGTGCATCTACATTAGGGTGCAGTCAAGTGTATTTACTATTTACATAGGGCACAGTCAAGTACATCTACATTAGGGTGCAGTCAAGTGTATTTACACAAGGATGCAGTCAAGTGTATTTACATAAGGGTTCAGTCAAGTGTATCTACATAAGAGTGCAGTCAAATGTATCTACATAAAAGTGCTGCCAAGTGTATCTACATAAGAGTGCAATCAACTGTATCTATATTAGGGTGCATTCAAGTACATCTACATTAGGGTGCAGTCAAGTGTATCTATAAAAGGGTACAATCAAGTGTATAGATCTACAAAAGGGTGAATATAGTGTATCTACAAAAGAGTGCAGTCAATTGTATCTACATAAGGGTGCAGTCAAGTGTATTTACATTTGGGTGCAGTAAAGTGTATTTACATAAGGTTGCAGTCAAGTGTATCTACATAAGGATGTTGCAAAGTGTATTTTCATAATTGTGTGGTCAACTATATTTTCATTAGGATGTTGCCAAGTGTATCTCCATAAATGTTGCAAAGGTATCTCAATAAGGCCATACCAATTCGTATCTTTGCTAAGTGTCCACCCAAAATTTGAAAACCTATCTAGGTATCTAGAGACAAAAAAAAAGATAAGTCATAAAGACTTCTTTTCTCATCATTAGATGACTAATAAATATAACTTACAAGCATTGTCAATTATTATAATAACTTAATGAACTAACTGAAAACTTGTTTGTGTGAAAACTACTGCTGCTAAAGGGTTTGGGACATGATCATGAACAAGAATAGTTATATAAGAAGTCACAAACTTGTTGTTTTCTCTCTCAGGATGCTCACACCTGCCCATCCTCGGACGCTAAACGAAGAAATGATTTGGTATGGCCGAATGGTGTTGCAAAGCGCATCTCAACAAGAGATGATTTGAAACCGGTATGTCCCTATGGCAGCCCAATAGCCAGAAATTGAAATTAGGGGTCATCTTCTGTTGCCAGTCAACACTCCATGTATAGAGTGAAGATCCTAAGGCAAAGCTGTCTTGAGTTATCAAACAGAAACCATTTGGTCTAAAGAAAATGGTCAAGGTCACAGTGAACTCGACCTTTGGCCTTCTGATCTAAAATTCAATAAAGGTCATCTACTGTTGCTGACCAACCTCCATGTAAAGTTTGGTTATCCGAGAACAAAGGGTTTTTGAGTTATTGAACTGCAACCAATTGGTCTACCAGGACAGACCGACTAGCATGTGCAAAGCAATATATCCCCTCATCAAAGATGGGGGGCATAATAAGGGTGTTGGCAAATGGGTGCTATAAAATATATCATATTGAGAGTTTTGCCAAGTTTGTCTCCATAAGAATGTTGCAAAATGTATCCTTTTTTAGAGTGTTCCAAAGCGTATCTCCAAATATTGCCACAAGTATTTTTGAATTATTATTAGTTTTGCGCACCTGTTAAAAAGATTATCAATTGCATTCCCTAAAGCATTTAAAAGTGCAGTCTAAGTAACATTTCCTTTTTGAGGTTTCGGTCTGCATGGTTTAAATACATAAACACATCAACTATGTTATTTGATTTCAAGATGAGTTATTTATTTCTGTGTAACAATAAATAACAATACATTTACAGACAATATAGTATACAAGTAGATATATTCACAAAATGTCCACAGCAATACAATTATAATGACTTTTTTATCACTCAACTCATAAACTAAACATGAATCAATCATGTATAGACCTAACAGAGTAAAGCTTGATGATATCTACCTGAATCTGACCTTTATGCCAGAACATATTACAAGGCTCTTGTTTTGAATATATCAATTTCCACAAGCAAATCGTGCAATATCAGTATTTCAGTTTTGTGTTTCGATTACATCTAGAGCGTATTCGTGGTAGTCTACGATTATGACAACATACAATTGGTATTATAAACGTAGGCAATATATTGACTGTTAGATTATGCTAATCAAAAGGTCGGAGTCGTGTTACAATCGCCAAGCTATACCGAGCCTTGCAGTCGTATAAGGACACCACACAGAGTTCGGATTCCATCTATACAATGTGTAACTAGTTGAATCAGATCACTCACTTGTTTTATATAACACAAGTTTACAAGTTATTCAGAATAAGTTTTACATGTGTCATTATAAGATTGTTAAGGTCAAAATGACCCATGAACAACAACATAATACTATGCAATGTAATGGTTCAAGGTGTACAATAATTGTAGGCCCACATGGAAGATTGGGTAACCAAATGTGTAGCCTCGTTAAATAAAGTCTTTACTTACTTACTTAATTGTTATGTATACAATAAAGAATCTTATACATTTGTAATATTTCAACTATTTCACAGTGCATTTTCCATGCCTATATAAAATAATAAGGGATGGTTCTAGTATGACGGTAAATAATAAAGTTTCCTTCATTAATCACCAAAAAATATGTATAAAATAAGAATGTTTCATGTGTTTTCTAATTAAAACAAGTCAGTAAGATAGTGTATAGAAATATGTAAATTCAGCGTAGGAGTACCAGTTACCTCCCGTTTTATAATTCACAAAGTAGTTCAGATACTTCAAAGGCAACGTATCAATTATGTCCGGTTTTGTGAATAACAATAAATAAATAAAGTTCCATGTATACATTAAAATTTCCATTTCTCTCATTAATCAATTATAAGATTTAACAGATACTGTAGGTTTGAGAATGAGACTGATAAACAAGATATTGATTTTCATTGTCGTCTAATCAAGTACGAATGTTTTAAACAGCAAAACGCTTCGTGGAGATGTTACATTGCTTGTTTACAAATGGCAGACCTGAATCATCAGTCTTTACAGAAGCAATGTGAAACATATGCATTGTACAAAGCTTACTTCAGTAGAATGATAGTAGCATGTATTTAAATGCAACAGGCACAAATCCACAAATTGTAATTTCTATTAAAAGTGGTCATTTCCCTTTAGGCAAGCTATGAAAAAAACTGTAACATGGCTGTACAGTGTACCATCTCTGAAATATATCTCAGATCTGGTGTGTTAATAACTTTCATGATATATACCATGTTTTGGTTGGAGACCCTGTACAAATAACTATGATAATTTACTATAATTTAAATTACATGATACAAGTAAAAGAACAATATTCAATACATGATTTTAATAACAATTATAATACCTATAAAATATAACAGAAACGCACGTACTATTAGTGATGCTAACGAGGCATGGTTGTGTCCCTTTGAATATATATAATTATAATAATTTAATACACCTGTTACTATATATAGTAACATTTCTGCGTTGACAAAATCCGCATTATCGGTCCGCCGGGGATATTATCAACAAACGCCGAGGATATTATCGATCGCATGAGCGATAATCGCCCTGCGATCGAGCGCACGCGCGACGTGACGTTATTTACGCGGGTTTTACGTTAGACGCTCCAACTTGGAAAACAATTTTTTTTAGAAATGTGCATCAAAACCAACACCAAATTGTAGCAAATGATCTAACTAAGAAAATGAACCCCCATTTCATATGTTTTCATTCCGAAATAAAGAAGTTACAGCACTTTTTGAAACTAAGAAATGCTCAAATTGGAGTTTGGAGTAGATCTATAATTGGAGAATGGAGTATGTAGGCTACTCCAATGTTTATAATCACTGGGTTAGTTGACATAAAGTGCTTTCATAGCTTTCCTTCCCCGGAACAAGTGTATTAAAAAGTTCAATACCTGGGCGCGCTGTGTCATTGAGTGATAATATCCTCGGCTCTTGATAATGGCACTCGGGCTAAAGCCCTCGAGCCATTATCGACGCGCCGGGGATATTATCACCCAATGCCACAGCGTGCCCAGTTATTAATCTCTAAATAATATATGAGCCAGGCTCTGCGATTTTCTCCCTTATCATATATTTTTTCTATTTTTTTATTTTTGCATTTTCTGATAATTCAATCCTTCCTGATCATAGAAATGTAAATTATTTTAATGAGGGTTGACCAAAAAGTGGTAAAATATTGATTTTAAAATGTATGTACAAAACAAATTTTCACTAAAATGTGTATCTGACGATATAGTTAAACTGAACGTATCTAATAATCTTCCACAGGATTATGATTAACACAACATTAATCAATACTTAGTGCCAAGTGTTCACTTGAATAACTAAATTATGCTCTTTTAGTTAAGAGATGGTCCGAAGTTTTGAAAGATTTCATTCTGTTGCCATGGAAACAAAAACTCAAATAGTGGGATTATTTGATATTTAAGCAAAAAATGTATTTAATCGGCCAAATCTTTACTTACATCATCTAACGATAGCAGTATTAAATTATATACATTTGAATAATTATTTTTCCAATGATGGTTGACCCAACTATGCTGAAGTTGATAGGCAAACGCGCGTGTAGAAAACAATATGATCCTTCGACGAAATTTGTAGATCTCTATATTTAATCAAAGATGTTGATTGAAGTTTAAGTGATGTTGGTGTATTTATTAAAGCAAAAAGTATAATAGTAGATATGTAATGTATATTCCATTGCTTTCCAAGTACAGATGCTATTAAAGTTAATCTGTATATTCCGTTGCCATGGAAACAAAAAAATAAGATCAATCGTTGAATTGTTACTTATGCTCAACATTTTGAATATTGTCAAGTATACTATAAAATTAAGCATGAAATAGCATTTACATAATGAATTTTCTTCTATTTTAGGCTATTTGATATGTATACAATTATAGTAGACATAATTGGCATCGAGTGCAGGAAAACGTCCCTTACGACATCACGACGCTAACGTCATAAAATGCGTCATAAAAAGCGTCACTAGACCGCGCGTACTAAACGTTAAAAACAATCAACGTCTATGTTTATATTTTGCATTACTTTTTTCAATAATTTACTGTTTTGCTGAAAAGACGAAACATATAGCTGCTAGCCGGTTTGGGGGGGGGGGGGGGGGGCGTAAGAAATTTGCTGGGGTCCGGGGCATAGTCCTGCATAGGCGTAGGAGCATCTTTAACATTACAACACTTCATTCATGGAAGCATATTTTGGTAATATCTATATACTGATGTATAACAACTGAGTTTATGATTCTCTGGCAATTTTGTTATTACATGGTAACTGGAAGTTGATCATTTGAAGTAGGGGGGACCGGAGGCATGCTCCCCTGGCAAAAAATTCTAAACAATGGATCAATCTGATGCATTCTGTGCGTTCTGAGATACCTTATTTGGTGTTAAACAGAAAAGTGCCCGAGTTTGAAATTTGTGCTTAATGTGAACTAGTTTATGTTAAGGTAAATAACCACTAAATGCCTACGCGGACCAAATTCAGATACAGTCAAATAGTCCGTTTAAAAACTTTAAAGCGACTGTAAATGGGGGTATGTCTTGACAAATCAGCATCAGAATCATAAATGCAGAAATATTTTGTATTCTGGCTAAAATATGAAAGTGAAAGTAAGGTTGGTGCTAACGGACAGTGAGTAAATCCGTACATGTGAGAAAATCTGTTCACCGCGTTTGACGAACCAAATTTTTCTTATATAATACATGACCCCCTACTTTTTTTTCATTTTCTTCAAGCTGGATGCTATTTCTATTGATTAAAAGATTTTGAGAGGGCCCCATGGACAAAAAGTTGACATTTTTTTTGGCTGACCAAGGTCACTTTACATTGAGTTAAAGAACAACTCTATTTGGTGGTTTGTGACCTAAAGACATGCAAAATTCCTTCAAAATCATTTTTTCATTTTTTTGCATTTAAATGAATGGAAATGCACTCAAAATGGGGTTTTAACCATTTTTATCTGTGTAAAATGTCTAAAAAAGTGAAAATTTAGATTTTTATCATGAAAAATCCAGAAAAGTTCAGATTTATTTTTTCTTCAATTGACATTTTTATGTGAATGTTGCCCTTATTTTAGTATCAGACATGGATAATTGTGATTAAATATGAAGAATAGACTTATTATTAGGCATCTAAAGCAAAATTAGGGTTCAGAATACCATTTTAGCACAAATACAACCCCATTTCATGTCACTATTCATACCATTTGACAGGCGCTGACCAAATTTCTCCTTAAAGGCGCATATGCGGGTTTGTATTTTTTTCTGGATTTCATGCCCAATTTGTCTAGAATTGATTGTTTTGTGCTGCATATATATAGTAGCATTGAAAAAAGTGCAAAAAACACTTAAACAACCCAAAAAGGGTTGCCTTAAGGTAAATAACCACTAAATGCCTACGCGGACCAAATTCAGATACAGTCAAATAGTCCGTTTAAAAACTTTAAAGCGACTGTAAATGGGGGTATGTCTTGACAAATCAGCATCAGAATCATGAAATTGGTGTTAAATGCTTTGTATGCATGTATGTGATGTAGTGAAATGGTTTTATTCAGAAATATTTTGTATTCTGGCTAAAATATGAAAGTGAAAGTAAGGTTGGTGCTAACGGACAGTGAGTAAATCCGTACATTTGAGAAAATCTGTTCACCGCGTTTGACGAACCAAATTTTTCTTATATAATACATGACCCCCTACTTTTTTTTCATTTTCTTCAAGCTGGATGCTATTTCTATTGATTAAAAGATTTTGAGAGGGCCCCATGGACAAAAAGTTGACATTTTTTTTGGCTGACCAAGGTCACTTTACATTGAGTTAAAGAACAACTCTATTTGGTGGTTTGTGACCTTAACCTTTAAGGGCTTTATATCTAATTGACAACCTCTAAAAGTAATGTAGGAGGTGGGAGTATCTAAAATATGAAAAATATTTATGGAGTGTATACGTTTTCGCAAAGAACGAGTTGACACATTTTCCTAGATTGAAGTGACTTTGCGAGCGATTTTTTTTCAGTAAAAAAGTAAAACAAAAATGTTCACGTATGTTATCTGCACTGAATTATAGTTTTACAAAAACTCGCTTTACAAAATTAATGATATTTAGCCTGTTATTGCTTTTGTGAAAAACACTTTATGAATAGAAATATTGTGCAGGTTTGCTGTCATTTCTTTCAAAATGGAGACTATTACAGCGATAATTAACCAAATAAAAATAGATCTTTGAATGCACAAGGTTTAGTATACAAATTCACCAGACAAGTAATCAATTAAAAGGAGTATAATTGTAGGCCTAAGGTACAACATTTGTATGTACCGGTTATGCATGCTTTAGTCAAATAACAGTCTTTAACTGCATTGTCATTGACATGCCACTGTGCAATTATTAAATGAAAATATTTTAAAATTTGAACACCGATGAATAACAAGATTAAATCAATACACATACCAGGCTACGTCCCCGCAAGGGGTTTGACAAAAACGGCAGAAAGGCCTGCTTTTTAGTTATTTTGTGGTCTGAATAACAAATAGAATATTTCATGTGAAATTAAAGTAGAGCTGGATCATATTACTTAATAATAATAAATTGTTTGACATTGATATAAATACCTTTATCTAGTCAGGTATATACCGGTAATCACGTTTTTAAGTGCAGGTATTTTAAAGTTTTGCTGCACAATAACATAATTCATACAGAATAATGACTGCTGTGTTGATCCATTAGGGAGTTTGTGTATGTCTCGGTTGCAAACAATACGAGACTCACTGACCATAATTCGATTCAGAGTGCATTTGGTCATTTTTCAACATACGAGGGTACACTAATTATGCCAGAAACTTGTTCAATATTTGTAGCATAGATTGATAAATACAACATTGTTAGCCTAGATCTACTACGAATACTTTTTTCTAACTGCATTAACCTGAGACTCTGAGCTTACGCCCCGTTATCACTGCCCCGGTTCAGGTCCCGGTACAAAAATCAATTGCATTCCAATATACCCGATGTTACCCCGGTGTGAAAGGATATTCAATTAGACCGGAGTTGCTACGGTTATTCCCGGTTTCAGTGCAGTGTCGTTACGGTGAAAGGCGGCAGTGCCCCAAAAAGGTCCTGTTTGATACATGTTGATGCCGGTGATTTTATAGTGACAGCTGGAGGTGTCCCGGCAATCGTCAGAGTTGCCCCGTTATACCATGGCTGTGTCCCGGTGACACGCCGATGTTACCTGGTTGTCACAGGAGATCATTTATAATCTAGGGAAAAGGTGCAAACTGCATCAGTTCTCACTAGGTTGCCAATTACCTATGATAACGTCATGGTAATTAATCAATAAAAACTTAACAAGAGGGTCCAAAGGGCCCTGGGTCGCTCACCTGTTTGGCCTAGTGACCTAGATTTTGGCCCAAATGACACAGTATCTTACTTGACCTAGATTTTATAGAGATAAACATTGTGACCAAGTTTCATAAAGACAGAGTCAAAATTGTGACCTCTAGCGTGTTGACAAGATTTTTCAATGATTTGGCCTCGTGACCTAGGTTTTGACCCCAGATGACCCAATATCGAACTTGACCTAAATTTTATAATGATGATCATTGTGATCAAGTTTCATAAAGATAAGGTCAAAATTGTGACCTCTAGTGTGTTCACAAGCTTTTTCAATGATTTGGCCTCGTGACCTAGTTTTTGACTCCGGATGACCCAATATCGAACTTGACCAAAATTTTATAGTGATGATCAGTGTGATCAAGTTTCATAAAGATTAGGCTCAAATTGTGACCTCTAGTGTGTTCACAAGCTTTTTCAATGATTTGGCCTTCAAAGGCTTGTGACCTAGTTTTTGACCCCAGATGACCCAATATCAAACTTGACCTAGATTTTATAGAGATGATCATTGTGACCAAGATTCATAAAGATAAGGTCAAAATTGTGATTTCTATTGTGTTCACAAGCTTTTTCAATGATTTGGCCTTGTGACCTAGTTTTTGACCCCAGATGACCCAATATCGAACTTGACCTAGATTTTATGGAGATGATCATTGTGATCACGTTTCATAATGATCAGGCTAAATTTGTGACCTCTAGTGTGTTCACAAGCAATTGTGAACGGACGGACGACGGACGGACGGATGGACGACGGACGAAGAGCGATCACAAAAGCTCACCTTGTCACTTTGTGACAGGTGAGCTAAAAAGCCAGCTAAGAAATGCGTGTCGGTAGAGCTTGAGAGGTCAGAATTTAACATGAACTTCGCCGTCCTTAACCGTGACGGAACCGGAAATCTGCCAGTCATAACCATGACCGCCTCCAGTTTCCGTGAACAGCTGGTGCTAATTCGGTCCATAACGTTGTGCGGACGGACGTAAGTTATGTACGCCGTTCATTACATGCACTCAGCTTGCATTCTAGTAGTCTATATCACACCGATACGTCACGGTTTATCACAGTAGACATACGGTAGAGATACGATTGTTCCCAGTGGTGTCCCGAAAGCCCCGGTTGTGTCCCTTTTATCCCCGGATTAAGCCGGTCCTCGATATCTGCCCGGTGGTCCCGGTTGTATTAAACATTTTAACACAACCGGTGTTGTTAGCCGGTGCATCTCGGTTTTCCCGGTTCGCCCCGGTGCTGTTACTGTTGCCTTCCGGTTTGACACGTTTCGCCCCAATGAGGCCCGGGGCTCTACCGGGATGTCAAAGCGGAACAATAAGAACGGGGACTTAAAGGGTTAGCAATACTGCACATGAAACAATGTTTGAAAACTAAGGATGGCAACGAATACCAACATTGGTATCCGGATATCCGGAACGGTATCCGAACGGATATCCGTATCAAATTAATTTAAATGTTGTTAAAATCGTGTTGGAATAAAGCTAATGCTATGCGACAATGTAACATAATTTCGCGACCACCATCGTCTTTGTGTACCAGACAGACCAGACAGACCAGACAGACCAGACAGACTTACATTAAATGCTTCAATGCGGATATTCTGCTATTGTTAAACCGTACCTACGAGTCCAATCATTTAATCTGACCTCTAAGCTTTAATCTTAAGAAACCTGTTAGTTGTTAACATTTTGTGTTTACATTTTGTGTTTACCGTGAGTTTGACTGTTTGATATAAGGGTACGCAACTCCATCTGAATTATTTCTACTTTCGTTTTGACAAGCTGCTACACAGTGATCTCCCTTGACGATAAACACTTGGAACTTATTGCATTCCTGATGCATTTTTTTATGTTTATGTTTACTTTCTGCATCAAACATAAAATTGAATAAATAACTGATAACATAATTGTGCATTTTTAGTTTTTTATTTCCAATCATAACCAATTGATAGTCTTGATACACTTTGAGTAATATTTAATTAGAAATGGGCGTTGCAGGGTCAAAGCCAATGATAAACGTCCACGCATATTAATTGTAAGTTATTTGCCGACAGTTACGTTCAGATTAACCAAAATTTCAAAGCTTAGCTTGATTTTAATTAGCTGTCGATGAGAAAAGAATGTTTGTAACATACGGCTACATAAGACAAATACCAAATTCGTAACCCCTTTAATCACCATTAGCACCTTTCGTGGACCCGCGCAATTAATCGAAACTGGTCATATTTAATTACTTATTGAGTAGACAACTTGTTAAAATCGGGATAATTACTAACAAACACCTATAATCTGATAATTGTCCGGCAAAAACAGACTTTAAGATACACGGCAGTGATTTTCATGCAAAAGCAAATCTAACGGAGACCCCGTGTCAAAGTAATAAACAGACCCCCAATAAACAATGTGTCACCGACATCAAATGTATTCTATTGTTCTAGGTGTCAATCGATGTTTTCGTCGTAAAGTTATGAGAAAACATTTTTATTGAATTTTATAACGGATATTCGGATCCCAATTTACTATTCGGATACTCGGAACGCGATACGAATATCCGGATATCCGGATATCCGTTGCCATCCTTATTGAAAACTTATGTTATTAACTTATTATCAAACTTCTTCTTTATTTACACCAACGGTTCCAAATACATGTTTCAGATAAACTTTCTGAAATTCTTAGAAGCAGTATTTTCATACCTCGAGTAAATTTACAAACAGTGCATTCTAAGCAGTCTAGATGTTAATTTCGTAACAAATTGTTTAATACTGATTTATCAGAAAAAATATGAAAAGTTTAAACTCAATGTATCTTCAATAATACAGTATGTTAGTAGCACTTATACTGGAAGACTAAACAGCATAAATATAGTTACTATGACTGTTTTGCACAGAGTTGGCCGGATTGGCGTATAATTTTGGTTAGATTTTTAAATCATACAATCTTGAGAGCATAGTGTATACTCTGCGGTTGCTAGGCAACGGAACTACATACACGTGTCGATAAATGCAGAGCTATGACGAAACCGTAACAATTATTTCAATCATCATAATATTTTCGTATTTATTTACAAAAGTAAACGGACGTTTTTTCGCTACAATGAAATGACGCTGTTAATATAACGTTGAGGTCGCGACGTTTTCAAGTGCAAAAAAGGACGCACTATGCATCATACATAAATGGTCATAACGTCACTTGCGATAAGGGTGAAAATCGCAGAGCCAGGCTCATATATTATAATTCAGTTAAATAACTATAAAACTTAAAAACTTGTTTTACAAACATGCCTCAATCCTTGATACATTTTGAAGACAACATTTACGATGGGTTTAATCAGCATTTAAAATGCGCTTGAACATAAACATGTCATTTATTTCATCACTTGCATGACTCCAAACAAATTCATTCAGTTTGAAGATGGCAATACTCAAACTCCATCACAGATCTTTGTTCATTTATAGAAACAAGTGACTTTAAATTGGTATAGGTAAATAATCACTAAATGCCTACGCGGACCAAATTCAGATACAGTCAAATAGTCTGGTAAAAAACTTTAAAGCGACTGAAAATGGGGGTATGTCTTGACAAATCAGCATCAGAATCATGAAATTTGTGTTAAATGCTTTGTATGCATGAATGTGATGTAGTGAAATGGTTTTATTCAGAAATATTTTGTATTCTGGCTTAAATATGAAAGTGAAAGTAAGGTTGGGGCTAACAGACAGTGAGTAAATCCGTACATGCGAGAAAATCTGTTGACCGTGTTTGACAAACCAAATTTTTCTTATATGATACATGACCCCCTACTGTTTTTTCATTTTCTTGAAGCTGAATGCTATTTCTATTGATTAAAAGATTTTGAGAGGGCCCCATGGACAAAAAATTGACTTTTTTTTGGCTGACCTAGGTCACGTTACATTGAGTTAAAGAACAATTCTATTTGGTGGTTTTTTACCTATAAGAAGCTACTTTCATGTACAATTGCAGCTTAATAACTTGCTACCTTGTTTCTAATTGGTATTAGTATTGTACTGTTTCTGTTGGGTTCTGCTTTGCAGTTGCCTTTGTGCAGAGTTGTCTGCCTTTTGATTTTTTAATTGACAGCTGATCCTAGGATGGATATGTTTGACAGACTGATAAAGTTGACTGTTGAAGATGGGTGTTAAGTGTCACTGACAACTTGAACTAGTGTACATGACAATTTATAAATCATAATACATTGCAAGACATTTAGTAACTTTCTAATTGCTTTCAATGAAAAGTGCAAGTTTCAGGGCTTTGCAAATCATTAGAATATGTACAACACAAATTATTACAGCTCTTTATGTATCAAGCTCTATTAATAGCAAATCATTTATGTATGCTACAATTTAGCAAAAAAAATGTCAGCACAAAATCAGTTACAATAAATAAACATACATGTTTTATTATATAAGTATAGCTTGACGATATTGACCTGAATCTGACCTTCATGCAAGAATATAGTACAAGGTTCTTGCTAAAAATATATCAATTTCTGCAAGAAAATTGTGCAAAATATTTTTGTGTTTGTATTACATCTCGAGCACCTTCGTGATACTCTCAGATTATGAAAACATACATTCGGTGCTATAAACCTAGGCAATATTATTATCAACTGTTAAATTATGCTAATCAAAAGGTCAGAGTCGTGTTAAAATTGCCAAGCTATGTGCCCAGAAAGTAATACTTTCAAAGTATCAACCAGATCCTCCATATTTATACATGCAATTATTTATTATCAAACATTTTACACTATAATAGCTATTGATCCTCATTTGAAAGGCTTATAGAAGGTTATAAATATAAGAGTATCAGGTTATAGGGAATCTAATGATCTCATTGTAACTGCATTTTAAGGCTCGAATTGACAAAATTTGTTATACAAATCTTCTAGCATTATTTTTATGCCTAGAAATTTTAGGTTCAGTGGTCATTTTGAGAGGCTAGTGAAAGCCTTGTATTCATACATTTAAGTATATTTATTAAATGATAACAAGGAGTCCAGGAGCCTGTTGTTTAGCGAAAACGGATAAAAAGTGACAGCTATGCTAGGAAGCAGCCTGCTTCAAAAAAAAGCATTTCATAGAAGATGAAGCGAAAATTTCATATGCTTCCAGCAAGCACTATTAGATAATGGCCTGTTGCTTAGCAAAATTGCCGAGCACTACTGAAGCAGTTTTTTGCATAAGAAAGCCCTCAAACTCATGTTCTGAGAAACAGTATGCTATCAGCGAGCACTGCTCACTGGTAGTGTGTGGTTGCATTGATGTAGCAAAGTGCTACCAAAATGCACTAAATAGCGCTAATTTTAGGCAACAGGCTCCTGTATAAATCAAGTTTACAGCACATAAATGCTATATTTTTCACTCTCTTCTGTGTGGTGACTGTTTATGTCCGTTACCATTAGAGCCATTGGTGTATTCTAACTTTGATATTTTATCAAATAAATATTGTACCATTTTCAGTCCAATAAAATGTATAGAAAACTGTAGAACGAAAGCTCCGAATCCACGATAAAGTCCACTAAATCCCTCTTCAGTTATCACAGACCGAATACAGTCAATAACTCCAGAATATTGTGTAGATATTGCAGATACACCATTCCCCGTGTCCGTATTGTCTATCAGTACTCGAGTTCCCTGAATATACAGTCTATGTAACACTGTCTCGAAAGGAAACATTATAAGGTCACTGATAAATGCTCCAGCAAATGCACTGAGCAGGGCAGGAAATTGTTGATCATAGAACGAAACTGTTGATACATTACTGTCCACAGGAGATGAATGGTCCTGTATAAATACATATTATAAATAAAACAATTAGTGAAATAAAACTGTTTAAATAGACATTCAAAATAAATTGTGAAGTAAAATTAACAGTCATTTATCAGTAAAACCTTTTCCAGCAGGCACGAAGAGGATAAGTAAGTAAGTAAAAAAGATAATACCTGTATATAGAGTATGTTTAATGCTCTAGACTTTTTTTAAGTGTGTAAATGTATTGACTTTTAATTCCATGTCACCCATGAGGATTTCCTCAGTGGGACCTAGGCTCAAACTGTGTATATCATACTTACAGACTGTTCAAGTTGTTTCTCAGTGGTTGCCCTCAGTACAGCGTACGAAGCTAGTGAATATATACAGTAGTGTGACAGCTTGAAGATAACTCTAGGTATTATAAGTTTCCACATAGGTAGTAGCCACGTTTTCTGATGTCCACTCAGACAAAGGAGACGATCACATCCTTCCAACACAAACTCATACACTGCTGGTGGCTCATTGGCTCCAGAACTCTACAGAGATAATTTAACTCCTGACAATTATGTTTGTCCCTGTGTGTTAAGGTAATAAATGAGCATGATAAAACTTTAAATTTTATTAACTTTAATATTGCATATTGCTTTTTATTATTAGGAAATGATCTATAAATTATAGAATAATTTAATATTTTTAAAATTGGGAAAAAAATGTTTTCATAAGTAAATCCACAATTTAATATTGCTAAAAGTCATAATGATATTCATCAAATACAATAATTTATTAACAATTACCGGTAAGAGCTATCGGTGAGTATTCATTTAGAGATATACAGATTATAACCATTATATAGGTAAGCAATCTAACAATGTTAATATATTTCAATTTACTTCTAGAAGTTGTTGGTTCACTGTGGAAGGTTAAGTGAGAACTGATTTAGATTTAGTCCAGGAAAACTGGTCAGGTGATTGGGCAGTGATACATACATAACTGAAAAATGCTTAGAATGGCATCAGACATAAAATATTTTATGTTTGTTGTTTGTTAATCCTCTATCAGCAGTATTCATTGTGACAGACTATTTCTGTTATAAACACCTTACCTGAACTGTCTCGACGAAACTACTGATGTAAAATGGTGCTGTTATCATAAATCCGGTCCTGAAATGAAGGAGATATAATACAGTGAACGTGATCTTGAATTATCCACAATAAACATCCTGACAATAAGCATAATTAGGCTTAGTATCAACTATACACAGGAAGCAGGGGTTTTCTCCTTGTATAACAGAGGCCCGTTAAAGGTCCCTTCCCAAATGGAAATTTCTTTAAAATCATACAGTTTTCCCAAAAATCCCAAGTTATACCTACTTTTTTGTTTCCCAAAAGAGGAAATTCACCGATATCTTTACCAAAATTTAGAGGCAAATGAACAGAAAAGGCCCTGGGAAGTTGTATTGAAACTGGAACACTGATAAAGGTGAACAAACACAGACAAACTGTGTGACATCCATTCAGGCATTCATCAAATATTGAATCCAGACATATTACATGCATCCAGCAAAAAACAGCACCTGCCCCCCCCCCACTCACTTACCTACTTTGTAGAGTCATGTTTTAAATGTCTTGTTTGATTATACTGTTTCACCTAAACATGTGCATGGTCAAAAGAGATTAAAATGCAAATGGTTGTATGCATCTATAAACTTTGAGTGACAATGATTTTTTATTAAAGTTTCTGAGTAAATTATCCTAGTAGTAACAGTGGATTAAGGGCCACTGATCAATAGGGTGTTTCATTTTTTAAAAATTTTCTCCGATCAAAAACCTTTTTTGCCCAACTGTGACCCTCCTCAAACAATGCATATATACAAAATTTCAGCTAAATTGGTCAGTGGGAACACCTTGCCCTTCCGACTCGAACTTTTGACCCAAGAGGGTCTTAGATCCACTTTCGGATTATTTCATATTTTTTCAAACTTGCACAAACTATGTGATGTTGCATATCATTTTAAAGGAAATGATCACAGGAACAATGCTGTTAAAGAATTAATAAGATTAAATACGTTCATAAAAAGTTATGGCCCTTTGCAAATTAAGGAAAATCGGCTTTTTAACCAAATTTTCACGATATATATTTAGATATGATGTACATTAAAATATAGTACATGTACTATATCTTATCCATTGAGCAAGAAGGCACATTCACTGGGACATAATGATATAAAACAAAATGCTTAGTTATAAGTTGTATCTACTGTTTAATCACACATGATACTTGTATAATTATTTATCAGATTAGGGTACATGTATCTTCCATTATGTTCTTGCTAAATGCAGTGATTTTTACTCTACAGCAGTTACAAACTACGATAAATGCGTCCAATGTGGGTCCCATTTGTTGCAGTATTTGCATAGTTCTGAATGTTCTTTACCCCCACCCACTCACACCCATCCCCTTTCAGCATTGACCTTTACAAACAATTCAAGTCCACTATAAACAGTATCTTTTCGATTCTGCTAGAATCTGTCCTAGCGTTTGACAATGTTCCACATAATAGTCTGCTTCTACAGATGAAGCACTATGATGTCAGAAACAAGACTCTTATCAGGATCAAGTCATGACTACTGGTCAACGTACGGAGCATAGTCGAACGATGCAAATCTGAAATGTCTGAGTGTCACATGGGTCTGTTTAATACGCCCACAACTATTTCTGGTCTACATAAACGATATCTTCCAAACTGTTGCCGATGACAGTATAAAATACATCCATAGCCACCACGACACCAATCTCCTCCATGGACCTTACAAAGTTACACTCTTGGCGATCCTGATACAGTAAATGGAAACTGAGCTTCTATCCAACAAAATGTGTATAAATACATCTACGAGAGACAAGCTTGATGAAATCAGATTGTTACTAAATGTAGGAATTCTACGAATGACACTAGCATTCAAATTAATTGAGCTTGGGAACCTATGTTTGCGACATTGATAATAATGGCAACCAAATTGCGGAATATTTTCCTGGTCAGAACGTGCCAAAGTGAACATCAGAATTCTAGACAGTTGTTAACAAAACAATAGCCATGCCCACAACAGAGCATTCAACTGCTACCCAGAACAACATCCGAGACCTTGAACAAATGCAAACGCACGCAGCAACTTTTATCACTAACGACTATTCGACGAAAACCCCTGTATGCGCCACGACGATACTAGAGGACACTCGGAGGGCATTTCTGGAGAGCCGTCGAAGACAAGCCAGGTAACATATCCTTTTTGATATTAACTAAAGACTTGTTGACATTCAGTGAAGCTAGCTACAGAAAACTGAAGATTCACACACAAGTTTCCGGGAGCGCCCCCTTAACATGATCATAGGAGTAGGAACCTCATTCACCCCTAGACCAGCTGAAGGAACACGATTGTAACAAAGGTTGCCATATTGAACACACTACTCAAAGTCTGATTAATTTTGCAACATCATCTACTGAATATGATTTATATCAGTTTTCAAGGAGCGAATCTTAAACTGATTTCTGTCTGACATTTGTGTACATGTTTCACTGAGCTTTACACAGTCCATTTAATTCTGAGGACTCTCTTATTCTGATCTTTATCTAGAAGACGAAGAAGGGTTTTAAGTTACAGCCGATCCAAATCCCATTGCTGAGAAGGCATTGTTAGTCAGTAACTTCATTTTTGTGACAGGTGAAAAAGTTAGCCATGAGCTTGGTCCTAACTAATCCACTGCAAGATCATCTATCATCAGGGGAAATTGCTCTTTCCCGATGCCAAATTTTTGATTTTCAAAAGCAGTGGCTCCTCACCTTCGCTCTTTCTGTTGGTTTCACATTTGCTCTGCCTGTTGGTTCCTGCCTATGAGGAACGGGGGACATAAACAACTATACAAATACTGCAGAGCGGAAGTGTTTTATCATTATTGCGAGCTACAATAGAGTGACTGTCACTCATCAAAATGAAGGAAAATCTACAAATTACTATATCATTATTAAAAGTGATCATAACTTTTCACAGAACAATATGCGTTGTATTGTTAGTCGCAGTGAAAGTGCCTTCTTGAGACCTTTCCAATGATATGCTTATCTACCTTTGTTTAATGTACTTCAACTATAATTATATTTAAGGAAAATTGGTAAAAAAAACATTTTTTGGCAAAATTCAAAGGGCCATAACTCTTTTTTAACGTATCTAATCTTATTAATTCTTTTACAGCATTGTTCCTGTGATCACTCCCTTCAAAATGATATGCAACAGTACATAGTTTGTACAAGTTTGAAAAAATATGAAATAATCCGAAAGTGGATCTAAGACCCTCTTGGGTCAAAAGTTCGAGTCGGAAGGGCAAGGTGTTCCCACTGACCAATTTAGCTGAAATTTTGTATATATGCATTGTTTGAGGAGGGTCACAGTTGGGCAAAAAAGGTTTTTGATCGGAGAAAATTTTCAAAAAATGAAACACCCTACTGATCAACTCAAAACATATAGAATGTTTATATATGACTTAACTGTGTGGCTTTGGTTTGTACCTTACTACTTAATTAAAAAGTACACAAAGTTTGCATACTGAATGATCTCATACTTACGCCTTTAAAGCCAAGTGTAAGCAGTGTTTCTTTAATGTACTGTACGAAGATACTTCACTGAAATATGAAATACAAATATGTGAATTAATATTCATTCAAGTATCAAACACTAGTAGAAACTACATTAGTCTTGTTTAATAAAGTCATCAAAAACAGGTTTAACTAGATCTCCAGCTATCATAGGACTCACAGCAGTGATAAATGCCTTCACAGCACTGAATGGACACAGAACAAGAGCTGTCACTGGACAGCGTAAAATTTATTTCTTCGATAGTGTAAAATTTATTTCTGTTTTCTAAGTCAAAAGGAGCATAATTTTCTCAAAATGCTTGATAGGGCTACCTCCTCTTGTGTAATGGTTATGGTCATGATGGTGAACAAGTGTGCCAAGTTTCAAACCAATATGTCAATGGACTTTAAAAATATTTGAGGTGGTATGTAAACTTTAACATTTCCATTATGCCGACGCTCGGGTGACTGCAATAGCTCCAATATTCTTCGAAAAGTGGAGCTAAAAAACACCTAACACAGTTTAATAGACAGATACATCAGAGATTTTTTCTGGCTCCAATTTTTAGCACAGTAATCACCCCTGCTTGTTGCAATGGAATACATAATTCTGTCTGCTATGTTCACCATTATCTTGTTTGGAATACTGTTAAATCATTAATATTTGTGGGAGATATCAACATGTAATAAAAACATTATATCTGTTTGGTTTTTTAAAGATTTCTAATATTTTTTTAGAATTTTGACCTTGCCATTTTCCATACTATCTAAAGTTCTTAAATATACTTCCCCATGAAATGGTATTTTTTCACCAAACACACAAAATGTTGTCCCATTTAAATTAAATGACTTTATAGTACTAACTATAGAACTTGACTACAGAAATTCTATAGACAACAGCTGAAGTTTACCATAATTAATACTTGAAGTATTGAGATTATACTTACACAGGCCAGTTGGTCAACTCATTGATGAAGTTTTCTGTGATCATGTTGAATCCCTGACATAACCAGGTACTTGCAAATCCTTTATACATGGCCACTGGAGGCTGTCAATGTGGAGTATATGTGAACATTAGTGAATTAATCATTATACACACAAACAAAACTAACAGGTGTTTGACACATTTGTATGTCTCATAAAAAGGGCAGTAACTCCAGTAAAAAAAATCCAATCTAAAATTAATGACAATATGCACAACTAGGCTTTGTACCAATTATTCATGGAAAGTGTCAAAGTCAGAAATCCAACCAATAAATAAGGAGAATAAGCAAGGTAATATACCCCCAAATCAACGATGGGGCATTAAAATGTGAAGTAAATACAGTTAACATCCATCAGGATTTTTTCGGGCATTTGATAAATTAATTTCACAAAACCAAAATTTAAGATTCAATTCTTAAAAGGGCTTACCTTATTTGTGTTAATTTTCATCATAACTGGTACAGTAGTGAATGGTGTCAGATGCGTACAATTGGAAGGATAGAAGATCTGAAATAAAGTACAGAAAACAAATGTAGTAATCAATTGAAAGACTTCAACATTCATAAATTGTAAAATATTGATATTAAAATGCTTCCTAGTGCTAGAAGTGAAAGTAATACTTTGTAATGTAATTGTTCAGAGGTATTTTAATAGGTTAAACTATAACACAATCAGGATCTGACTTTGAAACGAAACAAAACAATATTTCTTTACTGGTCGGCGATCAGTTCCCGATGGCTATCAGTATCCGACATTTGATATTTTTTCATATTTAGCGTAGCTCTAAAATAAAGATATTTGGTATAATCAAAGAACTACACCAAAGCAACAATTGTGTGTCAGAAAATTGACAAATCGGGGAAATAAAAATAAAATATCAAGAAATACATGAAATGAAATGATAATCGTCACCTCTTTCCCTTGGGGGATCATCTATTTACGAAAAATATGCATGCACGATGAAACAAACAAGTTCATCTATTAATAGCCACGGGCTTGCCAGAGTCTTTGATAAATCTAGGTGTAGCTCAACAACAGGTATGATTTGTATTGGCAATCCATACGAAACTCGGTGTAAGATAAATATTGACAAAAACGTCATCATTGACGTCAAATATTTTTACTAATTGGAAAATGCACCGACTATTATGTCTCAATTATGTCCTCAGTGAGTATCCAAACAAAGAGAGACAACTCTAATAATTTATGTTTTTCCAATGGGAGATAATTCCCTTCGAGTTGAGAGGGTCAAAGCGGGGAAATATGGTATAATATCTTATTAAATGTGAAATGTCGGCTACTGGTGCTCTACATCTAATTTATGCACTAAAATAGTGACCCCTTTTGTGCCCCGAATTCCATTCGCTGTATGTCGTCACAAATGTCAAATTGTTACCATGAGTTCGGCCTTGAGCTCAGGATTACAAAAATGTAAGTTATTTTATTTAAAACCGTCTGGTTTTTGAGAAATTATTAAAAAACATGCAAAAACTGTCGGAAACTGGTCGCGAACCAGTACAATCAATCAATATGCCCCAGCGGAAGCTTCGTCCATAGAAACTAGCTAAGTCGGTCAGGGGCCATAATTCGGTTGATATGTTTGATAGTCTCTGCATGGTGTTGACAATGTAAGGTGTTTATGACAGTAAACAATTAATTGCCAAGTTTGAATGTGGAACATTGAAATACTTTGAAATATGAATAATCAGATGAATGGACTATTAGTCTATTAGAAGGACGTACAATTGCTAATTGCCTCTAGCATCAGCCTTCAATTGAAATATCCAAAAAGTCATAAATTCAGCATTCTGATGTATAAATCATATTGATGGTTGTATATAGAAAATATCAGTTGTCTGTTAACGAAAACGACTGATGATATGATCCAGAGCAAATAAAAAGAAGAGTATACAGTTGAACTTACCTGGCACGACCTTCTCATAACAATAAAAGGATGTGATATAACCTCGAAACCCAATGTACTGAAATATAGTAACATACCATCATTTTCAAATGTTTCCATAATTTAAATGAATACATATTTTAAGTTTCTCTTCCTACTATAAATAAAAGCTCTATTTCGCATGCGCACACACCCAAGCAACATCGTAGCGGCGGACGATACTTTTGATAAATAAGAAATGTTTTGTTGATTTTGATTGTTTGTGAGTGATAAGTTAAAAAGATCAATTAATTTTTCTACTAAACAAAGTGTTTGGGCCGTTTGTTCGGTCTTTACTGCTGTCCAGTAATTGCTTGCATGCCAGTAGTTAAAAAAAACTTTGATACCTTTTGCTTTCTTAAGATATTTGATTGTGCATTACCATAAGTTGTTGATGTTCCAATTAACACAACCCAAAAGCTAAAACTTTAAAGAGATGCTGTAAACTTAGGCTGAAAAGATGCATAAGACAATAATGCCTACCTTCCATAAACCAGGGCCTCTCCAGCCATTTTTCTAATTTGTTCTGTAATGAAGAAAAATAATGGTGAATAGATCTGACATAGATTTAAATGGAAAGAGTTAGGTGATGGTTAGTTCTGCATGCAACTTATTAGTATGCTTGCCCAACACACAATTACTGAAGAAGACAATGAGAAAAATATGCAGCCAGACTTGGGCTGTGCCTTAGAAGTGGTGTGGAAATATTCAAATTTTATACTTGCCTATGGGCAAGTTGGACTAAAAAATCCACTTGCCGGAATATATTATCTGCTTGCCCAGCAGCCTTATTTCCCACAGGGGACGATGAGGATAGGTAGGTAGGTAGGTTGCCAAGGAAAACACAAAAAGCAACAAAATTTCAGTTACAATAATTTATTTATCTTGATAAGCTTGAGAGTACGGTGAACCTGATATTTGATCATTTTCAATCAAAATTAAGGAGTTCTCTTTCGTGTTTAGATACAATTGGACACTTAATATTATTTTCTCATGAACATTTCGCACTTGCCGCAGGTCAAAAAGCCCAAGTCGGACACAGGAATTCCACACCCCTGGCCTTAGCTGTGTTTGCTCACAGGGTGACAATAAGGTTTCTACCTTATTAGTAATCAGATTCTTAACACATTTAGCACACATTTTTTTTTTTAGTGTGTGAATGCGCCAAGTGTAGGCTGCAACATTTTGTGCTCTCACATTTTGGATTAAAATCAACAGAATTACTGCGGTGATTGCTGTGGATTTTGCTGTGAATGTTTATGGAAGTATTCTTTTTATATATGTGTAATTTTTGTGTAGTAGTTGTTTGTAGATTTTGTGAAATTTTGAGTTTTGTGTAAATATTCTACAATTTTGTTCAATATTTACCTGTAAATTTAAATGTGTATTTGCCTGAGGCAAACATGGCCCAATGCATACCAGGGATTATACAATACAATAGGTATAGCCTGTATGAGATTGGGAAATTATCACCTATAAAACCTGATACCCATACATTGACAACATTAAAACAGTTAGGAATACTTAAGTTTAGGGGTACTAGAGGGGGTCGGTGTAAACGCACATGGGACTTGAATGATGGTGTAAATTTAAAAAACATTCAGACACTTCCCCAAGAAATACCTACTATAGTACCAACTTTATTTCCTAGAACCAATCCTGAAAATTCCAGAACCAACCCCGATAATCTCGGAACTAATCCTGAAAACGACAAAAGTTCCCAACATCATGACTTGACTAAGATCAAATGTGAATCACTCACTGTTTGCAAAGGCCAAACTTATATAAAGGTGTGTTGTGTAAATCCAAGGTCAGTCAAAAACAAGAGTCTTGCCCTTTCAGATTACATAGTGTCTAATGATTATGATATTGTCGCTCTAACTGAAACATGGCTTGGGGGACCCTCCGATAAGTCTTGCATTGCTGAGCTTGTTCCCAGTGGCTACAAAATAAAACATGTCCCTCGCTGTGGACGTGGCGGTGGAATTGCAGTTGTATACAAAACTTCATTTAATATTCAACTTCTTACTTCTACTAATGATAAAGTTTTCACAACTTTTGAACACATGGAATGCACGGTATCCATTAAGAACTATTCTATGCGTCTAGCTGTTGTGTATAGACCACCACCAACTTCTAAAAATGGCCTAAAAACTAGTACTTTTCTGGAAAATGAATGGCCATCCTTTCTGGCCAAACTTGTAACAAGGGAAAGTAACATCATAGTTGTTGGGGATTTGAACATCCACCTAGACAATCTATTGAATTTAGACACTGTGAAGTTCACAAGTATTCTTGAATCTTGCGGCATGCGACAGCACGTCACTGGGGCAACCCACGTGGCTGGTCACACATTGGATGTGGTAATCACAAGAGACGCTGACACTTCTGTCTCACATGTAGAAATATCTGATCCCGGTCTACCCGACAACAGTGGAAAGACCTCTCGTGATCATTTTGCAGTAGTATTTAAAGCTTGCGCTGCTAAACCTGCTCCTATAAGAAAAACAGTAAATCTAAGAAAGTTAAAATCTATTGATATCAATGAATTCAAAAAAGACATTGAATCCTCAGATATTTTGAGCAGTGGGATGCACATATCAGACGTTGATGAACTAGTTGAGGTATATACCCATGGACTTTCATCACTAATTGACAAGCATGCACCCCTAAAATCAAAAACAATAGTTTTAAGACCCTCCTGTCCATGGTACACTGAAGATCTACATGACGCCAAACATCTGAGACGAAAATTGGAGCGAAAATGGCGAAAATCTAAATTGACAATAGACCATGAAATATATAGGAATCAATGTTCGGTAGTCAACAAAATGTTGAAACGATCCAAAGTATCCTATTACACAGATAAGGTAGAGTCCTGTGGTCGTGATCAGAAAGGGTTATTCAAGATAACTAAACATCTGATGGGTGAAGAAAAAGAAGTAGTGTTGCCAACTGGTAAACCTGCTAAAATGCTTGCACAGGATTTCAGTGATTTCTTCATTAACAAAATTGAAGCAATACGTACTGAAATAGCACCCACTATTCAGTCATACCAACAAAACGACAGTGTTGAAGTCGAAACTCCGTTCGGAAAAGAGCGATTGTCAGAATTTTCTCCAACATCTGAGGATGAAATCCGAAAACTAATAAATAAATCACCTAGTAAATCATGTGAACTTGATCCAATACCAACATGGCTGTTAAAGGATTGCTTGAATGAACTACTGCCATTATTAACAAGAATATTCAATGCATCACTCAAAAGCGCTTATGTACCCAAGGCTTTTAAAAGCTCCAGAATAAGACCACTGATAAAGAAGCCAGGCCTTGATCAAAATGTACTGAAAAATTATAGACCTGTGTCAAACCTACCTTTCATTTCCAAAGTTCTCGAGAAGGTAGTCGATGCTCGACTGGAAGAGCATTTAACACTGCACGATCTCCACGAAGAACGTCAGTCAGCATACAGAAAATTCCATTCAACTGAAACGGCTCTTCTTCGTGTGCAAAATGACATCCTTTGCTCTCTAGATCAGAATCAAGCTACGGTCCTGGTAATGCTGGATTTATCAGCAGCTTTTGACACCATAGATCACAACACCCTACTACGCCGACTTGACAATCATTTCGGTATAATAGGCAAGCCACTAGAGTGGATGAAATCCTATTTGTGTGAACGCTACCAGACTGTCTGTATAGATGGGGAACTTTCAAAACCTGTACTCATGAACTACAGTGTACCACAGGGTTCTGTGCTTGGTCCGAAGAACTACATTATGTACACAAAACCAGTAGGTGCAATCTGTAGAAAACATCAATTGCAACATCATTTCTATGCCGATGACTCCCAATTGTATATGGCATTCAAACCAAAAGATTGTGTCTCGCGAGATGAAACACTGCAACGAATTGAAGCTTGTCTGAAGGATATCTTGCACTGGATGAAAGAAAATTTGCTGAAACTTAACGCCGAAAAAACAGAGGTAATCTTGTTTGTACCGAAAAGGAATGCCAGTTCAGTCGACAATATCAATGTAAAAGTTGGTGATGCTGTGATCAGACCAACGTCGATGGTGAGAAACCTCGGGGCCATGTTGGATTCGCATTTGGACATGGACAAACATGTAAACTCTGTCTCAAGGTGGTGTTTCATGCAGATCCGACAAATAGGTCAAATCAGACAATACTTAACTGTTGATGCAACAAAATCCCTGATCAATTCTTTAGTAACATCGAGACTGGATTACTGCAATTCATTACTATGTGGCACCCCGAAAATCATTCTGAATAAACTACAAATTATTCAAAATACACCTGCCCGCCTCATCACACGGACACCGCGTTACAATCACATCACTCCTGTGCTGAAGGATCTTCACTGGCTACCTGTACAGTACAGGGTAGAGTACAAGGTCTTGACTCATGTTTTCAAAGCACTACATGGAAAATCGCCTGGCTACATCAGAAGTATGTTGGAAGTATACACTCCGCAAAGACAGCTAAGGTCTCAAAATGATTCTGTTCTTCTAGTTGTGCCTAGGACGAGGACTGTGACTTACGGTGACCGATGTTTTACAGCTGCTGCACCCAAACTCTGGAATGCACTGCCAACAGCGCTCAGAGACAGTAAAAAACTACCGTCCTTCAAGAAAGCGCTGAAAACGCACTATTTTAATAGAGCTTATTCATGCTGACTGTGTGTATGTTCCCATTAACTTGGCGCCCTATCATTGGGCCCAACGACCCACATGTTCCCAGGACTATATATAAGCCCCATCCACCTATTGGTAGATCCCTACTATTAAATTTAGTAGGGCCCCGTCTACTGGGTTAAGTAGAGCCCCGCCTACTGGGTTAAGTAGAGCTCCGTCAACTGTCTTCAATAGATCCCTACTACTAGGTTTAGTAGGGCCCCGTCTACTGGGTTAAGTAGAAGCCCGTCTACTGGGTTAAGTAGAACCCCCGCCTACTGGGTTTAGTAGGTCCTATTTTTATATTTTATGTACATTATATACTGTTTTAACCATGTGTTGGTCATGATTGTACAGCACTTTTGAACGTGTGTATACATGAAAAAAGGGCTATATAAATATGGTATAATAATAAAATAATAACACCTTGGTTCGAAGAATAATATTCATACTTAATTTCCTTAATTTTACAAAACAGACGTTCTATATGGTTGTATGGATCTGGCGTTATTTAGAAAACAGCTAGACCAGTATTTACATTGTGCAACCACTCTCCCCTAAGAAAGAATACCATCTGACTACCCCAGAGGAAAACAGGGTGTTCGACCCGATAACACTATTATTAACTACTGATTGAGAGGTCGCTGATACAATCCTCAGTTGGGTTACTTGGTCATTTCTGAAACTCTTTTCGAGTTCCAACTAGAGAGGAATTGATTGGAAACCCAGAGAAAGTCTTGCATGTATCTAGGCTGTACACCCCTGTCCAGGCATGTTGAAGAACCACATTCCTTGTATCACACAGGGCTGTCTTTCTATGGTTGATTTTAAATTTAAGTCTGCCCTTGTCAACCTGTCAGGTCAATAATAACGGGAAAGCGATTGTCGACAGTAAACAGTTGAGGATATCCACTGTGGTATTTGATCCACATACATTGATGGTCAATACAAAGCTTATACGTTCATACAAAGCAATTGAGGAGGGACATATAAAACAAAATCACATAAATTATTCCTGACCTTGACATGTATGCCTCAATGTAAACAAACTGTGTACACTGTATAATTAAGGCTATCAAGCAGTAGGAATGCAAATTTGAAAAGCAGAAACGTTAAACTCACAAAAGTTCATTGAATTAAAGCAAATTAATGAACATAATCATTGAATAATTACACTGACAGATGTGTTTATTTTTTTCAGCAGATTTTGTCGCCAAAGAAATCGATAAAAATTACTTAAATACCCGATTGAGAGCTTTGTTGTGGTCTTGAAGATGGAACGTGTTGATGTGCACCAGTATATAACATACTGTCACTACCACTGGCGTGCGGCATACGCCTAGGGCTCCTAAAACTTGCATCCATACCCGGCAATCTGTCACCCATCTTCCATAACCGGTGTCAGTAGAATAATAACACTGGCGTGAGAATTACTATTGCGCGACTCTGCCAACTGAATATTATTGGTATTTTCGCTGAAAAGTGAATATTTACAATGTCTTCTTTATTTATATTCTTAAAATGATTAACAAAGAACTTCACTGCCAACATTTTAACCCCAAATAATGCTTAATTTCGACTAGCATTGAATTGTAAAATGTTCAGTAATGTTTGCGTTTTTTGCGGTCGCGGCCATTTTGTTGCAAATCACGTGATCATTGTCAGCTGTTCAGTAAAAGCTTAATTGGTACATTTGGGACTGTAGATCTACATAGCCATATGCAAGTTTAAGTATTGAGTAAACTTAAGTGCAATTATGACGGATAAAAATTTGACAGCTATACTGTATAAACAAGGAGATATCCGTCTGGTACGTGAGTTTGCAAGTTTTAATTGATGTCATTGCAAATATAGCTAATAAAAATGATATATACATTTGATGTAATAAGTAAGCAGACTATACTCAGATGCATTAAGAATCATAGTCCAGAACTGTAGTAGTAGCTAGTATTAATGCTGAATCTTTGAACTAGCTTAATGTTGTGCTACATAAGTTTATCAGTTGTTGTGTAAATATTATGCGATGTGACCTGCTTAAAGGAAGCACACATAATTTTGTAATGTATATATGTTATATTTTACACACATTATTGTATACAGAAGGCCATGTAGTTATATGTTTTCAATCTAGGTCTGTGAGTAGGCCTAGATCTATATAAATGTTTTTTTTTATAGTTTGTAAGCTCTAATAGCTTGACCTAACAATTAGAACTGGTAATAACATGAAATATTCTGTCTAAATCCATGTATTACATTCAGTGCTTTTTGCGGGTGATTTTATATCCGAATATGGGCTGCCAAAAAAATTCAGGGTAAAAAAAAAATTAAGGGGAAAACGGACAATATTTCATGTAAAAGAATAGCCAGCACAACTAAACGTGAACATGAAATACACTTAAATACAGTAAATTAAACATACCATTTAAGTAACTTTACTACACCTATTGTCTTACAGGTTTAGGTATTTAATTTGTACTTTTCCCAATTTGGACCAAATGCTGCCAAAATTCCCACTCCCAAAGCCATGGGCTATGTTCCCATAATTGGGAGAAAAAGCACTGACATTTGTATTGCATGGATTCTACTGCATAAAATAACCCCACTAAAATCAGAAAACAATTAAGAACTAGCTCATAAATTAGTGTAGATTTTTGCAAATCTAAAATTTAGCACATTTATTAAATGACTCATATTTTAATTATTCTTTTGTTACCACTCACATTGGCAATAATGACTTATCTCTTTTTATGTTTGATCTGAGTTTTGCAGTGACTCATGCAACATGAAGTGAGTTGTTCAAACCTTAACTTGATAATAATTTTTGTTTCATTTTCCTATTTGACACACCTTAGCATTTCTAAAAACAAAAATTTACCTACCTTTGCCTCACCGCTTATAATTTGCCTTAAATTGACTCAAATTGGCAATTGGCTAAATTTGGCACATATTTGCAATGGTTGAACACTTGAAAGGACTATAGCTGACAGTCCTTTGAATTTGACTCACTTTTGCATTCAACTAAAAGACTCAGTGCTGCAGTTGACTCTTCATTGCAATTGGTTAAAATTGGCTCTGATCAATCTTTGCTGTTTGTTGAAATCGATTGACATTTGCAGTTAGCTTGCATTGACTAATGCACCTTCACAAATGGCTGAAATTGACTCTGGGCTTCGCAATTGGCTGAAATTGACTCTGAGCTTTTCAATGCATCTGAAATTGACTCTGGGCTTTGCAATTGGCTGAAATTGACTCTGGGCTTTTCAATTGGCTGTAATTGGCTCTGGGCTTTTCAATTGGCTGAAATTGACTCTGAGCTTTGCAATTAGCTGAAATTGACTCTGGGCTTTGCAATTGGCTGAAATTGACTCTGGGCTTTTCAATTGGCTGTAATTGGCTCTGGGCTTTTCAATTGGCTGAAATTGACTCTGAGCTTTGCAATTAGCTGAAATTGACTCTGGGCTTTGCAATTGGCTGAAATTGACTCTGGGCTTTTCAATTGGCTGTAATTGGCTCTGGGCTTTTCAATTGGCTGAAATTGACTCTGAGCTTTGCAATTGGCTAAAATTGACTCTGGGCTTTGCAATTGGCTGAAATTGGCTGATCTGCCTTTGCTTTAGGATGAAATTGGTTGCCATTTGTAGTTGGCTAGCATTGACTCATGCATATGAATTCGCAATTGGCTTAAATTGACTGCCATTTGTAATTTGCTGAACTTAATGGCTAATCTTGGCTAACTGCTGTTACTTGCATTTGTGATAGCTTTAATTTTGTTGAACAATGTTAAACTGTAATACTGACTTTAAGAGGCATTTACGTATAAATGCTTAGTAATATTATTGTTGATGCTTGTCCAGTTCTCAAGATACTGGCCGAAATTTTGTGATGTACTTTTAATAACAGGTGGAAAATTGATAACTTCTAACCTTAACACCATTCTTAAACAATTAAATTATCAAATATTATATCTTCTTATTGTGGTTAAGATTAACTATACTGAAGTGCTGCTTGAAACCGGTGAAATTATGGTATTATTACTGATTAGGTTTCAAGTTAAATTGTACAAATATGCAAGTAGAACAAACTGAAGATAAAACGTGTTTCAGTTATCTTATTGTTGCCACTATCTGCTAGACAACCTGTCTATTTATGATGTGATAGGTCAGCAAAGGTCATCATTGACAGTGGTGGGAAGTAAATCATCACATATAGCCCCGAGAATTTGACCTGACCACAATCTCTCAAAGCATCTCAAGTAGAAATCTCGACTCAAATTGAGATTTTGCTTTAATCAGAGTCACTATTATAAGAGATAAGTCAGAAGTTCCAGCACTTGCAATTTTACTGTTATAAACTCAGAAGACTATATCTGTTAAGTGATGCTTATTTACTTTAAGCCCAGCCTCATATGGAAATTAACAATGTGGTGCATGTCAATATTTGAGATGAGATCTTGCTCAGATTGAGATGTTATGGGAGATCAGGACCTGATCCTCAGGGAGGGGGTAGAAATGTTTTTATGTAGCCAGTTTATCTTCAAAAGTAACGGTGGTTGATGGGAAAACTCACTTAAAATAACAAAGAGGAAAATGAAAAAAGGAGCCAGAAGGCGTGTTCAAATATCCAGTGGATGTTACTGCCTTCTGTCTCATTTCTACACCCTTGGATCCTGACCATTATGCATGAATATGGTAACATGGTTCTTACACCGAACATAATTTTCTGTTAGCAAATTGTGATTTATATTTGTGTTTGTATCAGTCATGTCAAGAGTCTTTTGAATACTGCCCGGTGCCCGCTATTAGAAACATACACCCAGGGATATAAATAAGGACAATATACATACTTCAGTTGTTTAGTGTTGCTTAGATAGTAGGTTGAGGATCTTGTCAAATTCTCTGTGCTACTCAACAAAGATAGAATTCATTTTAGTGTCACTCCAATAATATGACATGATATTTTAATTTTTGCTAAATGATCGATGAAAGATTTGTTAATTTTTGTATAAATACATTTCTGGCCACATACCTGATTGAGTCATAGTTAGATATGCACTAATGTAGGTACTGCGGTAGTATCAAACTCTTGTAATTGCAATGATCAGATTGATACAGAATTTTCACTAATCATTTAATTTTTATATAATAAACCATGCAATTCTGTCAATTCCCTTTTTATAGTTTGATCATAGTAAGTATCATCCTAAACCCGTGACAGCAATGTATCATCATGGAAATCAGCAGTAAGAATCATTCAGCCTGTAAAAGTCAGCTTTTTTTGTAGTCATTTTTGTCTTGGAGAGTTCTAGATGTTAGTACAGTTTATCACCTGAGAATGATAGATGTTAGTACAGTTTATCACCTGAGAATGATAGATGTTAGTACAGTTTATCACCTGAGAATGATAGATGTTAGTACAGTTTATCACCTGAGAATTATAGATGTTAGTGCAGTTTATCACCTGAGAAGTGTACCGGTAGATATTATTTCAGTTGATCACCTAATCCATAATTTACATGAATGTTTTGTTGTACTTCCAGGAGGATACAGAAGTACCAGAGCCAGGTCCCGGACGTAAGTATACATAACATGTGCATGCAATGGTTTAACTCACCTGATCAAATAGCCCATCAATTTGCACATTAAAGGGTGTTTTTGACTGGGATGCTTGTTAGAGCAGGCTAGCTATAGTCTGGTTCTCATATCTAATATTACAGTAGTTAGTACTGTGAGTTTGGGACAGGAACCAGACAATAACCTGAAAACAGCCAAGTCAAACAGGCAACAACTGTTGAAATACTGGTTACCTTTTAATATTTTGCATGTTCGTCTACCTATTAATGAGTTTGTCATGTGTTATCTGTTTTTAAGTATCCAGATTATAGTAAGTAATAGCAGTAAGTTTTAAATGATACTTCTTAATGATTGAACATGATTATAAATATTATTCCAAAACCGTTTTATGATTTTTTTTCATTTTTGCATAATTGTTTTATAATGTACAGGGTATTACAATATTTGTTATGTTCTATATAACAGAGGTACAGTTATGTATGCAACATGTGGGTATATGTGGATCTGATGTACATTATTGGACACATGGAGCTATTGGTGACTTTATTGTGAAAGCTCCTATGATACTGGGACATGAGGCTGCAGGTGTTGTCAGCAAACTAGGAGCTGGTGTTAACAGTCTTAAAGTAGGTAAGTAAATGGTGGGTTGCAAGTTTTCTTTGATTCACACCATTTTGGTGCTGAAAAGAACATATAATGCGTCTATCTGCTCTTATGTGTAATTTTAATACATTTTTAACTCAAACTTTTCCATAAACTATCCCATTTTCTATTTGGACAAAATGGGTACTAGGTGGTTTACATATTGGTAAGGCAAACAAAAAATTCCTCGTTTCCATTACTGACTTTGAAAAAAGTACTGAGTTGACCTTTAAATCATCAACTTATATGTTTAGAATACTCGGACATCGTGTATAGTATATGACTTAATGGATCAGGTATCCTTGAAATGATGTCCCTACATAATGGTCTTTTTCACCAAAACCACAAAATGTTGTACAATTGAAATTAAATGATTTTACAGTAACTATTGTATGTAAGCTGATTCTATGGGTTACATATATCGTGTCTTTCCCTCCAGGTGACAGAGTGGCCATTGAACCAGGTGTTCCGTGTCGATCATGTTCTGATTGTAAGAAAGGACGTTACAACTTGTGTCCAGATATGAAGTTCTGTGCTACCCCACCGATACATGGAAACCTGGCCAGATTCTATGTACATGATGCTGACTTCTGTTACAAGTGGGTGTGATATATTGATTTAAACAATAAGATTTAAGATGCATTTGTAAAATGTATGCTTGTATTTAGCCATACCTCTAATAACTCCTATTAAAGTGGAGGTACTCCTATTTTAGTTGTTAATTTATTGGTTTTCCAAGTTCACTTTAGTTTACTTTGATCAAAGGCACATTTGATTCATTTTATTGAACAGGGTGCTTAACCCTGTTCTGTGTTAGCGTTAAAAATACACTAGACATGATTACGAGCTAAAAATAGCTCCAATTGCGCATTCCGCAGGATGACTTCAGACTTTATCGCCTAATATTTAGCCGAGACAGTGTTTATAATGTTGCATGATAACTTAGCACTTTATTGCAGGAAGCTTGGTAAATATATTGAGACAGCGACTGTATTATGTTACGTAAGCTAGGTTACCATCCGGTCATTGATAAACGCTCAACCGTTTAAATACTGCCAGTAGTATAGGCAGTAGAGGTAATAATGTATTAACTAGATGCTGGAACATACAAATGGCATTGGGGTGGCATATGCCCTCACATGCTTTGTGACTGGAAAAATATTTTTCTGACGACAGGAACAATCCCTGTTCTTCCAGTGCCATCGGCGCTTTGATTATCTTCTGTCCCATATTTATAAACACTAGAATTAATTCATTCCTTGTTTATACATATACATCAAAATTAAATGATTTTATTATTGTAGATTACCAGACCATGTGAGTACAGAGGAAGGTGCCTTATTGGAACCCCTTGCTGTAGGTGTACATGCTTGTCGTCGTGCTGGGGTCACACTGGGTAGTAAGGTGCTCATCTGTGGAGCAGGTATGTTATACTTTCACTTGTATAGCGGTTGATTTCACAAACAATGCTTTCATACAAGTCTGATATAAAAAAATGCCAAGCATAGCATTTATTTGCCAGTTCGCTTTTTGCTGAAATAGGGCAGGCATATTATGTGAGTGCCAGGGTCGCCAGATTAGATGCCAAGCGCACTAATCACTGAGCTATGGAGGCATATGTGTAATCAAGAACTTTAATTGTGCTACAAAAGCTTGGAGGATATTCATTATAATGCCACTTATAGTCATTGTTTTTATCCATATAAGCAAATTACCGGTGTAGTATAATGTATCCACTGTTGAAACTGATGCTGGTTATTTGTGCAACCTTTAATTGGGTTATTTGTGCAGTCAAGTTGTCTTACTGGTTTGTTCTATGCAATGCTAGTTGATGTAGCTTTTCAGGATTCGTTAGATGTACACAATTTTTTTTTCAAATTGGTATTAATTATATTGTTAAGAAAAATTAGTTTATAATAAAATTATGAGCTCTACCTAGCATTTAGTCTTACTACAGGAAACTATGTTTGTGAGTGTTGTATCATATACATTGTAATACTGAAACAATACAAGACAACCTCTCCAAAGAGGCCCTCTGTAGAGCTACAACATAAAAAAAAATTACTATAATTTACGGCTCACACAGGGTGTTGGTCTACAGAAGTTGTAATGTATACATAATTGCACTTAACATGTATATACTTTTAGGACCCATTGGATTAGTGAATCTTCTCACTGCCAAGGCTTGTGGAGCATCGCAAGTCTGTTTGACAGGTTAGAATAATTATGTAATATATTCTGTCTTCTATATAAATGCTCTCAAAAAAACAAACTATTGATACTAAGTTTGTCTGTCCATTCTTGACAAGTTTGATATGAAATTGTAACTAATTCCAATGTAGTTGTGTGCTTTGATTTAATTTTACACAAAGAAATAATTTTAAAAAAGTACCAAATTAAAAAGACATCAGTCTATGTTCAAACATTGCCGTGAATTCTCGCAAATAGATATTTACCCCAGATCATTGAGTTGCAAGTAGGCTGTTACTCAATTAATTATATACATATGTATATGTATGTATTTCTCAAATACAGAACAAGTCATACAGTGGAATACAGTGCAACAGGTCACATTTTCCCTATCATGTATACATGTCTGGTTTTCCGAAGCTGTGTCATTCATGTCTGTAAGATTTTTCTATATGCTGAAAATATGCCAATGTCGATGACGTTAACATTTACTTTTTTATGAATGGACCTTGCATAATATGCTGAAAATATGCAACGTTCGTGATGTCAATGTTTACACAGTGAGCGGATTTTCGCGCGTAAAAACGACTTCACTTTTACGGATATATAATAAAAGGAATATAACTACAGTTGTGTTGATATGTCTGTCCGTATTAACTCTCGTTGCTTGCATTATACCGTATCATGCTCTACCTAATATGACCCACCGTTTCAACACACTGCAGTGATATTCTATATTTATATTTCAGATTTGGATGATAAAAGATTGGAGATGGCCAAAGCACTGGGAGCAGACAATGTTGTAAAAGTCACATCTAGTGATCCCAGAGATATGGCTGATATTATTGAAAAATGTTTTGGTGAAAAACCTGCAATAACAATAGAATGTAGTGGAGCCCCAGTCAGTATCAGAACTGCCATTTATGTGAGTTATATTCATAAAACAATAATTGTATTGACATTGTAAGATAGCACAATCACATTGCAAACACATACAGGACCCGATCTCCCTAAGCATCTCAATCTGAGTTAAATCTCATCTTAAATAGTGTCATGTGTCCTTTAGATAATTTACTTAGTAGGCTCAAATTTGTGCCACAAAACAAAAAGCACTATTCTGAGTTAATAATAGTTAAAATTTGAAAAGCTTGAACTTAAGATTGATCTCAAATTCAGACACTGAATTGGGCAAAATCTCAATTTGAGATGAGATTTCTTCTTGAAATACTTCTGGAGATTGGGTTGGATCAGTTGTGTTTAGTCCTTTTAATGATAGTTAAAAGCTGTCACGATAGTGTGGCCGTCATTTAGTGGTTATCATACTCAATTTCTAGTCATGTCAGGTCATATACCTTCCTTCCTTGGGAAAAACATTGTGGTTACCATGGCAACAGAAACATTGACTAATTAAAACCAGGTAGGGGACTTCTGTATTGCGTGCAATTTCTGATTACTTACTTGTGTCAAAAACCCTTATAACTGTAGTTTGAAAGTCATTGTTGGCTTAAATGTACAGTTTTACATGTATTATATTATGTCGTTTGCTAAACATGTTTAACATGTATTTTATAATACAGAGTACACGATCTGGTGGTTGTGTTGTATTGGTAGGTTTAGGACCAGCTGATGTTACCTTACCTATAGTAGATGCTGCAGTCAGGGAGGTGGATATTCGTGGTATATTCAGATATGTCAACTGTTACCCTACAGCTTTAGCTATGGTTGCATCAGGTAGGTGGTGTTACCTTTTTCATGTTTGTTAACATGTAATGGTATAGTGACAACAAATAAGCCAGATCCTCATACCCAGACTGTGGCCTAGTGGTTAGGGCATTCGCCTTCAGAGTGGAACGTCGAAAGTTTGAATTCTGACAAGGATGGATTAGAACTGATGCGGCCTGTGGGTGAGCTCCCAGCTAGTTAAAGAATGGTTACCGTAGGCCCATCTCTGCCAGGCGCCAGGCAGGTACTGTGGGCAAGAAAAATAGGTGTCTCACAAGTCAAATTGACTGCTCCTTTCAATAGGGGTGACACTATAATAAACAAACACACTTTACCTTATATATAAAAAAAACCAGAAAGTGTATTGTTCTTTATAACCGCTTGAAAGATCTAGCCACCAGTTGTTGGAAGGTTTGCTTTTAGATTAGGGATGATTCTGAGCAGATGTATATAAACTGTTGACATCACATCCTGACCGTGATCTCCCAAAGCATCTCAATCTGAGCAATATCTCATCTCAAATATTGGCATGCACCTTGATTATGATTTCATGCAAGGCTAGACTTAAAATAAGTATAATTTAACAGGAGTGGTATTCTGAGTGGATAACAGAAACAATAAAAGAGTCAAATTTAACTCTGATCATACTCTGGTTTTAGCAAAATCTCAATTTGAGTTGAGATTTCTACTTGAGATGCCTCGGGAGATTTGGGCCTCCAATGTTTTGGCTGGAATGTCTTGTAGTTTCCTGTGCTTTGGCTCTGTGATGATTTTGACAAAAGCAGATCATGCCAAGAGGTTATCAATGATTGCACATACTTCCTCCCTGTTTCTTTGAAAAATTGATTGTAATATAATATGAAGTATATAGAGGATCTATCACGAGTTGTCAATTGATATAAATTTATATTAAACGAGTTTTGGAAATTTTATTAAGTGAGCCTCTGGTGAGCTTAATAATATTTCCTGAACGAGTTTAATATAAATATATTGATTGACAACGAGTGCTATATTCTTTATATCATAAAAATTAAGACACTAAAAACGCAAAATAGGCATTGGTTTATTGGAAAAACTCAATAGCTTATACTACACGTGGTAGGTATAACTTTATACGTATTGGCTATACTAACCTGGATACAAGGAAAGTCATATGATAAATAATGTTATGTTACAGGAAAGGTTGATGTAAGACCTCTGATCACACACAGATATCAGCTAGAGGAGACAATGGAAGCCTTCGAGACAACACGTCGTGGAGACGGTATCAAGGTGATGATCACATGTGCCAGATCGTAGTGTGGCACCGACACATAGCACTGCCAATACATAGTACTGCCAACACATAGTGGTGCTTAAAATTTGACTTACTTTTAGTATGTAATGTACGGGTGGGGGGATTTAGATTCTTATATGACTATAATAAGTCATAGTATTTGTCTAAGGATTTAGATTGGGGTAAAAGTATATTTAGATTTTATATAGCTTCAAATCATTCTGCAATATTCCGGTGTATATGTGCTTGTTGTAAAACATAGTGCTTATCAGTCATTTGAAAGACTTCATATTCCATCCATCAAATAAATGATTGTATTGCACAATGCTTCAGTATTTTGTTATTCTCCACATATTTTGTGCTGTTGGAAATGCCTGGGGCCAATAACCAGCAGCTATCCTTACACTAGCTATCATCCTTAGCAATTATTAAACTAATGATGATCATAAGTCTTATGACAGCTCTTTGTAATTAGCCCCCGGGGCCTTGTTCACCAACGCCGTAAGGCTAACTCAGACTTAGACTTTTTATTGCCAAATGTTCTATTGGCTCTCATGTAAGTTAGGTCTGCCCAATCCAACAATTAAAGTATTGTTTTAAAAAAAATAAAAACCTATGACAAACATATCACATTGAACTGCTATCTTGAGTACATATATCTACCTGAAGAGGGAAAACTTCTCTATGCATTGTTGTCTCCCTTAGGGTTACATATGTACATAAAAATCTGAACTTGTCATGTTGTGTCACCAGATGATGGATAACCTACAAATCGATGGCTTAGAATTAGAAGGTCGTAACTACCAAATCGATATTTTGAGAAAACACGGAAAAACTGTCTGACATTTACTCTTTACTTATGGTAAAACAAACTTTTACAACTTCAATTTGGTCAACATGACAAGTTCAGATTTTTATGAAAATGGGCTCATAAGAAGCGCCTTGTGATGCTTATTCTAAATATGTATGAATCTTTAAAGGTCGTAAGTGGCACTTACGACCTTCTAATTCTAAGCCATCGAAATGTAGCTCAAGTTAACTGAATATTGCACCTTGAAACATGTTCATTCATTTCTTTTGTCAACTTTTCCCCCATTATACTCATTGGCCGACATTTGTATTACGCCTAAATTGTTGGTATCTGAGTACTGTTTTATCAATTCACTCATGGTTAATTATATTAATGGTATGCCCAGACTTAAATTCATTATAATTCTTTTACATCTTTAAAAGTATGATAAATGTATCTGTAATACTAATAATAATTCATTGTCATTGGACTTCCAAGAACATGTACCATATAAAACCTATTTTGTAATGCAATATTTTTTTCTGTGATTTTAATTGAATGCAACATAGCAAAACTGGAAATAAAATACATAATTTAGATAATTATAACGCTTTTTTATGTTTATAAGACACATAATGCACTATTACAAATGGCATATGCGCATTAAACCGCTCCAGCATCTTTAAAGGTTATGTTTTAGTTTTCTTTAGTGCTTTGATAAAACAGTACCAAGGTATATAAAACCAGATGATTCACAACCTGATAAAGTGGCTAATGGTAGTTTGTAAAGGGAAGCAACCACCGCTTCAGATATTTCTCTTCAGAAATATCAATTGGCTCCCTTTGTATGATAAGCATGCAGAACGATTTGGCACGCTATGATTGCATCTGTCCTCTTGGAGTTTGTATGATTTTGGTTGGAGAGCAGGCGCGTACCACACTGAGGCACACCAAGACCCTGGTGTTTGCGAATATTTGAGAACATACCAAAATAAGCATGTCTATTGAAGAAGCAACGCCTCCAATGTACTGTACCCTAAGAAATATTTGCGCCAGTGCTTTATTCCTGGATACTGTTCTGGACTGGCTTTTAATTCAGCTGCCCCCTTGGAAAGATCGACAAACTGTATATGCAACCCTTAATTGAAACACAACTCAATACTTTGTAACTGTCATTTTATTAACAACATTTTTAAAGAAGAAAAAAAACATATTTAAAAAGTTAACATGTTTGGATTATAAATAAAAGTGCTGATATCACATTTATAATAATGTTTACATCTTGAAACATAGCCAATATTCTTACTGTTTAATTCATCCTACTGGTTTGTATGTCCACATTTATCGCATTTTAATATATATGCATATATTTCTAGGGACTCTGGGGGAGAAATCCACCTCTTCTGAAATGCTTCAAACTCTATATTTTTGTAGCTGCAGACAAGTTGATTCTGCAGCACATCGAAAACTGCGCTATATTTATCTTAACAGTCCCGTTTTGTCACTCATCTTTTTCAATTGCACTACTAGAAATATCGTCAGCTATGTCCAAAAATTAGTTTATAAACTGTGTTGTCATAGTTTAGTAACAGCAGCTTCACGCATCATAATTATAGATACGTGAAATACTAGTCGTTTTACTTTTATGCCCCACCTTTTATAATGGGGTATGTTGCTTTGCTCATGTCGGTCGGTCGGTTTGTCGCTAGACCAAATGGTTTCCGTTCAATAACTCAATAATGCTTTGTTCTAGGATCTTTACATGGAGGTTGGACAGCAACAGTAGATGACCCCCTATTGATTTTGAGGTCATTAGGTCAAAGGTCCATGTCACTGTGACATTTACCATTTTCAACTACTTGCCTACCGTGTGGGCATAGTGTTTTACAAACATCTCTTGTTCTATTTCTGCTTTCTTTGTTCTGTGACGTAAAAGGTAGATAATGAAATACCGTATATTGCATACTTTATGTCGTTTTCTGTCAGTGATTGTACATGTTTAAACATTTTGGCAGACGGTACTAAGAACTGTTTGGAAGCCAGTAAACAGCCGCGTCATTGTCTGTGGTAGGGATTCATTGTTTGGTGACGTCATCACTCATATATTATTATATTGAAAAAGACGTTAAAGCCAAGAAAGTGCAAATTGACAACATCAAAAAATAAATATTTCAATGTACTCGAAAAACATTTGATTATTTTCTGCATTGTAAGTAGATCTACTTAAGTAGGAAATATGCATAGAAATATTGGTACATATGTGGATGAAAGCCGCATTCGTAAGCAGTGTTATTTCGTAATTGATAGATCAATGCGACATGTAGTTCACTGCTATTAAGTATAAGTATATACGCAATGACTTGCCAAAGGAAACTTGTCTGGGATACTTTCAGTTTACACTGTCGTACACAATCAGAGTTTCTACGGAGTATTGGCATCGTCGCACTACAACGTCTAGAGCAACATATGAAAAGCTTTTTACATAAGTGTCGTTTAGATAAATTCCTTTGAAATCTGGATTCAAAATGTTGCATCACAAAACAGAAAACACTATTCTTAGTTTATAACCAGTAAAATTTTACGAGCTTGAACTTAGGATTCATTTTAAATTCAGACCCCGATTTGAGAAAAAAACTCAACTTGAGATTTGATGTCTACTTGAGATGTTTTGAAAAGTCGGGGACCTGTGCAGAGGACCCCATCGCCAACGTATATACTGCATGTGTATAATTTAGTATACTACGATTTTGATGGAAATTTCGTACGTTCAGCATACATCGCTGTAGTTACGCTATAGTGTAACCGGGCCATTAGTTTGCAAAACAATCGTCAGCTAGGCTATAGTAAAATTTATCGCAACATAAAAGCAGATATATGACTATGTGCGATTTTGTGAATTGCTAAATACTAGTACATTTTCCTGATAGGGTGTTTATAGATATGTTTTGCAAACGGATACACTTGCTACACATGTGCAGGCCTGGTAATGAAATATACCATCAGTATAAGAAGCTGAACGTTGTTGGTGACCGTTGTCCTAACTCACTGAGTATCTACAATAGTTAGAGACAAATATGTACTCTGTCGTTGTTCGTTCGTAATAAATACATTAATCCAACAATTACATTATAATATAGAGTTTCCCGTAACGATGTTGAAACAACGCAACGTGATACCAATCGTGAAAGCTCGGCCTTTTCCGTTTCTCTCCGGTGAAGATTGCATTGCATAAAGACAGAGGTGATCAAAATGAATATGATACATGGAATTATAAGATGGAAAAGCTGATACATGGAATTATAAGATGGAAAAGCTGATACATTGGTACTTATAATGATGATGTCTGTAAATAGAGTATTGTGTTTCTAAGCTTGAAGAATTTCAATTTGTGAATGACGCAAAAAGTATCAAATATTTATAGGAAACATTATAAAATTTGAAAGCATACATCAGCTACATACAGTGAAGTGAAAACGTTTGATCCTTTAGAACAATTAACAGTATTGGTACATAACATAATAATTCAACGCTTCATGGACCAATTCAAATATTGCCTATTTTGCAAACAAATGAATTATCATGGAGGAGTCACAATAATGTTAAGATATAGCTAGTAAGTTATAATATGTAAGTTGCCATTTCGTCAAACCCAAGCTCACGATACTTTCACGGACATGCTTCATAGTCAATGCAAAACGTAGGATATGTCTTGCCAACATGTTCCAGAATATTTTCAATGCCTTTTATCAAAGTTTTTTGCAGCAAGATAAGAAGACATATACAGTAATTTTCACAGGCTAACTGATAATCTTCCTCACTCGCCAACGCTGTAAGAAAACATTCAGCAGCTTCCTCGAACAGACATAATTCCATCATTGCATAACCGAGCAAGGAGTGCATCAGCGGTATATCATAGTCTAATACGTCCTCCATTAAACATATCAGATTTAACTCGGCTTCGTCCAGCTCATTGAGAGATTTGTGACAGAGGACTAACATATACCTGGCTAAACATGAAGCAGGTAAACATATCTCTTCCTGTGTATCGACCTCATCTTGTAGTAATTCTGGCAGCGTGACCTTCTCTAAACCTCTATACACAATATGAGAGTTAATGTTATCATTCGTGAGCGCATTCCAAAGATGAACCGTTGCCGTTTCAAAATGGCATTGACTGTACAAGAAGTTGCCATATTTCACACTGACTTCAACATTGTTTTCAAGCTTCAAAGCTTCTTGGAAGTAAGCGTCACTTGCATCGTACATTTCTGTCTCGTCAGCCAGACTATCAGATAAACATGCTTTCACGTACGAAATAGCAGCAAGATTACCGAGAGTTGTACACATTTCTGGTCCTAATTCTCCTTTGTGGATCTCTCTAAACACTTCCAAACATTCTTTATACGACTCAATGGCTTTATCAACATCACCAGCGGATGAATGCATATGGCCTAGTTGATGTAGCGTGTGAATCAAATCACCCTTGATATCCTCACCCATGACCTCTTGCATGTCATGAGCTTGTTCTAGGTAGTGTACTGCATTCTGATATTGTTGCATACTTAGATGGGCTTCAGCAGATTTACTCACCAAGTGATTGTGGATTGTCATTTCATCAGATGCACAATTCGGATCAAATACCTCATCGAACGAAATAGAACTTTCACACTCCCCGTATTCTAATGCTTCATTGTAGAACTGTAACGCCGCTTTGTAATCGTATTGTGCAAAGTAGCAATCACCTAGAATCTGAAGCACTCTCATAAACTGTCGTCTTTCTCTGCTCTTTGATGATTTCATCAACGATCGGGCGATCGATAGATATTTCATAGCTTTATGTTGAAGACTGAGAACGTTGTATGAATTTCCCATCACATACAACGTCTGGCAAACTAACCAAAACTTCTGTTTGTCCAAACGAGGCATGCTTTCATTGAATAGTTCACAATAAGTCTCGTACCCTTGATAACACATGGACACACATTTATGATAGTTTTTCATCTTATAGTACGTGATCCCGCACAGCGATTGCAACATACCGTTCAGGAATGTCCTCTTAAATCCATACGCGCACCGAACCATATGTAGAGCGGTCTCGAACACTGAGGCTGCTCTCGGGTAAACATGAAGCATGAAGCTAGACACACCCAGCATACACAGCACGTGAGCATTTTCCATTAGCGAATCCTTCCCGAAAACATTGTAGGTTCTAAACATACCAAGCGCTTTCTCATAACACTCAAGGGCTTTATCGTAATCTTTCTGCATGAAGTGACAGTCCCCTAGCCTCATTACAGCTTTGGCAAACATGTCGATCTGTTTCTCATCGGATTCGTAACAATCTAGCAGAGATATAGCCTCGGAATAGCACGTGACTGCCTCCTCGACGTTCCTGTCTTCATTGTTGGACGAAAGTGAAGACGTCATCTGTGAGATATGTGACTGCACGGAACTGGAGGTGGATGTGGAATGGGAATCACTTGCGTCTTTCTCAAAGAAATCGCAGATTGCAATAATTACGTCATCAAAAACCGAGTCTTCGTGGTTCTTACCAACTATGTAACCGTTTCCCAATTCAATTAACGCGACGGCGATTTCGAAATTAGCTTCTTCGTCTTGTAAATCGCGGTAGGTATTCAAAGCCTTATTCAGTAATACAAGACCTGACGACGATTTACCCTGCTTAGATTTCACAGTACCCAGATTTTTCATTATTCGAGCGCTGAATCTTAACATACCAGCAGTACCGTCTTGAATGGCATCAATAATGTCTAAAATCTTTTCATAAACAATTTCAGCTTTTTTGTATTCTTCTTCTTGCACAAGTTTATCAGCCAATCGACAGAATGATCTAGCTAACGTCAGACTAATGCTATGAGCATGTAATGGCGATACAATGTCTCTAGGTTCGTGATGTTTCCTTCTAACTTTCTCTGACTTTTCTTGTTGATAGATATCGGTTGTCTCCTTCTCTATCTCAGACGTTTCTACGTCACTATCATCAGTCTTCTCTTTATTAGACACTACCTGCACAACACTTTGAAAATCACAATTTCTACGCTCGTGTAAGAAAAAGTCCCAACCTTCATTGTCAGAAGACGCGAGTTCAAATTCTAAGGAGTAGTCAGAAATTGGCGATTCTTGTTCCGTAACTTCAGTGGTTTCGTCTGTTCCGATTTCATCTATACCATGTAAATCACTGTGGTCCCAGTCCAAAGAGTCATGTGAGCCACCGCTAAGGATACTTTCGGTTTCGTCTGTTTCAGCACTTTTATTAGATTTTAGGACCTTTTCTGTACACCCTTTGGAATCTTTAGTTTGTAGACGATCTTTACAATAGAACTGGAACTTTGCTAACCAGTCAACAGCGACATCAGAGTCATCTGAACTTTGTTTGCGTAGTCCCTGGTCAGTGACCCTATAACTCATTCCGGGAACCAATAAGTACTGTGGCATGGTTGAGCTTAACGGAAATAGATTCTGCTTCCGTTGTTGTGTCGGCGTATTTGGCAGTGAAAAGGACTGGAATGGATCGAAGAAGTTGGCGTCATGCTTTAAGCAGTTGTATAATGCTCGAGTAAAAGCATCTTCAAGCGGACGACATTTTAGTTCAGACGCTGCTCGTTGTTCCTGGTACCATTCCGAAGCCTCGTTATCAAGTTGATTCTCTAACTCGGAGTCACAAAACTCTACTGTATATTGAAGCAGGGCGATAGCATGCATACATAACCATTGCCATTCCAGTGGATTAGATCGACACATTCGACTGCGTCTGATACAAATATCTGCTAGACCAGTGAGCGTTTCTACTAGCAGACGACCACTGTCTTCTGGCTTTTCCTGAAATCATAATGTTACATTAAATACACATCTTCTGAACGGAAGTAATCAGTTTTCATTACATGGGAAACTGCTTCGATTGGAACTACCCAGGCATTGACATGATGAATTTTGTATTGGGTTTACCCGTCTAATGAATTATTTTCTTTACATGAAATAAAACAAAAATGTGAAGCAATCTTGGAAAAGAAGAAAAAAACATTATTAATATTTTTTTATCAATATTCTGATGTAGTTCGGCAATTCTAACCAATGGAGGACGTTATTTATACCCGGAGCGGCAATTAAACACTGTGAAAGCTCTATCTTCTAAAATAATCTCGCAACAAAATGCAACTAAAGCACATTTTCATCTCGCAATTTAATGTTCTAAGAAAGTTCGATATGGGAATTGGAGATATGTTAAGGTTCTTAGCATTAACGTTTATATTGATTTGTCGATGTACTGTGAACGGCTTTGCAATCTTAACAGTTCACAAAATGTGGAACTTGATACTCGGATTGATTCAAATGCTGACATTTGATACAGCTCCTGGTTAATAACAGATCCGTCGTTTGCAGTGTGATATATGCCATATTCCTACAGGATAATATCGACTAGTTATTGAGACATTCAATTATCTCCAACAAAATCAAAATTTTGCAGATGTAGAGATGCGGTTTGTATAAAACTGTGTAGGCGTTATTAATACTAGTAGTAGCCAGTATGGCTGAGTGTTCATTTCTGTATTGGTTTTGGGTATTTGATTAAAGGTTTGAAATATATTATTTTAGAAATTATATTTGGAAGAAAACTGACGTCCTAGCAATGAACATTTTGCTTTGTCAGCATTTTAGCAAACTTTAGCCATAGGATGTAACCATTATATTTTCTGCTGATATACATTTTAACAGTGTAATAAAATCATGTGTGTACAATTAAGAGTTATATCCGCGAAATTTAATGATATAACAGTAACCAACCTGTATCTCCTTGTAAAGTTTAATGAAGGCTGTTTCGGCTTCATCAAATCTGGAAGAGTTAAGGAAGTCACGTGCTTCCACTAACATCTCTGTTAGATCAGAGGAACAAGAATCACTTGTACTATCATCCTTCTCATCAATGGCCATACATTTACTCATCTGGAAAAAATAAAATGATAAACTTGTTAATTTACCACGATATTGGTGATTATGTCTGACAGAGGTCATATCGCCTCACCTTCCCAAATCATTTGCCCCTCCAGCCCTGTCACTAAACATCCCTCCCGCTCATTTAACCATGTCTCCATTCATCTTTGATCATCATGCCTACCTCACTGGCAGGTACCGTTAACCCTTCCAGTTCTGTCACAAGACATTTCCCCCTCTCATGACCCACTCTCCAGAAACATCTCAAATAGAAATCTCAACTCAAATTGAGATTTTACTTAAATCAGAGTCTTAATTTGAGAGTTGGATTTCTTGAAATTTTACTGGAATAAATTCAGGATGATGTTACTGTGTTGTGGTGATAATTTTGATTCACCAACCCCTCATTGAAATTGTCTCAAAAACAAATAATAGTATTTGAGATAAGATTTAGCTCAAGTTAAGATGCTTCGGGAGATCGGGCTCTGTCACTGTGTGTGTCCTCTTTCAGACTAGCAAGCCTAGCTTGACAGCCTCCTAAGTGACCGATAATCTCCTGTCTCCCATAGCTATCAATCCAGTCACCAATCGTACCTCCCTGGTAATCTGATCACCGATTTCGGATGCCGAGAGACATTAATCGTTTGTACATCACCAACAATGTACATTAATTTAATTTGTTGTAAAATACGAGAACTTGGGAACATTTCATTATACTGGAAGAGGCGTAAAATTAACTTTTATCGACTAAAATGGAAACCACACTCAATTATCGGATAGCGTATATCCACAAGTTGCTGTTTGTGGCACAAAAAGGATAAATTGTGAGCTACATTAGGCAGTAGAACTAAATTCAATTAAAAAAACAGCGCTCAGCAAAAGGCATTGGTTTATTCGCCGCTATATGCTCCAATTCTATTGTTCCGGCAGGCGACCCTTTTCTTGACGCGTACGCTTTACCAATGTCATTTTATACAATTCGATATTAACCTTTTGAGATTCCGACTATCAAAAAAGAAGTTTAGCGGAAAGCATTTATGGCAATACAAAAAATATAACCAGATCGTCCGTTCAGAAACGTTACTGGGTTATTTTGTTAGATTTGCAGCCGTTTTTACGATCGGAACATCTCGGCTAATCTTATCGAGGAAGCGTCCATAGAAGAATACAGCGAGTACTAGTATAACGCAGTCCGAAAGCAACCGTAGAAATTTGCATTAGTTTATTCGGATTCAACGCAGGTTTTCAATATTTGTCAGTTTATACATCATAACTGGTGGCCGGATCAACTCTCCAGTTTTCCTGAACTATATCCTAACCAAACACTGTTCCGTAATGAACATATTACTTGTCCATATGGACTGCAGTAGCATAAATATCAATGGACAACTAATTGCCATGAAAGAGCAGCCTGCGGTGACATAAAATCGAACCAGGATGCTTGCCACTAATCACTGGAACACACCCGCAGCTGTATAAAGACGGTACAAAGATTCACTTACCGTTACATGTTTGAATTCTTGCCGAGGACTGACAGGTGAAAGTTGTGTTGCTAGACGATTGCAAGCATGAAGTATTTTCCTCGATGACGTGTCACTTGTAATTGTTTGTTTGGGGAAACTGAAGCTTGACATCTTATAGGCATTGTTGATAATGCCAGGCACACCTGAAAATACATGAGCTATATATAGTAACAAGTGAAACAATGTCAGATACACCGTGGAAGATGTGTTAAATATAGTAACTAACGTGTTAATGTCAGGTACAAGGGAGAGCTTCTGATAAATATAGTAACAAACGTGTTAATGTCAGGTACAGCGGGAAATACATCTGCTAAATATAGTCACAAACGTGTTAATGTCAAGTACAACGGGAATACGTCTGCTAAATATAGTAACAAACGTGTTAATGTCAAGTACAACGGGAATACGTCTGCTAAATATAGTAACAAACGTGTTAATGTCAAGTACAACGGGAATACATCTGCTAAATATAGTAACTAACGTGTTAATGTCAAGTACCACGGGAATACGTCTGCTAAATATAGTAACTAACGTGTTAATGTCAAGTACAACGGGAATACGTCTGCTAAATATAGTAACAAACGTGTAAATGTCAGGTACAACGGGAATACGTCTGCTAAATATAGTAACACACGTGTTAAAGCAGGTACACCTAAACATCATTACGCGGAATATGGTTATAAACTTATTAAAGGGCAATAGAAACAAAATAATTAACAAAGCTGTGACACATCAACCGTGCATATGAGGCAATATCTCAAGTTGCTTTCAAATGTTTCCGAAAAGGTAAGATCTACAGCGACAGTTTGCTTCATGAAAATGCATGAAAAGTCATTTGCCATTCATCTTAGAACTGGGGCTCATACAGACAAGCAGTCAATGTCATTCGGTGTCTGTTATTCAGGTTTCGGGACAATATACCACCATATTGGAAACGGTGTTAAACAAAACAAACAAACTGTAGCATGCCGTACAAACTGTAGTATGCCGTAGGGGCATCATAATACAAGTCACATGTATAGTTACTCTTGTAAATAAAACATGATGTTTGTTTTATATCGATAGTTCCATCACAGTGCACAAACATCAAGCATGTTTGTTCTAAGTTCTAACATTAAATAAAATATGAGCTACCCTCAGTTCGCCTGATCTGACATTGACTAGCACGCAAATCAATCGTAGTTAATAGTTCTACAATGTTGAATAAATGATGATAAGAGACTGTTTCTAAAACAGGTTTTGCCACATAAAGACCTTGATAGTCATTGTTGCAAGTCAGCACAATACGAACAGTTTATTCTGACCTGATAAGTATGGATACCAAGTTTGAAGAAGTCAAGGCTTATAGTTACAATCAATTCAGTGATGGCTGTTTTATGTAACAACAAACGCTTCATTGCTTGTCCCTGCGTGTGCCACTGTCTACGAGTACATGCATTTTGAATGATACATGGCACCGTGCCACAAATACGTAATATTGAATGATTTTAAAACCGAAATCAATGTTCAGCAAACAAAACCTGGGTAGATGCACTGGCAAAAACGAATGATAAGTAGAGCTAAAATTTACATAAGCCCTTCACGTATACAGCTGTACACAGTGTCATCAATTAATGACATTTCTATTGGTATTCTTACAGTTAGCCAGCTTGATCCCTTAGAGACGATGGGAGACATTAAGCACTTCCAGTACAGTTCTATTCCTTCATCGATCCCGTACCAAAGCTTCAGTTATGCTGTCTATACAGTTATAATTTACCGTCCCAAGATAATTACCTTTATTTATCTATGGATGTTTATGGTATAATTCAATGTAGGAAATGTCGAAGTCAACAAAATATTTGAGAATGAGGGGAACCTAACCATGACGTATATAACTTATCTGAAACCGCTAGTTTCATTGCCCTGTCATTCGTGCTCGCATAACCATATATAACAGTAGACATTCTGTTATTGACGTCAGAGTGAACAATTATCAGGGAGATTGGTTAATTTCTCTTCTACGAGTTCCAATATTGTGTCTTGTAGAAGATCTGTATGTCCAAGCGACAGAGTGGTCTTATTAAACACACACTATTGTTATAACTTTGTATTCTGACTTGTTTTACAATAACTAAACTCCTCGTCAATACCAGACTCGCAATTTTGAACGTATGATTACATTACAAAAGTACAATATAACAAAAGACACAGGGAATTTCGTCACATACGATTCTCATATGAGTATCTTTTATATGAGAATGATATTAAACGTGGACAATGTGATTCTCATATGAAACCTTGCATATGAGATTCATATGTGGCGAAATTACCTATGTAGCTACACTATTCTTGAATTTCACCATGTGTTTGTTTTAGTTTTCTTCTGTGAATAACGACATGTGCCATATCAAGTTCTTTATAATACACATATACATTGCAATGAGATCAACATTGATTGAAATTAGTTGGTTTCGGTGGCATCTATTTCTACCAACAGAATATAAGAAAATAGCATACACTTGTTAAATGTTATAAGTACACCAACATGTAATGCGTATATCTTTTTAATTCTGCATGATATCATCTTCATTTTTTGCATGTCTTCATGCGAGTAGTACAGCAGCAATATCCGTTAATTCGATGATTATAATTCGCACGCTGCGAGCAGTGAACCGTGAGTTTTCAAATTATGCAAAATGCACGTGCAAAGCAAATGATTTTCGCAAGAACTCTAAAAATGTTGCATACGCATTGTCCATCAATACCCACACCAGGAAAACACAAAACCGGAAGAATGACGATAACAGACTGTACAAGAGAGGTTTGCGAAACATACACGTCTCACGACAGTAATTAGCCTAGTGTAGGTAAGGTCACTACGACCTTGACCTTTGACCTATCGATCTCAAAATTAGTAGGAGCCTTTATCTGATGATTAGCGACCTCTCTGTAAAGTTTTACGGTCTAAGGTCCTTTTTTTCTTATGGTGCGCACAAGTGATTGTTGTGTGTTCAAAGGTCGTGGTGAGTTTGACCTTTAATCCAAATGACCTTGAAATTGAGTCGGACCGTCTGTTGAGGATGAATAATCTCAACTTAGAATTTTAGAATCCTAGGTGCAATTGTTTTGGAGTTATTGTTGATAAACCATTCGGCATGTCGACCGACCGACTATTTGCACTGTAACGCTATGTACTGTGTTGGTGTACTTATAACATTTAATGAGTGTAGTGTTTAGTTTTCACAGTATAAAAACAATGACCGGGTGTTTTGAAAGTTGAGATCCAATGTTGCTGCGCCTATCAGTCTGGTTGTGTACACTATTATGTGAGAAAAACAGGCATATGGGTGATTGTAAGACATTGCTGGAAGTGTAAGTTGTTAGATATTACATATATTAGATAAGTCTGTGTAGTTATATCTGCTGATCTGACAAAACAATGATAAAGTAGCCGTATTATGCTGCCGTATTATGCTGCCGTATTATGCCTATCTTTCTATGATTCGTCTGTGTGTCAAATCATGCATTGATATAATAACTCTTAGATCCTCTTATTTGTGTATATGAATGCATTTCTTTTGGTCTAGCTTCCCCGATTGTATAATAGCGACAGGGTGGCTGCATTATTTCTATTGCGCCGAATATATAAAACTTAGACTTATGTCATAACATAACAAATAACGCCAACACAGATTGTTATTGCCACTTAGACAACATACTGAAAATATGTAGGGACAGTGGGGTAGGAAAACAAGGAATACAATTTTACATGTTTTTTTTTAAAAGCACATATCATTCGGAAAATAATAAACTACGGGATATAAACTGTAAGTTATATCACAGAACAGTTCTCTTGCGTGAAGATGATAAAAGTTCACAGAAATGAGGACACAGTGACCAGTTGATATTGTGCTTGGATGTGTCCATATGACAGGAACACAAAATTCGAATCCAATTTAAGCTGTATAACAAATATCATATCCTGTCACATTAAGTACACAAGTCATCAGTTAATTACCATTATGCATATGCACTATTTTTTAAAATGTCATATTTCTAATTTCTTCATATTGTTTACCAAAACTAGTATAGAGAAATATTAATTACCTAAATTATTTTTATTCCATGCTTGTTTAACCAATACAAACTTTAGAAAAGCGAAAATTCATACAACGATTGTAGAAATGGAAATGATTTGCAGCATAGTTCATAAACAACAGACACTTACGGCGATCAATTAAGAAAATAGTCTCAGGGTAGAATTATTGTCTCTGCCAACTCCCCAAAGAGTACCGAAATACGGTAATTTTACGCGTTCAATTTTCTGGATAATATTTATGGTAACCGGTTTACGAGAAGATTACAATAAAATTAAAACTAAGTTCGGAATTAGTTTTACACTAGTATGTATCTAATGTTTCCTGTCCGTTCATTATACCGTCTTTATTATGCAAAATTGTTATGGCACCTCTCGACTGTGATTGGAGTAGTGGAACGAGGGGTTTAATACTGGCGAACTATCATAAAAGGTCTGGGGAATGGCTAGGCTTTTAAGAGGTGATGTTAACTTAGGATGCTAACTCTAGAGCAATGAAAGAATGGGGAATGTGAGGCTGAAAGAAAATTTAAAACTAATCGGACAGGACAGAGAAAGCAGCACACACTTAAAACAACCGAGCGGGAAGGCAATGCTAAGTGCAATCTCATTAAAATCAGATCCTTTATACGTATAACATGCACAGCTACAGATCTGGCAGCGCTCTGTTAGAGTTCACGTTTAAATGACCTCTACATTGCATCTCTATTGTGTATATACATTGAAGTTACAGATTGAATGAAGACAAGGAAAAGTTTGGATGAGGTAACTATAAGTTTGTGTGAAGGTGTTCTACATTGGATAAAGAATTCAAAGGTTAGCCTGCAAAGACCAAGCATACGTCATCTTGAGGACGCTTTGACAAGGTTGCAGAAGCAATGTAAGACTTTAAACGACCCTTGAATGAAAATCATATAAACATTTCCAAATTAATACGCATATACGTACACGTAGATGTATAAACAATTCGATGGCTTAGAAAAAGAAGGTCGTAACTACCGAATCGATATTTTGAGAAAACACGGAAAAACTGTCTGACATTTACTCTGTACTAATGGTAAGACAAACTTTTACAACTTCATTTTGGTCAACATGACAAGTTCAGATTTTAATGAAAATGAGCTCATAAGAAGCGCCATGTGATGCTTATTCTAAATATTAATGAATCTTAAAAGGCCGTAAGTGGCACTTACGACCTTCTAATTATAAGCCATCGAATTGTAGCTTATATCATGGTAGTAATGCTTGCCAAACAAGCAGTAGGGAGTGGTATTACTGTACCTGACAAGTGTACTGTCAATTGTAAGTATTCCGACAGTGATAAGTGTTCTGTCACTGGGTATATAATGATCGCTATGATGTTTACTAATAGGTAACACAATACCCTCGTCCATATATTTGATGTACGGTTCGCACAGAGTTGACATCCAATTATTTTACATGAAATATTATGCATTATGCGACAATCTATTAATCGTTGGCAGTATACAAGTATTAGGGTGTTTCCGATAGTATGTTCGGGTGTTTCCGATAGTATGTTCGGGTGTTTCCGATAGTATGCTCGGGTGTTTCCGATAGTATGTTCGGGTGTTTCCGGCAGTATAATTCGGTGTTCTAGGGTGTTTCCGTTATTTTACGTGTCAGAGTTTGATGATAAAATAATGCAATATGACGCCTCATGACGAAATAAAGCGGCAGGTATTAGTAACACGTAAATGCTAAATTTTATGTGAAATCCAGCAATCAAAATATTTGCCATTTCTGAATATTTCATAACATGCAAACTCAGTACCCTGTGCTACTTGTGAACATGCTTTCATGTTTCAACGATTCGGTCTTTAATTAAATACAAGCTTGTGTGCTGTGTTTGTATTTCAATTAATTGTCGAACATGACAACACATACGAATGAATTAACTAATGCAATGTGGAATAATAATTTCTAAATGTATAAAAAAGAATTATTAACTACGCTTATGCGTGCTTAAAAGTAGACTTGCATTCATTTAAATAGATTATTTGAAATAAAGAATCAAGCCACCCGCTAATTACACACATGATAATGCATACGTTTGAACAGCACTATGGACATATACCACGTTGTATGTCCGAAAGGAATAACACCAAGCATACATATGTCCACCGAAAGGAAGCACATTGCGACATGATTTATCCCTGTATTGTCTTAATCATTATAAATGTTTCAACTTATTACTAGTATACACGTTATAATGTTTCTTATGACAAATCCAGTGCAGATCTACTGACAGAATTACACTGGCTTCCAGTTAAGGCCAGGGTAATGTTCAAGTTCTGGTAATCTTATTCCGTGTCATCAAAATGACACAAACTTGCACATCCCTAGACGATGAACAAAATTAGCAGACAGATCTATAGCCGTCACTGGTCCAAAATGGTGGAACGATCTACCAAACTATCTCAAAGACATCAAAAGTAAAACCAGGTTCAGAGCGTATTTGAAAACTTATTTGTAAAGGAAGTTTCATCGGCAATGACCGTGCTCTTTATCATATGACTAAATCTAGTTTCTAGAATCCAGGTTTTAAATTGAATGTTTTTAAGTGAATGTATATTAGTGTGAAGCACAATAGAATATGATTTCATAATTTTTGCGCTATACAAATGACATGTATTTGTATATTTGTATTAAATATATACATAATATCAAAATGAAGGAAATACATTTTACTGGAGTAATCAAAAATATCAACATGTACCTACTGCCGTTGAAAGTGACTGCTAAAATATCCATGAAACTTATTTCACATTTTACAATATGTGCGACATAGCTATTTACTCACTAGTCACAAGAATGGAGCAAAACTCATTTTAAATCAATTTGTAAAATGATACTAACGCACGGTGCACAAAAGCATAACATACATCGAGTGCTGTGACCCGGGATGACTGGCGTTCATCATTTATCCCAGCTGTAACTCATTAATCACATGACAATAATACAATGGTGACTCTTTGTTGAATGTGTAAGTGACTCAAACGAATACACAATTTATACGGTCTATGTTGGTGAAATTATCTCAATCAAATTGCAGAACTGTTGAATGTAGTATCCATATGCAAAATTATTCAGAAAATATTTATAAATATATTCAGAAAAAAATCCGCCTTTCTACGTTCCGATAAATTTCTTTTTCAAAAGGTAAGCGAATAGTTATGAAGTAAACAATACCACGAATACTAAAAAGAACACAAATAAAATCACAAATAACACACACGCAAATACCAAATATGGTATTCCAACAATAAATCACAACTGATACTGCTCACTATACGGAGATTGTTTGAAATGTATTTGAAATAGATCATAGGCGAAAGATAAAAGTTACATCACGAGTCAAAATATATCTTACTTAGATGTATACAAAACGAAAGCTCGTGGGTAAAAATAGGGTAAAACATTTGTAAATCTTTATTCTAAATGTTGTTCAGTCTTTTAAATGTATACATGTATACACACTCACCTATTTGCACCATTATGTAGGTAATTTCTTTATCCTCGAAATAAAAGCATACACTATTCAGAAACACGTCTCAACGCTCTTATGTTCAAGCAGCTTCACTTTCACTTATTTATAAATCAGACATGTATCGTTTTCATTGTTGTTAATGTTGATTAGGTATGACAATGTCAACTTAGTCACTCATTAATTGTGCAACAATTTATTGTCATTTCTTTGACTTGAAAAAGTATTTAAAATTAACATTGAACACTATGTATTGCAATTATAGTAATGCTTCACTATTACCACTGTCGTACTTGTCACTAAAAGTTAAATAAAAAAATTCTCGCAGAATGAATTATCCTCTGCACAGGTAACTGTAACTATCGACAGTTAATATGACATGTATCGCTTATTGAATAAAGTCCTCAACTAACGTTTGTGCCAGAAGTCCCTTGCAAGTCAATTAGAAAGTTTGTTATATTTAAGATTAAGTTACGTCAAGTACAAGCATTCTATTATTGACCAACACAATAATCCACCTTGTCATTAAAATGCTGCCTACATCCATAAATTCTGAGACTAACGGTGTTTTATGAAGCTACAAGTCGTGTTGTTATCGAGGGAAAACTCAGCCAATCAGAGAAGCTAGAGAGATCGATAGGCACGCGCTTCACTTCCAAACATCCGTTGGCAAAGTGAATTATGATCGATAATGTACGCTATAATCTAGACTCTAGCAGGACAAAAAACGGACGGAAATCATTTCAAATCTATAGGCCAGTCTGTCACGACAGTGACCTATTCCCTAAACAACATTTAGCATTGTTAGTCAGTGAACATTAGTCAGTATGGGAATGATTATTTTTATGGAACATTTCCCATAAGCTGAAAGTACGCACAATGGTTATAAGTTAGCGGTGCCAAATTCGCGAAACTAAAATTCTAAAACCGCAGCATGTTTGGCTGAACAAATGAATCTTAATCAAACTAAAAGCAATTTTGGACCATAGGTAAAGTTCCATTTTTTGGAGACTCTTGATTACGTCAAATGTGGACGCATATATCTAAGATCCAAACTTCAAGGTGGTAACCACACCGTACAACCCGATACAAAGAAAACAGATGGCACTAAGAAGATAGCTGTCTGTGTTTATGAGCTCAAAACTCGCGGAAGTAAGTATCGCTTTTTTAAATTCTTTTTGCGGGGTCCGACCAAAACAAAGTGGACACATTTATTCGCAGTTAAAAGATGCATCAGTACACAGAATTCAAAGCAAAACCGTGTATTATTCAGGGAGAAATCACGGAAAATGTGTGCGATTTTTACGAAAAACGCGATGTTTGAAACTTTGACCCCTAAAAAGGTATTTTTAAACAAATCCTAACCCTCTTACTTATACTATGATGAAATAACATCCATCCCCCGTCTATATGCAGATTTCCACACTTTTATTCGTCCTTTTCGCTGAGATATTGAAGTTTAATATTTTCTTCCGCGAGTTTTGAGTTCATTGACACAGACAGCTGTCTTCTTAGTGTCAGCTGTTTTCTTTGTATCGGGTTGTACAGTGTGGTTACTTCCCTAGCATTTTTAGACAGAACAGAACAGAACAATTATCCAACAAAGGCTAGAGGCAACTGTTGTGAGTTATTATTTGTGATAAACCGTCCGTTGCGTTCATTTGAAATGCTATTATATGGATCATGATGACAAAGCCTAATAAAAAGGATTGCATTTAATTATGTTCATGGAAATATTTTCATTATAAAACGTTAGTACTAAAACACTGCACAAATTTGTTTGATTTATTTCTTGAAATGCTTATTCGGTACATGTATGTTTCACAAGAATTTTTAAGAACATACTTAATTCTAAATCGCTTGCGTATTGGCGTACTCGCCAGCTCAAGAAAACGTGAAAATATCAATTTTGTTTTCACCATTCTGTCTTATGTCTGGAGTCGGACATAAAATAAAAATAAAGACAGGATACTTAACTTTCTACGTTGTAATTATGTAAATCGCAATATACCGGTCGGCAAGTGTACGTCACTGCAAGACTTATTCTTGAAATAATGCGTAGGTGTTTCTAGTACAGTGGACAATACTCACAAATACTTGATTAATATTAATACTTTTTTCTCGTTTGTCAACCGTATTCAACTAGGCTCTTAAATCTCCCTCTGGTATTAGATATATAGAATAATTGCGTGATAGAATATAATTTTATAGCGAGTAAAACCTATGCGAGTAGTCTCGCGTGCATCGATGCTTTACACCTGGCACGTTAAAGAACCAAGAAATCTATTCGAAACGAGCTAGGGTATCGCATCCGGATTCCTTGTATCTCATGTATGTCTCTAAAAGTTGCGATAATGTCTCAAAGTGGAGGCCGCAATTACTTTTGAATATTTGTATAATGTTAATGTGTTTATGCTGCTTCCTAACACAGCTTATACTTATACCATTGGGCATTAACTTGGGTACATGTCCGTGGTTTGTTTTTGAAGATTACTTATTATTTACATCCCTTCGTCTCCTATAAAGCCTGCTTTTGTTGTCTTAATATCTTGGTGATTCTCTGTCTGGTAAAGTTCCGCTCAATGATATCGTTCAATAAGGGAGAGATTATCATCAGACTGAAAATTGACACCACTGACTGAAAATAGTATGTGGAGTTTATTACAGCACAGTTTCTAAGGAATAAAAATTGAAATTCAAGCTTTCAGATTATCAAAATCTAAAATTTGAGCTGACATTTCTATTTGATATTATTTTGGTTCAACCGGGTTTGATGTGCCTACATGTACATATAAAACAGCAACCGCACATAAACAACAAAACTATCAGTCGTTTATGTCGTAATACTATAGTACAACGCTATCAATTTAATTCAATTTAATATTTAAAAAAAAACACTTAACAACATATAAGAGTCGTGCTAATAAACGATATACCTTGAAATGGGGGATTATTTTTTTTTGTATTTCCGAGATGTGATCAATATTGTACAACTGAACACATAAAGCAGAGTTGTTCATTTTGCTTTCGTTCCGTTAAAACAGAATACGCATTGTTAAAATTGGCAAATGCACGCAGTGGGTAACAACGATTAATTATTCAAGCAATGTTTCATTCGTCTGAAGATGCAGGCGAAATGCTCGTGCAAATAACATAAATGTAGAGTCTATGTCTGGACCACTCTGTCAATCAACGTTTGAGAATCAAAAACCTAAGGAAAGATAACCTTACAAAATTCAAGCTCATCGATAAGTTCAAAAGGTAGAACTAGATTTTAGTTTTAGTTACGATGTGTGACTTTGTTATATTTACCAAAACAATTTGAGATCTTAATATAAAGTTTAATAAGAAACAAATAGCATTGTACTAGTTATACTTTGAAATTTAGCGTTATACCACTAATTGGTGTGACCAACAGGTATAAGAGCGTATTGAAGCATAATTATAATGCAGTCATGACAATAGCAGCAAATAGCATTACATGACAAATGTAAGCATTGGATAGTTATGGCTTGTTTTATTTGCGGTCGTTCTTAGATAAATATATCAACATGATTTTGAGTTATTGATGACATGCCTTCAAGTTTATAGCATTACTAAATAATATACAAATGTAAAAAACATTTCAGCTTGCAAACTAGGTATCAACAGATAGTATGCTACATATGACAAAAACATATTTGACCTACAATCGAACTTAACATCACCCTAATTTGGTCATTCGCATGTTCAGATTGTATCCCAGGTCATGCATATACATGTACATGTAAAATGTCGCATATCGTGGTTAGCTACATATGCATGAAAAAATGACCGAAACTGACATACATATCGGCATACGTCCATACACCTACATTTGTTTGTACCTTTATATTAAATCCGGTAAACGATCCTTTGCATATTCATTTAAATGGACGCGTAAATTCTTTATTACCCCTTAGTTTTGCATTGAACATATCGGATTATGAACTAGTTCTAGGACATGTTGGAACGCTGTCCGGAAAGTGTCCAAATAACTGACATACACCATGTGTTCAATCCAACAAAAACAAAGTATCGATAGAATTGCAACATATGCCAACAAGTACCAAGCAACAGGCAATACTGTTACTTTATTAGAAGCAACAGAACAAATAATCTGTAGTTTGATGCAAATCTAATGTATGTACTTAGATGAATCAACAGATACCGTCATTTTACATCAATGTCTCGCAATAATATACGATATTCACGCGAGATTTCAACTATCAATTAACAGCACATTTACAAAGTGAGGCAGACAACATTTAGTACATATCTCAGCATACCTGTTATCCTTCATCTGCTGAACCAGATGTCTAGTTTTTCTTGGCAACAATGCACGAACCATAGTGTAATGAGGGACAAAACAATGGTAAACTTAACACAAATCACCAGCCAGTCAGACATCCACGAATCGATAAGAACATTGCAGACGATATTATGTCACTTAAAAGTCTCATCACAAACAGACACTACACATATGCCAATGTTCCTTCTTGAAGCATCTATTTTTGGTACCGTAATGTTGCTATATCCTAACACAGTTACACCAATTAAACATATCATCTCATATTTAACGCTCCATTCAATCTAAGAAAATAGTTAGTCACTTATTCATTTCTGTTTCATATCAGAACACTGGTATTGTCGCGTACTAGACAGAGCTATCGACCAACAAAGCATATCAAGAGTGGATTCCAATCGATGATGGTATTTAATAAACGGAGAAACTACGGAGATAGATTAATGCAAGACAAGCTATCCGCAGTTTTATCTGCTTTTTATGAAGCCAGCAAGTATTGACAAATTTTCAAAGTTTCGAAAAATTCAAGTAAATAGCTGATGCCAACATTAGATCGATACAATCATTATCACGTTATTGGGATGACGTTTCACTGTTTATACATTTAGTGTTGAAAAGTAACAAGTATTCATAGTTTAGAAAAGTGAAGAATTTGGGATTCCTAATGTGTGATTAAGTGTTTTTGTGTTGGTGAATATTGTTTTGTATGCGTTGATTTCGTTATTTTGGTTATGTTATTTTGTGTATGGGTTGTTTGTTTGGATTAGTGTTGTGTGTTTTGTTTTGTGTATGTGTTGTTTTGTGTATGAGTTGTTTTGTGTATGTGTTGTTTTGTGTATGTGTTGTTTTGTGTATGTGTTGTTTTGTGTATGTGTTGTTTTGTGTATGTGTTGTTTTGTGTATGTGTTGTTTTGTGTATGTGTGGTATGTTTAGTTTTGTATGTGTATTGTTTTGTGTATGTGTATTGTTTTGTGTATGTGTTGTTTTGTATGTGTTGTTATATGTATGTGTTGTTTGTGTTGATTTGTGTATGCATTGGTTGTGTTGCTTTGTGTATGCATTGGTTGTGTTGCTTTGTGTATGCATTGGTTGTGTTGCTTTGTGTATGCATTGGTTGTGTTGCTTTGTGTATGCATTGGTTGTGTTGCTTTGTGTATGCATTGGTTGTGTTGCTTTGTGTATGCATTGGTTGTGTTGCTTTGTGTATGCATTGGTTGTGTTGCTTTGTGTATGCATTGGTTGTGTTGCTTTGCGTAAGCATTAGTTGTATTGCTTTGCGTAAGCATTATATATATAGTTGTGTTGCATATGCGATGGTGGTAGTACAAACATTGTTATTATATAGTGCGTGCGTGCGTGCGTGCGTGTGTGCGTGCGTGCGTGCGTGTGCACATATTGAGTGTGTGTGCGTGCGTGCGTGTGGGTGTGTTGAATGTGTTACGTCTATGCAAATGTTTTACCTAATATGATGATTGCGTCGTTTGCGTATATGTTGAGTGCGCGGTCTATGTGTTCATTTGCTTTGAGGTGTTTCTGTTTTTTGATGCGGTATGTTGCTCCGCATTGTGCTGTATTGTCAGGATGTGTTACTCGACTTGAGTTGTGATGTATGGTTTGTGCTGCGTTGGGCAGTGTTGTGTCATATTGGGTTGCCTTGTTGTATGTTGTGTTATAGCATGTGCTATTTAAAATCGTATTCACGTTACAGAGTATGTGCGTAACTTCTTGATGTTTACGTCAAATTTCGATTGTACCAGTTAATGTTGGTTTCGCGTGTACACGCAACGTGCTTGTCATTTATTACTATGTGTTGGTGATGTGTTTGCTGTGATAGAGTAGGTATGGATGTCCATGGTGGGGTTCAAGTCAAGTAATATTAAGTGTACAGTGTTGTCGTTGAACAGTTCAGTTAGGATAAAAAAAACAGTGACACAGTGGAAGAGTCCACTAGTAAGGTGTAAAAACAAGTATAAAAGCTTATACCAACAGTTTAATACCAAACTAAACTCTACCTAAGTGTTTAAGCAATGGTTTTAATCTTTTGGGTATACATTAACGATGACGTCACTGTCAGAATACCATAGCTGGACTATACAAATGAGATTTTATTGATAAATACTTCCTACTGAAAACAACGAACAACTGCCCGCATGAATACGGACAATTTGGCAACCAACAAATATGATTATGTACTTGTTGTAAATAAGTGGAAATATAAGACAAACGGACGTGTTGATATCCATGTATAGTATGACAGTAAATATCTCACCTCGGAAATATATTGACGGTTGCGAACTGTAAGCGTCTGTTATGATGTCACGTTTCGTCTTCAGTTTCGGTCCTATGGGAAGGTCTAATTTTTCACCAGTGCCAAATATGTAATAGCCAGCTCCAAGTTTGATGAACTCACCAGGTCTTCCAGCATTTCTTACAGGTTTATCTAATCCGAAGTCAGCATTCTTTACAAATATATCTTCAATCTTTACATCCGGTTCCGGTACTGTGTCCGACTCCTTCTCGTCGTCAATAGCCTGGTATGCAATACAGGAATTAACTTCATCCAGTTCAAACTCACCAAGTTGCAATTTTCTCAGAAGACACATTCGTTTGAATACGTTAGTCTTGCTTGCAGTTAATTGTGTAGATTCTGACTCAATTATATACGGAACCATATAGTGAATCGTGCGAACCGATTGTGGTTTGGTAATTACGGTCATTGACTCTTCGTGTGTTATCAACGTGTGTTCAATATCGCTGCATTTTGAACTGTTACTATTTGTTGTAGATGGACTGACACAGTCATATTTTATACTATCTTCATCAGCTAGAGAAATGTTATCGAATTCCTCAGCATCGCATTTGTCTTCCGCGAATATACTGTTAACTGTTTCTACAGATATTGTTTCTGAAACACATTCGTCAGCACAGACTTCTAAATGCACCCGTTCATCTTCAGACACATAATCTTTAGCCACAGTAGCATCTTCTGACACATAATCTTTAGCCACAGAAGCATTTTCTGACGAGGTTACGGAATCCACTAGAGCATAGCCAATGCCTTTATCAAGTTCTTCCAATGTCATACTCAAGTCATACGATGTTGGAACACAAATAGTTTGATCTTTCAGATCAGGAATGATATTTGCAGGAAACACATTGTCAGTTACAGTAAGTGGCGAACTTTGAGAGTCGATATTCAAACAGTCTGAATCAGTATAGGCACTGTTAATTATTGCAGCAACTAAAGTATCACTAAGATTTTCCTCATTCTGTTTGTCAGTATTACTGATGTCGGTTACCTCATCCAGACAGGTTTCTTTAACTAGCCAGTTGTTCCCCTTGTCAATAGAACCCACATAACATATCTCTGAATCAGAAAGAGATAGTTCACACCCCTCGACTTGTTCATCACTGAAACAGTTCACCATTTCAGTCTCGGACACACATGTCATGTAATCAGACCCTGAGCATTGAGAAACGTCACTTATTTCTTCAATGATTTGGAATGTGCAATCTAGACCACTTACAATTTCACTGTAATCCAAAATTTCAAACACTTCTTTATCCTCAGGCGAGTAACTATCAGTGCTCGCTGTTGACATAGTTTCACTGCAGGCATTATCTTTCAGTTCAGGAATAGACACATTGTTATCAATTCCCAAAAACGTACACGCCCCTGCTGAATCTGCCATATCACTAGCGTCCGTATGTTGATTATTTCTATCATTAGAACCTCCCTTCCCTTTATCATTATTCTGTTCATGCGTTCCACCTTTGCGTTCTCTAGTTTTACTGTTTCTACCGGTGGCATCATTTCCATTGTTATTACTACTACCCCCACTATCATCATCGTCGTCTTTCTTAAAATCAGAAAAGTAAACATCATTGTCACTATCATCATCTTGACCTTCACCTTCGCTCTCACTATCATCACTACTCTCAACGATCTGTAGCTCAATCTTCTTCTTACGCTTACGTGAATCTTTACCTGCTTTCTTTGAGGCATGAGTAGAAGGTATTTGACACGTGTATTGGTTACTTGAGTAAACATGACTGTTGTTAGACTCATGTTTAATTTCAGGGTTGTTTTCGACTTCCTTTGGTCGCACAAGAGAATTAAAATCGAATTCCAAGAGACTGTTATCTTCATCATTGCTAGATACGCTTGAAAATGTTTGTAGTTTACGAGTTTTGGACGTTTTTGTTTCTGGTTCTGCAAGAATGGTAGCACTTACTTCGAAAATAGGAACCAATTCATCTGTCTTGTTAATGGTCAGGGAATCGTCACAAGTGGCTCCCTCTACTGGTTCCTCGACAATATATTCATGTACTTCCTCACAATCTTCAAATTCTTCGTGATCGGGTTCTCCTCTCAATTGCTTTAAATATTCCATAAAATCTTCGGCCTCGTCATTGGAATCCGCCGTAGAATCGATAACAATTGGCGTCTTGTGAATTGGAGAAACTAGTGAATTTCTTTTAGGTTGACGACGAATGTCCGTATTATGTTCCGTGCTCGATGCTGAAATGTTTTCGTTCACTTCCGGTCCGCGAATATTTCGCGTTTTTAGTATTTTTGGTCTTACAATAATTTCAGTTTCAGCTGAGGGTGCTTCAACAAATTGTTCATAATCATCATACAGGCTATTGTGGACCTTTGTTCTATCGTCTGCTTCATTCGAGGAGGTACTATGTTGCTCTCTGTTACGTGCTAAAGATGTGTCAGATGGTCTCCTCGTGTTAACAGGCGAGTGAACGTCTTCATTATTACCCTTGTTGTTGTCGGAAGATCTGCGTGTTGGACTTTCTGTTGATAACCTTCTATTCCTTGTCGGGGACATAACATTGTTCTTTTTCCTGGTACCGAACAATTCTCTCCTTGATTCACTCTGTGATTTGGCTGTTTCAGTCACAACACCGTCCAGTGCAGGTGAGAACTTTATGGTTACCGTAACATTATCTGACGGACTATTAGACTCAAATGTTGAATCGTAATCGTCAAAATCAGAGAAGTTACCTTCATCATTCCCAGCAGTGTCACAAACTGTAATTAGTGGTCTATCGTGTGTGTTTAAGTTTCGATCAAAACCATTTGGAAACAACACTTCCATAGTGTTCACGGGCTCTGCGCGTGCCACAGTTCCAACCTTATTATACTGATTAGGATCCATAGTTAGTCCTCGTTGATAATTTACGTCATAAAATCCATATTAGCATTATACACAATAACACACATCCTAATACAAGTAGTCCAAAAGACGAGGTCAATAAACGTAGGTTACATATTTACGAAATTTAGAAGAGTATCTGTATTGTCGAACAAATGCTCGAATAATGTTACTGTCTTGTTAGCGACGTTTTAGGATGAATATTTAACACAAAGTTAGTTTCAGGTGTTATACATGTTGTAGTAGTCAACATGACAAAGTATTTAACGAGTACGGCTAATTTCTTGTTGATGAATCATTCGGTACAATACGTTGACATGTGTAAAGCTGGTTACTAAGATGTGAATGTCCAGGGTGGGTTAAAATTACTGACACTTGGATTAATGACAATTTATACGTCCCTTCGCGAAAACAACTAAAACAACCGTGGATAACCCTCGGGCAACCTCATTTTTTATTTGGGAAAAACACACATTGTCAGTCTAGTTCAATCTCATGGTTGGGGAGGCAGATAACATTTTTTCATTCGTATCATATTATACCATAATATATATGCACAGATATGGTGATACCTGGGCTATCACAGCATTCATCGTATATACTATCATATTTGTATACTATGTAGTTACACCGAGTCAAAACATAAAATATATACTTAAGCTTTACAAAGATATAATTTTTTTCTGAAATGATGTTTTCAATGATGAACATGTACATAACATTAAATGCTTTTTCAGAGTATCGATAGGAAAACCTGTTACGTCAGTATTTTGAAAATCACCGGACTCTCTGTCTCCTCAGCCAGGGAAAACATATTTCTTGTGTTGCAATAGACGTGACTTGTAGGTTTTACACCCAGAGTGATGTTGTTAGACACATAAAACGTATTATTTGCTTATTAAAGTGCCATTCTCTAATTAATATATGAAAGTTTTACCAATGACACATCATTGAATCGAAGTATTGGTATCACCAATTTCACAGATAAATATCCGAAATATCGCTAAAATACACACATTTAAGGGGAAGAGACTGTTTTCATTTTGGTTCAGAGTATTCCAGCATGGTCATACGCTTATACGACCAAGGCAGGGGAGAGCACTGTGTTAAATATGATATGATTGTTATACAAGAGTATTCGCAACTTCTTACTTATTTATGTGTACATTATTCTTAAATATATTTATACATTTCTATTCTTTAGTATTTAAATCATTTATCTGATTAAATTATACAAAACTATTTTAAATATTCTGCTATGAAATTGGTTAAATTTCAAATAAATATTACAAAATACTTAGTATAACATGCTTTATTAGCGATTAGGAATTTTTCTTGATCCAGTAATGCTAAGTAGGCTTCTTATACTGTATTCTACTAGTCTTGCTATTTTTAACACAATTACACGAATTGAACATATGTCGTTTTAAGCCGATGTTAGCAACACAACATTCAACCTCAGGGCGTGATATTCTCTTAAACAGACAGAGGGTCTCGAAGTTAGATGAACGCATTCTGAATTACGTTTTGAACAAATAAGTGCCATTGTAAACAACAACGATTACTTAGTATGTTACATTAGGAGAAGCAACCTGCATACTTTGAGAGAGACATGTACGCTGTGGAGAGGTAGTACTGGAGAGGAGAACTTATGTGTGTCCGAACAGCTTCAACAGAGGGATCTATATAATGTAAAGTTCAACAGTTTATGTGTTGCTCATAAGAGGGTGTTACTATGCAGTGGGCTCTCTGGATAATGGTTCCCGTACATGCACGTATATACAACTATGATTATTTACACGAAATGCATCATGGTATTTGTATTCATACATGTATACGTTAATTTTTTTGTCACGATGATACACATGATTAATAGGAGATAACTTGTGTATCCATCTACCGTTTTATATTAAATAATCTCCCTTTGTCATCAGTTCTTAAAACACAGAGCAAAATATGACCTATATGTATCAAATGGTCCATATTGTGTTGTTGATTATTTACGTATGTTGTCATTATTTAGTTAATACCCTGACTAACAGATCATACTTCGTTGGATGTTACCAGACTCATAGATCATACTAGTACGGAGGGTCTGTGTTACAATGTAGGGACAATGATGAATGCTAGTAACTACCGACATTCGTTTACTTCACGTGTATGGTTGTCGGTTCATTCAAGTACAAGAAATGTTTATTAGCTGTAATGCATGTCAAAACGTATAGTTTACAATGCACAGCATACCTTAACCTCACCGTGACATGCTGTAATCAGTAAGATCTTAAATATCTGAATGTAGGGAAATAGCTCAATCGACGCAGAATAATTAGTAACTAAAAAGAAATGAGGAAATCGGACAGGGGAGGCAGCATTCAACTTAACCACCCGATCATAGAAAAACAGTAACATCACAACACATCTAAACAGGGCAGTGCCCACACAAAAGCTAAAGAAATGATTAAAAGCCCTTTAACATTGAGTCGGGTTTGGGCAAGAACTGTGACATATTGCACAAACTATTAAGCGACCAAGATAGTGCTCATTCTTGGCTTTTGCGAGAGTCAAGTTGTTCTAAACTATATATATATGCGTTTACAAATTTCACTTGTCAGTAATATCCACCCTGAATAGTATACCTAAAAAAACATTAAAAAATAAAACAAATTGTAGCAAAAAACTTGCTCGCCGACGGGTAATCGAACCCCGGTCTCCCGCGTGACAGGCGGGGATACCAACCACTATACTATCGAGGATTGCAGATTCTAAGCGATAAAGAATAAATACAAAACGGTTAAGATAATCGGTTAGCTATTTTTGTAAAGCCGGGTACGACGTGTAAATATTGCAATGATTACGGTATTTGGCATGTCCCATGTGGTCTAGTGGTTAGGATTCCGCGCTCTCACCGCGGCGGCCGGGGTTCGATTCCCCGCATGGGAAGATTTTTTTCTAACATTGTTATATAAGTTTATTTACACAATTGAATTTCATATCCGCCTGTAAATAGGACCATAGCTAGTTTGTGATAGAAAAAAATCGTGTTTTTTAAACATTTTTCTGTAATTACTAAACCTACATGTATAAAATTTTGCACAGATAAATGAAATATATCTACCTATACACACTGAAATTTCAGCAATATCAGAATTCAGTTAAAAAACTTTTGTTCTTAATAAGTTCTATGTAACATATTTGTAGTTTTGAATGAAATATCAAGTAAGAAGACTTGCAACAGCCAATTTTACGGTCATGTGATACGCATAACGATATGTTTACGTATTTGCTACCTACTTAATATAACACACGCGAGGGCCGTTGTTGTAGATTGTTAACAAGCAACACACCTAAATAACCTGATTCATACTGGCCTCCTAAGTCTCGTCTTCATAACAGTTATGTCAATCCCGACGATCACGGGGTGTAACGATTAAATAATTGATAATAAATCATCAATGGAATACCAGATTACCTCCCTGCGTTAAACTGCCCATGTATACATGTAATTTCAACGTATAATAAAGAATAAATGTCTTTTAATAGGTGACTAAAAATTCGGTAGGAAGTTATGGCAGTTCTGTGTAATTTTTTACCAAAATCTGATGAATAGATTTTTAGAAATGTTACAACAACACAATTTTTTCTACCGCAAACTAGCTATACCATGTATTAATATAAAAATACTAACGAGGGAACGTAAATGCCATTCGAACGAACAGCGATAATTACTGCTTAATAAGTTAAATCCCAGTTAAACCTAGTTTACCTGGTGGACGAAATTATGTTATGACGGTTATCATTTAATTTTGACCGGACTGTAATTCCTTTCCCAAGAAATAATAGTCGAAATTTCACTGAATGAGCCTGAATCAAGTTTACTTTGTACCTTGGTTCCCCGGCCCCTGACAACTAAATACTGTGCTCGGGGTATTAATTCAGTGAAAAAGTGAGGAAGCTAGAAGGTAAAAACACGGTTATCCAACGCCTATCCCGGGGTGAGGCTGGCATGTAACTGACTGGTGCATAAAACTCTTACAAAATCGTTTGTGGTTTCCTCAAATACATGTACCAAGATTATGTAACAACTGCTTTTCTATTCAAACAAAAATTAACGTTTCAATGTTGAAACCAGGAATATAATTGCATTTTCTTTTGACGGTAAATACTCTTAAAAAATTTAAAAGCAGGTGACTGTAACAAAATATTTGCTCCCCGGTCTCCCGCGTGACAGGCGGGAATACTTACCACTATACTATCGAGGAATACATTGCGATAATAATTAAATCCAAAATAACCTAAAACTATGACAATCGGTGTTATCGGTGGGGATAATCAGCGTGTAAACGTGTGTAACTCTAAATATTGGAATTATTACACACGTAAGCAAGTCCCATGTGGTCTAGTGGTTAGGATTCCGCGCTCTCACCGCGGCGGCCGGGGTTCGATTCCCCGCATGGGAAGATTTTTTCTTGCATTTTTTTTGTAATTTTAAAATGTGATCAATTTAATCTTATGTGTGTCAGTTTTCAATCTTGATTGATATAAGCAAACAGTTGTCCTTTTATTCGATCAATTTCATTTATAAGATGCATACACATGAAAGATGTCCACAATTATATCAAAATATGATTTTCCTCTGGAGCCTACACATGTGGTATAAACCATGGACCAGCAGCATAAATATGTATACCACGAAAAGAAGAATTATGAAATTATATAATTGATTTGGAACCTTCTGTCATTCGAGTAAAGTTTGCCCAGGATAATGTGGTGTTTACAAACATTGATCGCAAAATGTTGCAAAATTGGTTACTTAATGGTTCCAAATGATGTCGCTTTTCTTGACATCCTGAGCGCACTATAACGAAAACCAAATTATTTAGAAAACACGGCCTTCTATTCGATTTCTGTGCTTTATAATAAAAGCCTCGGCCGAAACGTTACTATAATAACAATAATTCTACAGAATACGTGTTGTTGTTGAAAAAATTCCCTATTATTTTGTGCTTTATAATGAAATTTAAGGAAATCAAATACTTTGTGATATGGTAATAAAGAAACATTCCTGGTTATAAATAAGTCATAAAATATGTAATCGGTGGTGTGGTCATGGTTAATGTTCATTGGTGCATACGAATAAAATACAAGTTATAGTTCGATTTCGAGCATTGAGCCGTGACTGCACTTTTAAAGTTTAATAAATTCGCCGATTAAAGGTTGTTGCGGGATTGACTAACTGCGCTAAATTGCCAATTGATAAATTACACATATTAGTAACTATCATATCTTTAAACCATGACTATTGAAATCAATAAATCACGGGTTACCCGCCCAAATAGAATCGTCTTTAGAAAAGGTCATGGCTCAGGGTTCAAATTGAACTATAGTGTTTAATGCATGAAGTATAGGTGATTCAAAGATCTCTGTCACAACCGCGTAAACAAACATTCAACCCGGTCGATTATTACAGGTTTCTCAGGATTAAATTTTACCATCATAAATACACTTATATGATTACAACTCTAATGGTCCTAAAGCATAGCGGTTATACTTACTGCATTTAGCTATTAAGAGATGGACCATTTTGGCGGTTATGACAGACATCTTTGAATCGACAATAGTGTACATGGTATCGAGACATGTTATTGCTGTACTGTATAATTATATGTATAAGACACGTGCTTGCTCCGTTAATACTATATAACCTGTTAGGCAGTCATTCAACATACCCGTGTATCCGGACAAGACGTGTCCCAAGCTTGTTGCAACTTTTACCACAGCCTAGTATGTTAGCGACCATCTTAACAAATCTTTCCGGGTACGACGGTTATATCAAATGTGGCAGTTTAATAAAGATGATTTTCTATATAAATATGTTTTGCAGAAGCATGAGCTAGATGGCTGCTTACTTCACGTACTCACAAACCCAGCTGTCACTGTGCCTGTAGGCCCGGTACCAAGTGGGTACTGGAGCGTCATTGGTATGTGGTCATAATTATAAGACTAACACCTTAGTCTCAGATTAAGATTGTCACCTTTTAACGTTAATATAATTAGATTAAACGTATACCTGATCCATAATAATAATTAATATGTCAGTCTAACCTTTAATTGTCGAATGTGTAATCAAGTCGTAAGGCTCTGTGGAACACATTACAAGTACGAAAGCTTGAAAAAAGTGTATAAAATTATGTTCTTTATTCACTTCCTCGTCAACATGCCACTGTACTCAACATGTCTATATCATGGCATGAGAATACAAGACTTATCATGTGACTCACATCTCAGACCCAGACTTTTATCTCAGACTCGAACATCAAAGTCACAAACTATTATCAAGCTCACTCTCGATTCCCAGTCTCACACTCAAATCTCAGACTCACGCTCAAAATCTCAGACTCACGCTCAAATACCATACTCAGATTTCAAAGAATAGATCATTTATCGGACCTATGGATATACAGCTGAATTATATGTACATGTAACCATTTATACGCCGCCTTCTACTAATAGTAAGTGTATTATGCATTGAGAAACAAATTTCACTACACACATGACAGACACAGTATCAATGTAACATATAACTACACCAATATCAAGTTTCAGATGCTGATATATCGGATAAATATATAATGTTACCATAAACTATGTTTACTACAAACATATATGTAAATATGACACATACTTTCAGACAATATTCAGCTCATATCTCGTATGTATAAACAACATCTGATCGGATGTATTGTTACGTATCTTAAATAATGAAAGTTTTGAAATAATACTGTAAGCTACTCACTTCTTCCATTTGTTAGTGGGGTATGCCCGGAATATGTGGGTAGAACCTTATGTTCCGTTCTCACGTCCCCTAGAGGTGTGTATGGTGTATAATATAACCTCTCCCTGATCCCTGGTTCCATGATTTATTCCGTACACAACACACAACTTTAATATTCCCAACTGGATAACTGAATAAAACGTTCACTACCAGTAGACCAACGTATCGTTCAGAACCGGTCCGGTGTTGTACCGTTCACTACCAGCACACTCGTGTATTGGTTACTACCGGCACAAAATTGTATTGTTCACTACCGGCACAAAATCGTATTGTTCACTACCGGCACAAAATCGTATTGTTCACTACCGGCACACAGTTACAATTTTAGTGTTCGCTACCAGTTGACCACACAATTGTCCACTTCCGGATACACAAGTCGTGTGTTCACGACTAGCACACCAGTACAGGCATTAGGTAGAAGAAATTATCAGCACACCTTTAACGTTAATTCCTTGGTGTATGAAGTACAATATTTGTAGCATAAATAACTCTCATTCCGATTATAAGCAGGATATTTAAATAAAGAGTTCTTTCAGTGGTTAAACGTAACTTATAGATTATACATGGATAAAGGAGAGACTTCAATAACTGCCTACACCTCAACCTATCCTTATTAAAATCTGTGTACATAAAAAGTTTGTCATGCAAGTTTGAACAACTGAGGGAGTAGCGGCCAGATATACTCAATCAAAAGATGCATCGCATGCATTTCACGGTGAGAAGTGTAAATATCCCAGTTGAAATCAGTGATGTGTCTAATGTAGGTTTTTACATTTTTTGTTTGCCCGGCTATTAGTTTAATCATAGTGTAAATTTGAAACGTGCAAGTATGCGTAGACACTAGGTCCTTGATACAAAGTGTTAAACTGAATATTTGAGATATAACCATACCATAAAATAGAGATATTTAGACACACACGCTAAATAAGTTAAATCATGCAAAATACTTGCAAGTTAACAACTTACCCAAAGTAAAGTATGTGATATTTACATTTACATTTGTAATTTGATAGATGTGTATGGGTTGCACATAAGAGACTAATACTGTAGACATTAAGCCACCCAAACTCATGTCTGACTAGCGCGATGTGAGTACGTAGGTTTGTTGGAGGCTCGGAGAAACTGGTCGCTATTCCAGTACAATTACATAAATACGTGGCCATGAATAACACACATACGACGGAATCTTAATAAACATGTTTCAACGGTTGTAGTTAATATAACTACGTGACAGTATAAATTACATACATAGTGTATATGTTTTCAAATTATGATTAAAAATCTATTAACTACTTTATCAATATTTTCTTATCCTACCGGGCATTTAATCCGTTTACCGACCAGCACTACATTGATCTTTGACAAGCAGTTTCGTAGTATAAAAGGGTCTGGGCATGATCGAATCTTAACAAGAACGAACACTAGAGGACAGTCGTTCGAGTTGTTGATTGTGAAATACGTCGAACATGCTTCGTATAATTAAACTGAATTTTAAACTATTTTAATTGAAACTAATGTTTTTATAGTTTTCTTGTATATTAATACTTGCCTTATTAAATAAAAACATGATATACGTGATTTTAACGCAAGATTGTTTATGTATTCTGTAAAAGTTATTGTGGTACACTATGATCAAGCGCTGGCTGATGTAATAATTCAGGCGAAACCATAATTCTATATGATTATGGTTGATGTTGAAATGTGTATCATATAAAAAAATTATCTGATTGACGAGATAGGACAGGATGGTTTGGGCGGTGATATGAGGAAATATGTTATGTCATTTACAAGGCAATAACATCGCTTATACAATAACTAATGTAACCTTAATCACATCACGTAATATCTAAGTACAGTTATCATGTCGTCGATATAAGATGACGTCGTCAACAGGGAAATCAATTGACTGTACGGAAGTGAATGCTGGAAAGAAACCAAATCGAACATGAAACCACTGTCACCTCAGCTGCCTAAATCTGCAAAATGTTTTTAACAAAACCAGTGTCTGAAACAAACAACTAATAGATATGACAAATTTCAAAATTCAGATACGGTTTCGAACTTGTATGGACATGTTTTCAGAATTTCGCGGTCAAATACCTTCATTGGACACCTCAGGGCAAGAGACCAAGAATAAGACCAGAGACTTAATATATTACGATGAACAATATATGCGATTCCCCGCATAGGAATTAATTTTTCGTTCATTTTTTTTTGCAAAATATCAACCAAATTTGGCGTCTGATTACAAACAAATAGATTGCTAATGGAATTTAAAACAGTGAACCAATACCTCGGGACTTTGAAATCACTAAATGCTACAAATCCAAGACGAACTTTAATAAAAGTCGAAAACAAAAACAGTCGTGAGTGTTTCTCGTCGTCTTTTTTCTACACAGTTGGAATAAAAAGGTCATTTACAAAGTGGAATGAACACATATCTTTTAAATACTAAGCACGGGATATCATCAACATTTACTGAAACACGTAAATCCGTTTTCAATAGCTGATGAAAAAAATCCAACCTCAAATTTTGACTTAAAATATGCTCCCCGGTCTCCCGCGTGACAGACGGGGATACTTACCACTTTACTATCGATGAATACAGTATTTAGTATCAAAGCAATACGTGCTAAATACAAAACGACAAAAACGATCGGTGTATGTTAATCTCTGTAAACGCGGGTAGCTCTAAATACCGCAATGTGTATTTGTACTAGCAAGTCCCATGTGGTCTAGTGGTTAGGATTCCGCGCTCTCACCGCGGCGGCCGGGATTCGATTCCCCGCATGGGAAGATTTTTTCTTTCTATTTTTGCAAGTAGAAAAGAAAAGATTGTTATTGGTAACAGTGAACCAATTTCTCGTGACTTTGACTAAATGCTACAAAGCTAACCAAGACGAAATTTAATTCGAGTCGAAAACTAAAACAGTCGTGAATGTTTTTATCACCGATTTCTATGAAACATACACAGGTCTAAGGGGAAACTTATTGAATTTCACGAAATATAGGATCGTTTTTCTAACATCTGCAGATTCAATACTTCTTCTTTTCCAAGACTTCACATAATGCAGAAAAACGGCCAAGTTATTTACAGGGCCCTTCATTTCGTGAAAAGCTTGTAGTTTTCTGTTAGACTGGCGTATGTTTCATGGAAGTAGATATAGAAATAAAGCACTTGCGTCTATTCTTGTGCTCCAGGGATAGTAAGATTAGTCTTGGATTTGTAGCATTTAATGAAGTCAAAGTCAAGCCATGCGGTTTAGCTACGCAGTTGGAATAAAAAGGTCTTTTACTAAGTAAAATGAACATACGTATTTTCAAGAATTAGCACGGGATATCATCAAAATTTACTGAAAGGTAAAATTCGTTTTCAATATCTGGTAAAATAAAATTCAACCTAGAATTTTGACGAAAAATATGCTCCCCGACGGGGAATCGAACCCCGGTCTCGCGCGTGACAGGCGGGGATACTTAGCACTATACTATCGAGGATTACATAAAATAGGAATAAAACGATAAGTTCTTAATACAAAAGGACAAATACGATCGGTGCACATGTTAATCTCTATAAACTGGAGTAGGTCTAAATACCACAATGTGTATTTGTATTAGCAAGTCCCATGTGGTCTAGTGGTTAGGATTCCGCGCTCTCACCGCGGCGGCCGGGGTTCGATTCCCCGCATGGGAAGATTTTTCTTTCTATTTTTGCAATTCGAAAATCTTCGTCTTTTTCTATGAAACATACACCTGTCTAAATGGAAAATTATTTGCTTTCACGAAATATAGAATTTTTGTTAGCAACTTAATCGCTGTTTTCTAACATCTTGTAAAACCTTCGGATGTGTTGACCGCAATCGGGCTGCAGATTCAAGCCTTCTTCGTTTCCATGACTTACATAATACAGAAAAAAACCAAGTTACTGATAGGGCCCTTCATTTCGTGAAAAGTTTACAGTATTCTGTTAGACTAGTGTATATTTCTTGGAAGTATGTATTGAAATAAAGCACTTACGACTATGCTTGTGCTCAAATGATAGACAGATTAGTCTTGGAATAGCAGCATTTAGTAAAGTCAAAGCAATTTAGCTACACAGTTAGAATAAAAAGGTCATTTACAAAGTAACATGAACACACATCTTTTCAATAATTAGCACGGGATATCATCAAAATTTACTGAAACGTAAATTCGTTTTCAATATCTGGTAAAAATAATCCAACCTGGACTTATGACTAAAAATATGCTCCTCGGGGAATCGAACCACGGTCTGCCGGGTGAAAGGCGGGGATAGTTACTACTATACTATCGAGGAATGCATGATAAATAAATGCTAAATACAAAACGACAAACACGGTCGGTGTATGTTAATCTCTGTAAACGTGGGTAGCTCTAAATACCACAATGTGTATTTGCAATAGCAAGTCCCATGTGGTCTAGTGGTTAGGATTCCGCGCTCTCACCGCGGCGGCCGGGGTTCGATTCCCCGCATGGGAAGATTTTTTTCTTTCTATTTTTACAATTAGAAAATAATACAAATGTACATTGTAATTGATATTTAAACAGTGAATCAATTTCACATTACTTTGACATTTCTAAATGCTACACATCCAAGACAAAATTTGATTCCAGTGGAAAGCAAAAACAGTCGTGAATGTTTTTCTTCGTCTTTTTCTATGAAACATACACCCGTCTAAGTGGAAAATTATTGGTTTTCACGAAATTTAGAATCTTTGTCAGCAACTTAAACGCTGTTTTCTAACATCCTGTAAAACCTTAGGATGTGTTGAACGCAATCGGACTGCAGATCCAAGCCTTCTTCTCTGTTAATCTCTGTAAACGTGGGTAGCTCTAAATACCACAATGTATATTTGTAATAGCAAGTCCCATGTGGTCTAGTGGTTAGGATTCCGCGCTCTCACCGCGGCGGCCGGGGTTCGATTCCCCGCATGGGAAGATTTTTCTTTCTATTTTTGCAATTCGAAAATCTTCGTCTTTTTCTATGAAACATACACCTGTCTAAATGGAAAATTATTTGCTTTCACGAAATATAGAATTTTTGTTAGCAACTTAATCGCTGTTTTCTAACATCTTGTAAAACCTTCGGATGTGTTGACCGCAATCGGGCTGCAGATTCAAGCCTTCTTCGTTTCCATGACTTACATAATACAGAAAAAAACCAAGTTACTGATAGGGCCCTTCATTTCGTGAAAAGTTTACAGTATTCTGTTAGACTAGTGTATATTTCTTGGAAGTATGTATTGAAATAAAGCACTTACGACTATGCTTGTGCTCAAATGATAGACATATTAGTCTTGGAATAGCAGCATTTAGTGAAGTGAAGTCAAAGCAGTTTAGCTACACAGTTAGAATAAAAAGGTCATTTACATTTAGTAACATGAACACGCATCTTTTCAATAATTAGCACGGGATATCATCAAAATTTACTGAAACGTAAATTCGTTTTCAATATCTGGTAAAAATAATCCAACCTGGACTTATGACTAAAAATATGCTCCTCGGGGAATCGAACCACGGTCTGCCGGGTGAAAGGCGGGGATAGTTACCACTATACTATCGAGGAATGCATGATAAATAAATGCTAAATACAAAACGACAAATACGATCGGTGTATGTTAATCTCTGTAATATTTTTAACGTGGGTAGCTCTAAATACCACAATGTGTATTTGCAATAGCAAGTCCCATGTGGTCTAGTGGTTAGGATTCCGCGCTCTCACCGCGGCGGCCGGGGTTCGATTCCCCGCATGGGAAGATTTTTTTCTTTCTATTTTTACAATTAGAAAATAATACAAATGTACATTGTAATTGATATTTAAACAGTGAATCAATTTCACATTACTTTGACATTTCTAAATGCTACACATCCAAGACAAAATTTGATTCCAGTGGAAAGCAAAAACAGTCGTGAATGTTTTTCTTCGTCTTTTTCTATGAGACATTCACCAGTCTAAGTGGAAATTTTTTTGTTTTCACGAAATATAGAATCTTTGTCATCAACTTAATCGTGTTTTCTACCCTCCTGTAAAACCTTCGGATTGGTCATATGCAATAGGACTCCAGGTACATGCCTTCTTCGTTTCCAAGACTCCAAATAATACATGTATGTTAATCTCTGTAAACGTGGGTAGCTGTAAATACCACAAGCCTTCGGATTGGTTGTTTGTGATAGAGGTGTAGTTTCAAGTCGTCACCTTTTCCAATGCTTCTCTTGGTGATGGAAAAAACAGCCAAGTTGCTGATATGAATCCTCCATTTCGTTGAACTGATTTATGTTTCATAGAAATATGTGTAGAAATAGTGCACTTTTACTTCTTTTTTTACCAAAGTTGGCAAAGTTCGTCTTGAATTTGTAGCATTTCGTGATGTCAAATTCGTGTAGTATCGTTACACATTAAGAGTAAAATGGCCATTAACAACTTTGTAGCTGAACTTGTGATACATTGAGAATGCCGATAAATGATAACCGTGTTATGTGGGTTTTTTATTATAAGGGAGGAAACTCCAACTGTCATGTTAAATAGAATTCGCATTATGTTCTCTTGTATCAATTCTAAATAGTTCTTACATAAACTGTGAAAGAATCTATTTCTGATTTCAAAGTGTGCATTGTCTTTCTCTGCAAAGGTTTGAGAGAAAGTTTCATGGTCATACGACTGTGTCAAATACGTATACATGAACTAAAAAAATAACTTAGATCAGCCAGCGAATGGAGAACAAAAGGTACAAAGAGAATAGTGTTCAACTCTCATGCCCTGCTTGGACGAGGACCTGGTCAAAATAACGAACAATAAGGTTTGAAGAACACTTATGGATGAAAAATTAAGTTTGATAATTATAAATTTATTATACTAGCATTGTTGACGGTTTTTAAGACCTCAAATCAGATATAGGGCAATTTTCTAGTATTGTGATGAGAAAATAGGAATCGGCATGCAAAAGAAAGAGCAAGACACGATCTATGCATAAGAAAGAACACAATGTTGAAGAAGAGCAAAAAGACACACATCATAAACATAAGTCACAAATAAGCTAGTAAATTGAAACTGAACACTTATTTCCAATGGGGCCTTGTGTTTTGCTGAAGGGACAGCAAGTAGAAGAGACAGTGGTGTGATACTAGGATCCAACCCGGGACCTCTCGATCAGTAGTCAAGTGGGTTATCCGCTCGACCACCACGTGCCACCCTTTGTGAAAGAAATGGGGCGGTCTTATTCGGGACTTCAAAGAGGCAAAGGGTCACATCAATTATAATACAGACAGTATAACAAAACTTCTCAGTAATTTCTTTGATTATTTTTGTAACTGCATTTTGTAGGATGTGGAAAATATATACATGGGAGAAAGTTATCTAAAGGGTGTCCATCTACTTGACACTGAGAGTTACAAAAGTGGCTGTAACGATTGACACTGTCCCAAAACTCACACATATCTCACAACTACAATGTTCATGTTTTTATGCAGTGGACATGCCAAGATCATGTATTTATGCAAAGGCCATTGGTGTATGCAACTGCTCTTATTTGTGCAAAACCATTGTGCAAAAGCGCTTTTTTTTAAATGTCATGTGTACAATGTACAACTTTTATTTTTCGTTCCATGAAATTGAGACAGGAAATACTGTCAATGATTGCTGCTTCATAAGAATTTTATAATGTTATTTACAATTATATTGATGCTGGTTTTGATATGTTTAAATTGCAGTTTATATGTGTCTGTGTTTACCTGGGCCATATTTTTTTTCTATGTAAATGGCTAAAGGTATATTTATATGCCGATTTGCTATAAATAAATGGTTAATTGGTAAATGGTCATTTATTGTCAAGGTCATGTGTACAATGGTCATATTTGGAAAGTCCATGACGTGTAAAAAGGTCATCTATGTGCGTCATTTTGATGTTACAATGGAACTCACTTGGAATAAGTTGTTATCATTCTCTTTCATTGACTGACAACTTCAACAATCAGTGTACCAGCATAATATTATGAGAAAGTATTTTAACAAAATGAATGCTTGCAATCAGCAATCATGATGTGATACACAGTCATTTTGCATATATGTTGGTAGGTGATTATTATGTTGATTTCCCGGAATAATAATATTATATCCGGTGTAGGAGAGTTCCTACAATAAATACAAAAATACACGTATATGCATGCACATGTACAGAGAAAGCATATATACAGGTACAAATTAGAAGGAACACAAGGAAACCTATCACTGAGTTTCCCCGACAAAACAATGTGTGTTTCTAGAGCAGCGTCATATACCACTGCCACAGGAAGATGACTCCAAAGGAATAGTGATACTTCCTTTAAGGCGACCTCCCAATTAAAATAAATATAAAAGTCCTGACATGTTCTGTCGGTATCTCGTTGGTACCTTAGACATTAGAACGCCATATCATAAGGATACACCAATTTATATTCACCCATAAGCTATTATTGTTATAAGAATAGAAAATAACCAATCATTATTACATGTATTTAACAGAACAGAATAACAATAAGCTACAATTATTGAAAATAATTATATAGTGCTTTTAAAAAATTAGTTGCGCTGTACAGATGTTTGATAGTTAATGCCTGGAAAGTTTGGTAAGAATCTTAAATCACTAATATACCATTTTAAACAGATGAGTTTTGTGCCTTTTAGGAGACCACCAAAGAGTCAATGTGTTTTTTCTACTGTGAGACTAGACCCCAGGAACTGAACAGAACAACACTTTATTTAATTCAAGATACATAGTACAACATGGATAATATGTTGTAATATAAATATTATGGAATTATAGTTCAATATTATCAGAACAGAACATATCTTTTATTATTCACCCACATTTGACCCAGGTAGATGAAGAATATTGAATGAACATTTGTACAGCATTTTTGAACGTGTAGTTTACATGAAAAGGGGTTATATAAATATTGTATAGCAATAATAATAAAAAAAATAATTTCAAGTTTGATATGATTAAAGATCAGTTAAGGGGGAAAATACGTGTTAGTAAAAACTTGAATTATTGGTACAAAAATATATTATTGGGGGGGGGGGGGGGGTATAAAAGTGTACATTTATAAGTATGCACTATACGATAGAAACATTATTCACTTCGGTAAAACTAAAAACTGAGTTTTCAAATTAATTGGGTGTATTACTTATCAGCATTTCTTCATTCACCATAATTGAATTGATGTCGGCCGTTTGATCAACGATAGTTTGATTCTATTGCTACAAACTCTTAACAGTTTAGAAATTTAAACAATATACATATTATGTAATAAAAATATATAATTATCAAAATTAGTCTAAGTTTGCATCCTGAAGAAAAAGATAGTGATAATATGGCCAATTGTATTCAGGCCTGATTGTATTAAATTATCGAATTCAGTAATTTTCACCTGTTTTACAATGTGATATAATTTAATTAAAGGAAGTGTTCCTTTAATAATTAAATAATTGGATCAGCGGCACTCTTTAAAGCAATGCTGATTAAATAATTGCATTCGTACTAAAATGTTTTAATTGGTTTACAATAGAGGATGTGATATTTACTAATTAAATAATTGGTCGGCTTACAACCTTGATGTTTTTAGAAACACGAAATAACAAGTTAACATTATCCTATTGTGATGATACTGTTGTGAAAATTGCCGTCGGCATTTACACACTGAAAGTGTCATCTTCGATGTTTGACGTTACAGATAAAGATCGCAACTTTACCAAGACTTAACAAATACAATAAGGGAATTTGAATAATCTTTATACCTTTCAAAATGATTAAATTTGACGGGTTGAATTTGAACAAATTGTGAAACAATGTAAACCATTGGCCCCGGGGTAAGAGTACCACCTACCATATACAATGTGGACAATCCTAACTGACATCTACATACATAGTGTTACCACCACGCTGTTAAAATATTGTACTTTCTATAAACGATGTAGATAAACCAACAATAATGTTGTTTGTAGGTAAACAGTTACAAAACAGTATAATAGTCAAAATATGTACATAACCGCTAAACTGTCACAACATATAGTACGTGTACTAAACTGATCCAAATTGCTAGCACGAAAATGGTATGTTAGTTCCAAGAACACTATGTTCCCCTAATATTGAATTTGCGAACATGTATTAAGCATGACAACAGCCACCTGTATCATTTATGTATGAAATGAAGTTTACAATCAAACAAACGTCAAAGTCAGATATATTGCAAGAAATACCATATGTTACACATGCCCACCCATTCCACAAAGCAAATATGTTCAACACATGTACCATTCAAATTTCAGGAAGATTGTACTTACTAATAGTTGCTTATGTATGTATTATAGTGATATGTACCCCTCCAAACAAAACTTGAAGCCATTTCCGAATATCCAGAAGCATGACTGAAAGTAGATTCCCACATCACGTTCATCTTTTAATATAACTTTATAATATCGTGAAAGTATTCTCAGACTACCTTAAACTTGTAGCAGAAGGGGTGGTTGCTGTCTGTCATAAAAATCTGCGAGGGATTGCTCGTATGTAGGATCGTAATTAAACAATAGTTGGGCATGAATATCTGAATATATCGAATCAACATGAATACTTGGGCGTTGTTGTCTTTAGAACAGGACAACTTTTTCACATTTGTACGTAGTGCAACTATGTTACCTTGCTCGTATGTAGGGAAATAGATATGTTAAAGTTCCATGATGTATGACGTCGATGTGTTAAATTGCCCGTATGTATGACGTCACCACATTATATTGCCCGTCTGTATGAGGCCATTTAGTTACATTGCCCGTTTGTAGGACTTCGAGGTATTAATTGCCCGTATGTAAGACGTCAGTGTGTAACATTGCCCGTATGTAAGACGTCACTACGTTACATTGCCCGTATGTAAGACGTCACTACGTAACATTGCCCGTATATAAGACGTCACTACGTTACATTGCCCGTATGTAGGACTTCGATGTGTAAATTGCCCGTATGTAAGACGTCACTGTGTTACATTACCCGTATGTAGGGCGTCACTATGTTAATTGCCCGTATTTAAGACAACACTACGTTACATCGCCCGTATGTAGGACGTCACTATGTTAATTGCCCGTATTTAAGACAACACTACGTTACATCGCCCGTATGTAGGGCGTCACTATGTTAATTGCCCGTATTTAAGACAACACTACGTTACATCGCCCGTATGTAGGACGTCACTATGGTACATTACCCGTACGTATGGCGTCGCTATGATAAATTACCCGTATGTGTGATGTTGCTATGAAGCATTTCCCGAATGTAGGGACGTCAAAATGTTGCATTTTCGTTTGTTTGGACGTTGCTGGCTAAACTACATTGCCCTTAATAAGTTAGATGTTGGAAAGTTTGCCTTGCCCGCATATAGTGACATCCCACCGTATGCAGGTGGTGAAGTTGCTATCTTTGACAAATAAGTCAATAAATTCGAATAAAATCTGAAATCTAAACCAGGAAGCAGTGAAACGCTGGATATTACAACATATTACATAATCAACTTTTATTTCTTTATATTTTATGTCACACCAGTATATAAAAACTGAAAATAATAATAAAATTATATACTTCAATGAATTTAATACCACTATACAAACGCAATAAAAAGACGTTCAAGTACTTAAAACTTCTTATTTGAGTACCCGGTCCATTTCCCTAAATAAATCGCCCGAAGTCTGACCGTCTGCTGATTTGGCCGATAAAAAGCTGCAACAATGCACCCAGAATAACTTGCAATAAAATCTATCAAAATTGTCGCAAATGATGTCATATCTATACTTGTATCAGCGCATCTCTAATTTTCAAATGTTCTTTTGATTTTAACTTTATTGCTGTGTATTTTATCTGACCATTATCTGGCCATTTATCAGGAAAGTTTTGTGTTGTTTGCTGAAATAATCGCTGGAAAGATACAGGTGGGTAGGGGTATAAGATGTAAACTATAACACCGCCACAGGGTCATCTTCCTTATACTGTTGCGAGATACTCAATATCTACACGATTGTCTGAGATTTTCCCCGTGATTTTCCTAGATTGTTCCGATAGTTTAATTTTGCTTTGATTTATGTGCATGCTGATTGACATACTTGTTGATATCTGCACGACTAACGCCACCCATAACATACATGTATGTATAGATACAATGAAAATGCATATCAACACAACATTCTGCCCTGCCCATACATAACAGTATTGGTGCCTTGCAATACATGGTATCGGCACTCGGTTTCAAACATAAGGGTACCCTATATAAAATTATTTGCATTAAAAAATGTTGGTACAACTAGCCAGCTTAGCTCAGTCGGTTGAGCACGAATAGTCACTACTGATCTCGGTGTCGTGGGTTCGAATCCTGGGCTACCAACTAAAATTACTAATAGTCTTTCGAATGAGACTTTAAACCGAAGCCCCATGTATGGTGCTATACGCCTGGCATGTAAAAGAGCCAGGGGTGCTTCTGTGATTTGGGCGTCTTCTGCATCATGCACTATTCCTCCAAAAACTCAAAGTACTTAAACTCTTTGGGGCCCTGTCCATATGGATTATCCAGTGGCGAGGATACAGAAACTCAATAATCAAATCAACTGTTGGTACCCCAAGGAATAAGCACTTGGCAAATACGGAAGACATGTGTCTATGAGACAGGCGGTTTCTGAAATTACATTTCACCAAAAGCCAAAGCAAACCAGATCTATGACAGACTTACATAATTTTATAAATGTTTTCCACTTCTCACATAAGTATTAAACATGTACGTCCGGTTCTATAACAGGTCACATGTGCCATCAGATTTCATAATGCTTCATCATTTGTGATTTCCATGAACGTTACATGAGAGTGTTTCTTTAATTTGTTTTTAAATTTTCATATTTGTGATTTCCGATATTTTATTCATGTTATTTAAAATAACCATAAATTTCCATGGCAAATAGAAAGCCACATGCACCTATGGCCGAAGCATTTCTTGCTCATGTCTATGATAGGTTAACAGGTCGAGATCAAACTAAGTACTATTATTTCATTCAGTAAGTAATTTGTTTCAGTAAAAGCATAACCGTATTGCTTTTCAACTTGATCATTGATATTTTACAAACCACGACCTTGAAGTTTGCTCATGTATAATGCTACTACTAAACAGATGAAAACAGATTGGTTTTGCAGGCATTGTTATTAGGAAAATTGTGGTAGCTTGACTGTGTTCTTTACGAAGTCGGGTGGGGTTTGTATGTATGTCTCAGTATGGCTAAGAACATGTACATATTTAGCAATGGTCTTGGTAGCTTATCCCTGGTCATTGTCTTAATTCTGAATGAACAGTACTGTACTTAGCGTACTTTGTGTGTGATACTAGTCAGAACTTGACGAACATAAATTGTGAAACTGTTGACTTCGGTATGTTTGTTATGACATGTTTTGCCAACTCTATGACATATTTACTTCGACAAGGTGTACATTTTCAACAGAATAGTGTAAAAACAAACGCCATACGTTTCAACAATAACCATTTCCCTTGACATGTATCTCTGCCGACGGCGTAAACTATACAAATACAATAGCGTACAATTGATGGATTGACTTCTATAATTAGTTCTTGAAGTCTTAATTACCATAATTAATCATACCCGGACAGAAAAATAAACCGTACTTGTACAAAGATGGGAAATTAGGCAGTATCGGGTAGCAATTCTCAAGTGATTGACTATTCATTCTTTTAACACAAAATAAGCAAAATAGACCATTCATTAATAAATCGAGGAAGATCAAAATTATTATCGTTTACATTCATTAATTGATATAGCCACCCAATTATACAGTTATTAATTAATTTACCTAAAACGTGTAATTGTAGTATAATATGCGTATATTCTTTATTCAAGTCTCATTTATGTACAGGTGCAAGCATTAGAATTGACAAAACCATTCCAAAGTGAATTATTATAGACATTTGGTACTAAACATACTCACAATAGCACCATGATAACAATAATATCAAAATACTACCATTAAGAATTATTTACATACATTAAATTATGTAATACTAGTATGTATAGATTGATAACGTGTTTATAATTCACATGAAAATACTCTGTTTCCAACAAAAATGAAAAATTGTGGCTAATTATTTACTGTTGAAAACAAAACTTAAATACATTTCGCAAAACGAAGGAATTACTGCCGGTTGTTACTTATAAAAGTCACTGTTGTTTATATTTCGACGTGCATATAAATATGTAAATTGTATTTAACCTATCATCAAAAGTAAAACGTCTGGAAACATAATGCTCACTATGACCATTTTTCATGAAGTATATTACATTCCCATTATAGATGACCCCCCCCCCCCCTCTGTGATTTGATATCATATAGTCATATGTAACAACTAAGATGGTATTGAATATTTGTATACTCATAGATTGTAAACATCTATTGTATTTGAAAATAAACTATATAAAACTATGGCGGCTAGATTGTCCGAAGATCTTGACTCAAACAATACCAAACGAGAAAGCTATGTGTCGTATCCTTTCTATTCGTACAATGTGGGCACTATATAACTTATACTTGTATTAATTGTGAGTTGTGGTGAAGTTCATACTTTTACCCCCGTTCTCGTTGACATGCTCAAACAACCAGGTCCGTTTTGTTTGATATTAGGGCCATGCGATTTATGCAAAACCATCGGGCTGTCACTAGATTTATGCTATGTTTCAGTGAATGATAGGTGACTCGTAAGGTACTCATCGTTAGAGAATTTTATTCTGATGTTCAGATATGTTTCAACTGCATGTTCTTGACAGTAATGCAGATGTAACGTAGATTTGCAACAGTAAGATTTTATTAATTCTGAGTTATGAATATTGCAGCTGTAAATGACTTCAAGTATCAAGATAGACATCGAATTCCTTGATGACGTTTCTTGTACTGTATTTCCTTCCAAATGAAAATGATTTTGAACAACCTCCACTTAATACAAAACAGAAGTTTATTTTTTATTATTCCGCACAGCATCTCAGGACAATAAAAAACAGGTTATACAGATGTTTCTAGTATTTCGATATTAAATACAGAAATGAGTATATAATTGTTTTGCACAATAAAGAAACATACGGACAGGTGGTCATTCTCGTAAACAGAAAATATGCTAGTTTGATTATTGCTCTCAATTCCCCAACCGTCACATCTGTCAATATGATACAGCCAAAACATGCTTCCAACTGACTTACATGTTGGAAAAAAGAACTGGTAACATAGGGATGTATAATTTATGTCAACGCATCTTTAACGTCCCATTTGATGAATCTATAAATACTTTATTTTTATTATAAGAAAATGTGAAACAGTGTACTGCAGAATAAAACAAGAGATTTAAAAAATAGGTCTTTGAGAGAAAAGAGCACAACATGTATATTTTATTTATAACCCAGATGTATACATATACTGCATGGGGAATTAACGTAATATGACTAAACACAAATCTTTGGTATATTTCGTTACAGGAGTGTATATGTTTCTTATGAATAGTACAAATGGACAATAGATACACCATGCGATCCTTCTTTTCTGTTCTTCCGAAGTGTATCACGTTTATTTTAGATATTTGGTGAATCTTCACTGATTTGCAGTTCGTTCGGCAAAATCGTACTATTTATATTGACCAGTTCAATGTCTATAACTATGATTTTGTTTGAAATATGAACTTTTTAACGTAATAAACTGAATATCTGAATCTTTATTGCAATCAGACAACTATAACAGAGAGGTGTTCACCTGTTTCTATAGCTAATATTCGACCAGGTTTCAAATAGTAAAAAGTACGCACTGTTCGTTTAACGATCTAGCACAGTTGTTTCAATAAATACTTAAAGTATTAACTACAGAAATTATTTTACACAAGTTTGTATTGTACTTATGGCATTTTTATGTGTATTTGTGTTGATTCACAGTGTATTGGGGACATTTTGATCGGATAAGCATTTTGACAGACGGTTATTTGGGTATTAAATGGTACCACAATAGAATCATCATCTGAAAAACAAACTTTTTAATCAAATCCATTTATTATGTTTTATTAACCTCGGTCAACTATTTCTTTGAATTTTCGCGCGATTACGAAAAACAATTGAAGCATAAAAGTACCCATTACTTTTTGACAAACGAAAAAGCTTATCCGTAAAGAAAATAGCCATTGGCTAACAAACGTCACACCTCAATTTCTGTTAGCCAATCAAATCGGGTCGTTACGCATCGCGGCGCGCAATTGAGTAAATGCGGACCAAATAATACCCTATGGTTTCCGACAGACCTTACAATATTTCAACTGCGCTCATATGATCTATATCATCGCAACCTTACTATAAGCTAATTTTGGATAGTGACTATTACTATTTCATTCAAAGTTTTGTGATTGACTTATTGAATTAATAATTTATAAATAAGTTAAACACGAGGACAAAGTGTATTGGCGACGTGTTAATTTTGGACTTATATACGAGTTTAATATTTTAGCGCTCTTCTAATTGCGCTATACCAATACGCTTGTTCAAATACGGATTCATTAAATTAAATTAGAGACAAAACGTGTATAGAGAGAGCGACGACACTACTTCACTTATTGAGGACGATTTCGAGTGTTTGTCGGATATTATTTTGTGATTCTTCAAAATGGAGTTACGTTTAGTGTATGTTTTGGTAGTCATGTGTCTGGTAGAGATGTCAGCTGCTTCTTGGTGGTACGTATTGACTTTATTTATTTGACAATTATTTTACTATGATCTTTATTACATAACTTTATTGTCATATCTATGAACATATCTTTATTGATACGCTTTATGAACTGGACTGTGGGTTTAATAGGATATGATTATTACCTGTATCATCATGTACATAATTTTATATAAAACTGTATATTATAGTATATTAAATTATATATCAACTAAAATAGCTATTAAGATTACTATTTCTGATGATGCGCAATCGTTCACTTTCCTGACTACTCATCCTTGGGTACCGTTGATACTTTATCCATATAATAGCGTTTGTTAAATTGCCTCTGATTTCTAATGAAAATAAAACGTCTCTCTTCTGCTAGAATAGAAAAGACAGAATGTGTCCTACATGTTTGTAATTAGAGATAAATTGTTCATTAAGTGAGTGAATTGATGATGTCAGAAATGGGATGCGGGTATGCTGGCGATACTACAAAACCACGTTTTCCAATTTTGGATACATGTCTGAACAACAGTTTTCTTAATTATTGAATAATATTTTTTTTCATTAATGTATTTATTGATACATCTTCATACATTGTAAAATATAAAATTTAGACTCTAGTCTACAGCTGAGGATATATTTAGTCCGTTGATCGCTCCCATGTCTGGAACTACACTGATGTTATAATATATGTATTTTCTTATTGTAATTATGCTGTCTACGTTGATGTTGCATCCATTTTATGTTGTATCTATGTTACGGGTATGTTATCTAGATGAATCTAATAATGTGTGATTATAAATGATGTAGACATATCTATATGATATGAAAGATGGATACACCTTTGATATGTGCAAAAAATGTTTAGCAGTTGTTAAAAAAAATAGTAAATTTAAATATAGAGACCATAACTAAATGGGGTTTTATTTTACTGATGGCTGAATTAATATTGACCACCGTGCAGACCTTGTACTATAGTTTACATGATTTTATGGTATTTGATAAAATAGTGTTATTCTCTTAGATTGTGAGGTCTGTTCACTGTCCTTGATTTGAGCCTGACGAATAAGAGTACTGGTTTCTTGTCCAGGAACCAACTATCAAAAGCAGTTAATACAAATTGTAGGAATTTCACGATTAGGTGCAAAATAAACAAACCTATGCTAACTTTGTCGTCAAAATGGAGTATTAGGTAAATATGTATTTAAATCAATCATTATTTTCGTCACTTGAAAGTACATTTATTGTACAATACTTGTATATAAAAAAATTATAAACGGATGCGGTTTTTTTCAATGGACAGAATGTTTGCGACGTTTGTTAGCACCTTTCCTTTAGTTTGTCCTAATTGTATCAGTGGTTGTTACACGGCGGAAGCAAACACCAATATTTTGTAAAGAATCGATAATTAACTGATCAACATAATCAATAGATCAAAGCGAGAGTAGTTCACCTTTTATGTACATTATAATTGATATGTTTGTAAAACTTTATAATTGAAATTGTAACAAACATATGTCGGAAGGTTAACAAATGGAAGCTAATTAGTCAAACTGCCGGAAACTTCGAATGGTGAACCATTTCGCACTTGTATTGTTCGTTGAAGAGGTGACAAAAGCCCGCTGGTGTTAGCATTATGTCGACATTTCCCTTCTTTTGGAACTTTAGAATATAACAACAGCAACAATGTCTGGAAATAAAAAGCCTTCAACACGCCCATAGTGCCACTAATCAATTGTATTGTAATACCAAAGTGTATATTACATTTGTAGTAATTGTCGTTAAATGGCTGTCTAGCCAATGTTGATACAGAACGTGAACAAAACGTCTCTTTCATTCTTTCTAAATGCAGACAAAATTAATGTAACAATTGATATTTAAAAACGTTATCAGCTTTCAATTTTTACTAAGAATAGTGTTGATGCATTTCTTATATTATTCTGTCTAACAAGACGCAGTATTTCTGTTGTTTTCGTACCTGAAGTAAGTAACTTAGCAAATATGTACTGGTGTTTTTGTTGTTGGTTGAGAGCTATATAACTGTTTATTGGTCGAGTTTCGTCGGTTTGAAAAGCTGCAGACATCATACCTAGATAACGTACCGTTTTATTGACAATAAACGTCCAAATTTTATCTAAATACAACTCCTTAATTCACATTTAATTAAGTATTTTAGTCTAAGCTTCGTGTTGATCGTAAATGCAATTCACGTAAAAAAATCAGGGTTCATTGTTAGCGATGAAAAAAGTTTCGTGAATAAACATAACTTATCGGACGTTGTCGTAAGGTGAATATGAAGTATTTAACAAAATGACAAGCACATTATATAAATGGATGATAAATTGACTTCTACTTTTAATGTTTCTTTTTTACGCGTAAACTCCGTGAGAATTTCTCGTGGCATGTGTAAAAGTATGTGACAGATCTGGCAACCTCCAATCAGTCAGTGGATTAACATGACATTGCCGCTTTATTCCTCTAATCCGTGCAGGTTTCACTATAACAGGTAGCACAATGGTCACAGGTCAATGTTTCAAAAGAGTCAATAACGACGCTGATTTAAATGCCATATCTTCTAGACCTTAATGAAAGAAACACTGATAGGGTAGATTCGAAAACGGATTAACATCACGGTGCTGTGTTTGCCGATCTAGTTATTCGAGCACTTGACAAGTTCGCTTCAAATATCACGACAAGAAAGTTACACTTTGTTTATTTGAGATAATCAAAAGCTGGTGACATAGAAGTGAATAGGACTGCCGAAAGCTGCTTATTCTTGTATCAATTTAGTACAAACATTGTTTGTTTACTGTAAATGATATCGGGAGCGTTCGTTATTTCCTCCAGAAGCGTCCAATTTACCCCGCTCTTATCTTCAGATAGTCATACATACTTGAACAACGACTAATCGTATTATGTTATACGACAAGAGACCATTCCGACTTATCACATTCTGTATTTCTTTCATTCGATTAAGTTGATTACATGCCTTTTGATCTACTAAGTCATATTGAATGATCAAAACCATAATAACTTATGAAAACGAAATTCTCATAGTCTAGGTCATTTGTATTTGCTTAAGAACAAATAACAGACCTCCAGTAAGAAATATGTGAGTGTCAAGCCTTAGCAAGTACATGAAACCCTTGGACAATCATTTGTATCGTATATTATATTGTTTGACTTTGTTATAATCCAGCCCCCCCCCCCCCCCCATTTGAATGAAGCACCGGGGCTCAACTAGCTTCTAATTGTGAACATTCTCATGAATTTGACAAAGTTTTACCACTTTATAAGCAACATACAAAATTGAGCCATTCAAACCAAAATCTTGAGGGTCAAAATGTGGCTTTTTCTGATTCTTACAAGACCCCCAATCACCCCCCTACTATCAGTCCAATGGAAGTCATGTAACATGCAACTGACGTTCTTCATGTGTCAAGTATTTATTTTGTTTTATATTGTGGTGACGAAAATTAAGAAAACATACAGTTACGAAAACCAAATCGAACGTAGAATTAGATATTTTTCTGACTGAATAATAATTGGAACACTTAAAACGTTAAGTATATTTGTAGAAACGATAATAACAGCAATAGAAGTATTTCGAGTACATGTTCTAATAGAATTATATATTTCTGGTTGACTGACTTGTCTATTTGTATGTTAAGTAAATTTGTAAAATTGATCATAAAGTAATAGAAATATCACGACTACTGTCCAAATACAACAAGTCAAGCCCTACTTGAATCAAAAGACGGTTATTTTAAAGATGGCATTGTACAAATATGTTTATTTGTTCTGTATTGGCGAAACATGATCGAAAAATGGATCACTTTCAAGCACATTTTATGTTTTCATATTATAAGAAACAAAAAAACCGAACAAGTTTCAAGGTAAAGTCTATGGTAAATTGATAGATACAAACCCACGCTTGGTTTGAATACAACAGTCACTTGTGTGCACATGTAGGACTTCATCTGATGCTGTACGACAGGCCCGCATAATGCTCCCATTTTACTGGTGTCGGTGTTTGTAACAGAATAAAAACACGAGTCTGATGGTGTTTAGTGGTTTAGACAGAAACAATTAGTCATGCTGCATACTCACAACATCTCGACAAAACATAAAACCTCAACATTGAACATGCTTTAGCAACAAGTGAAGAAATGTAATACAAAGACAGTTTTATTTATTGAGTTGTATCTTCAATATGGTGTTCGTTACGACGACGCGTGAGTATGAAGTGTATAGTATAGTCGTTCAGTATATCGTCAGGGTCGTTTTTTATTGTAATAGTCTTAATTCATTCACTTAATCATTTAAATAGATACACACACACTGTAAAATATCAGATAATTTCAGTTCAAAAGCCTATTTCAAGAACATATTTACTGAATGGTATAATTATTGATAATATATGAACTTGGGTAGCAGTTTTTATGAATGAGACGATAGATCAAAATAGGACAAGATACACCGTACTGTATCATTAATAGAAATATAACAATACTTAAACTTGTCTCAATAAATAAAGAAGAGTATACGGTTGAAAATAAAATAGCTATATCGAAATGTTGAATCAATACGACGGTAAAGTTTCCAATAGATCCATTTATTTTTAATTCTAATATAAGTAACAGCATTTCTTTTATTCATGCAGTTGTGGAACTCCTAGATTCCACTTAATGTACACATAATAGTAAATACGTACAACGCCTTTTGCTCAACGGTTAGATATTTGCAAAATTAATTATTAATACTGCACAGCCATCTGTACGTACGACTAAAAATGACTACGTTAATCATTCCTTACGTCAAATCGGAGAAGATTGGATGCACTTTTCGTAAAGATAACTGCTGTAAAATTAAAGTGATTTGTACTAAGTCGTGGCAGCTCAGAGGAATCGTGCCCCACGACTCATTTTTAATTTTCTATTTAAAATTGAAAGATTCGAAATTCACAGATAATTTTGTATCGAGAAGACTCGACATTCGTGCAATGCCGTATTTTATTCTTGAAATTATCTAACACTTATCATAAACTTCAGAATTCATAGACCACGATTATCGTTACGTTTTTTTTTATATTCGAAATATGAAAAATATAGATTTATTAAGGCGCCATCACTGTCTATTTAAAAATAACTGGATTAAAAAAAAGATATTAGATCTTGTCAAGATTAAAATTTGTGATAACCACGGAACCGTGACATAGGCGTGTGGCAAAATCGAATATTGTAGAAATTATGTTACTTTTGTGACAAAAACATCAATATAAATTGCAAAGTGAAGAATTCCCTGTATTCCACCAAAAGATCTTATCTTTACTTGGTTTCGCTTTAATTCTAATCTTTGCTTCACTAATAGCCAATTAACATGGCATAGTAGAAACGTTTTATGAAGAAAACATCTCAGACCCATCGAGAGAGATAAAATTGTTTTTAAATTACTTCCGAAAACATCCATTCAGTTTTTTACCAATGGTATTGCAGATATTTCTCTTTGCCTAAGATAGAAACGGTCGGTAATTGATGCTGACTTCAATTTACTTCACAATTAACCCGCAACCTCTTATCAAATTTTGCCGTTCTATGGGTTGAAGTATTCTTTTATACCTCTATATCACGTTATAACTTGATTGGGACGACGGAATTTGTTTTCTGAAAGAGGAGAGTTTATTCTAAATAGCTAAGGCATGTTTTTCTATGACATTGAAAGACGTAAACATTTAGACCATCTGTAAAGTCGCAAAAACTAGATTTATTCCGAATATCTCAACGATCGAAACGTATGAAAACTAAAGTGCCACACACACCGTATCACTTCAATAAAGGGTGTAGCAAAAGAAAGTTTCCCTCGTGGTTCCAATCCTGTAAAATGTCTGTATTAAAATTTTACTCTCAATATTTCCGTTTTCAGGTATTTGGGTGTCCTCGGAACTTCCGGTAGCTTATCACGTGACACTCGCCAGATCTCATCAGTGGACGAGAACGAGAAATGTGACGAATCCCCTTACTTGGAACCACGACAACGAGAGCTGTGTTCGAAGGAGAAGAAACTCATTGACGTCATCGGTGCTGGGGCTTCCATGGGGATTGACGAGTGTAAACATCAGTTCAGTGGTCGAAGATGGAACTGTACAACCTTCAACAGAACTGACGTATTTGGCAATGTCATCAAAATAAGTAAGTCTGCATTTAATTGTAATTTAACAATAGGCCACACATAAATCGAGGCGACGTTTCTTAGATATTTTAATTACCAATCACTCTCAGCAATTATTTTTTAGGGAAACCATGAAACTGCTTTCTTATGTCTCATTAAACCCACACGATAGATATAATCTGTGTGTTTAGTAGCTCTTCATTCGCAGTTCCAACTTCATGAGTCATATTCTTATACACATAATCTCTAAGAAAGACTTGAGATTTTTAAAAATGAAACCCACATATCCGTCCTTAGTTTTTATTGTTATTAGATTTAGACATACTGTCTGATATGTCGGTAAGATGTGGGGGATTGTTGTCAGATTAATACAGGGAGAAGTAACATTTGTTTATCAAGATTCGATTATGACGATGATTATATTTTAGTACAAGTCAGTAATGAGCCAGTCGAGTTTATGACTTTTATGCAATATAAACATACGTGTAAAGATCATAAAGATCAAATCAGGCTGGGCGGCGTTAATACAAACAATATGCTGGTTCAAACTACTCAAGATAGCTAAAAACACACGCACGAGCACAGTGGCCGATCTCTAATGGAATTAGAGCTACGATTATTTTCTAATACCTTTCGACGCCTCGGAGATACATTATCCCTGCATTAACACTCTCCTATTGATCACTTGATAACAAATCGTCTAAATATCGATCATCGGAACTTATCGGTGACCAGAGCCATGTTAGACACAATGTGAGTTTGGTCCAAATATATGCTAAGTTCAGTGACCTCAGATGAATATTTTCGACAATTAAATAGAATAACGCTACTCCTTAAAATATGTGTTAAATATAAAAATCCTATGGCAATGAAGTATTTAATAATACTTTTGTCTTGAACATCTTCATTTTTAAGTCAAGACAGATGGTCTAGTTATTAAAAAAATATTGGCATTTGTTGTTTGATATTGCCTGTTGGGTATGTTTCCATCAATGGTAGGGACACTAATTACAGATCCATTTTGGCCTCAAGTCTTACAACTGTGTGGGTGATTTCCTGATCTGTGTCTTCACTGTGTCCTCACTGTGTTATTAGGATAATGCTCAATATTCAGAGTAGGGTCAGACGAAGTTTATAAGAAGACAACACCAATGTCTAGCTCTATGATTATCGAGCTAAATGCTTGCCGTAATGACGACCGTAGATTTGGAACGTGTGACGATATACCTTTTACATTAAATGTTTCATTCTGCTACACATATTTACAGTGTTATTGCAACTTGCACTGAATATGACCGTCATATTCAATTTTGTACCCAACATAAAATGCAAGCATGCGGAATTAAATCACTCACTTATCGAAATAAACTTTTGACGGAGAACTAATTGTCGCCATAAAAACATTAACATACTATTATCCATGTAAAAGTCCACCTTGATTTACGACATGCGGCCTCATTATATTTCACGACAATGTCCAAGGCTTCACAGACCACGGATCACAAGTTAGCGAGGTGTTTTAAAATAACGAAGCCCTTAAAGTTCCCTTTGATCTCAATGAAATGATCTTGTACGACAGTGTACTAATATACCATGTAAGTGATCCGAACATGTTTCGTGTGTGTTCTATCGACGACCAACATTCAGAACATATTTGGCGACGAGCTCGTTGTGCCTTAAACCACTTGATATTACGCTCAGTACGGTTGTGTATTTAGTCAACATTTGTTATATAAGAATTCCATAAATTCGAAACTCGAATTGTCGAGTTACATCAGTATTTAGATAGTAAAAAATATATATGTCAGAACATCGAATACTGTCAGATTTAGCGTTCTTTGACCCTAAAAAGTGTTTATACCGTACATCATTAAAACCAGAATACGTAGAAATGGGACAGATTGTATTGTATGTTTAGTGTTTTCTATGTTAGCCTACAGCAAGTCCCTGAATTCTTTGTTACACTCGTCATTTACATTGTGTTAGAAAAATACGTTCATTGATAGGGGAGTCGTTTGATTGACAAATTGTTAATGAATTTACGTCTATATTCGTGTTGAGTTCCCTATCCTCGGTCGGCATTTGAAAGACACATATATCAAATTGATCGTATCCACTGAAATTTGAAACTTAAGGAATAAAAGGAGGGCACTGTCTGTGTGAATTAGATAGAAACTTAAGACAGGCCAATTAAAGTGCAGTGTGTGACCGTATGGTGTGTACTTTGTGTGCTGATTGATACAGCTTTCTCGTTCATAAAAAAGAAACCATTGTATTGATCATTACTATTGTAAGATAATTATGTCCATGGTCAAACATTAGTTAGTTAAGTTAGACAAACAGATTGTTGTTCAATATTAACTGTAATTCATATTAAGGGGGCTGGTCAAATACTTCTGCCCATTCATGTTAGTAAATCATATCATTTAGATGCTGTATTCAACTTTTGACTGAATTTGTACATAATAAATGAAATCGACTGTCCTAGTAAGCCAAATCAATTAACTCCCCTTTTATTGTATGCATATCATGAAACTGACAGTTTAGAAGGATGGAGTGTTTTGGGAAACACAATTTTGTGATTACCACATATTCACTATTTTCAGAGTCATGATCTAGTATGTTTAGATCACTAATGATTTGTGTATCTTTTTTGCAGAGAGTCGAGAAACAGCTTATATCTACGCCATCTCCTCTGCCGGGGTGATGTACAGTGTGACTCGCGCATGCGCACAGGGTACCTTGGTTGGTTGTGGTTGTGACGACAGTGTACGTAAGAAGGATACGAATGGAAAGTTTGAATGGGGAGGATGTTCTGAGAATCTTGTGTACGGCTCCAAGTTTGCTGAAGAGTTTGTTGATGTCAAGGAACAAGATGTAAATGAAGTTGGTCTGATGAACTTGTGGAACAACAAAGCTGGTCGCTTGGTGAGTATTTATAAATCTATTTTCCCGCCATTTCTAAGAGTATTGGTGACTGTGATATTAGTTGCATGGTGTTCTTGGCAAAACTCCTAATAATAAATAATACAAAAATACTGGTCGGTTCCAGGAAGCGGGGCAACTTTCTTTTCATTAAAAGTACTGGTTGGTTCCAGGAGACAAGGGATGGGTATCTTATCATACAAATAACTGGTTGGCTCCCAGGAAGTTGGATTGGTGATTCCGTTACCATAGAATCTTGTTTCAGTAAACTGGAAAATACACGTATTCAGGTGCTTTTCTTGCGAGATCTGCCAGCACCCGGATTGTGTGCGTTTACTCAAATATAAAGTAATGCATGTCCACAATAATATTGATATTTGAATATCATGCCAAATACATTCAGGTGACAGATCACGAGCTCCCTTGAGCGCACACTAGAAGCAACCGTTTTGTGCAATGTCGAACTACAATTATGTTTCATTATATTAGTTAAGGCTCAACGTATTGCTGATTAACGATGCTCTTGCAACATTAATGCAACTGTCAATGTCACCATCTATTTCCGGTACAAAGTCTCGACATGAAACATGTTTGCGTTTTTGTTACTAAAAATAGTATTAGAGTGTTAACTCACGGAACCAACAATCTATATTTTGATTTGATTACATTAAATTTTGAATTTGTGAAATTTATGATTAATTATTACATTGTCATTTCTAACGGAAATAAATTCTACATGTGATACAATAGTGGCTGACAAATAATGGTTATGTGGAAAGGGATTGGCATGTTATATTGTTCAATGTATGCATTTTTAATTATTTCATCCATGTATGATTGTGGTGTCATACGTAAGTCTCAAGTTAAGGACTGTTTCCTGTCGTATGCAAGTTTCACATTATTCTGACATTTAAACAAGCTTTGGCTGTCGTCTGTATAACGGTGTTGAAATTCCCACAGGGGATAAACTTACTACAACTAGGCTAAGGGATATTGAAGGTGTCTTCATGCTCCGGTTTGAACACCAGAAACATAACTACATTGTTGTCCTTATCATTGCAAACTTGCCGGACTGTGTTAGTAGTGGCACCAACTACTTCACTATATCCATTAACTTCTCAAATAAATCCTGCTGTGCACTTGTCCTTATCGGTAATTTGTACGTACCTCGAATCTGCTCTTTAGCAAATCTTATTGCAGGAGAATTGTCGCCTGATTTAAAATCGATTTTGAAATTGGGACTGGAGGTTTTTTGGTGATTTGAATGTGTTAATTTGACTTTGGTTTTTGTTTGACTTTGTCTTATTTTTGTTGTTTTGTACATTACAGATCACACGGAAGCAGGTAGACCTTGTGTGTAAATGTCATGGTGTGTCTGGTTCGTGTTCCGTCAAGATCTGCTGGAGAAGATTACGTTCATTTCGTCAGATTGGTTCAGCTTTGAAGGACAAGTTTGATGGTGCAAGTTTGATGAAGATCAACAAACGACGATCCAAGCTCCGACCTATTAGCAAAGATATGAAACGACCAACTAGGAAAGATCTGGTATACTTGGAAGACTCGCCTGATTTCTGTGAACCGAATGCCGTGTTAGGATCACTCGGTACAAAGGGACGTGAATGTAAGAAGGACAGTTACGGACTAGATGGTTGTAATTTGATGTGTTGTGGTCGGGGGTACTATACCATCGTGAGGGAATTCACCGAGGACTGTGACTGTAAATTCTTCTGGTGTTGTAGAGTGGAGTGTAAAAAGTGCCGGCATGTGAAAGAGTTGCATTATTGTAATTAAATGAAAATCACTAAGTGGTGTTCCGCATATAATTGCAACAGAAACAAATCGGCAGTGAATACGCAAATTGAACGTACAACTGACATTGAGACTGTGTGAGAAGGAAGAATTTGTTTCATGGACAATGTGTGGACAACGCAGTGAATTTTCGTACACCTAATGTGCTTCTGTATCATAACACAAACAGTTGTATATTCTTCCATATGTGATATTTGAATTTTATTCTGGAAGTGTTTGTTTGTGAAATAATGCATTTCTTTGTCTATAATTGTTGAGTGAAAACGGGTAAAACTTATAGCAAATATATTATAACGATAAACGTTGCTCATCTAGGTCGACGTCGGGCGTATAGAAATTGTAGAAATTTATAACATGTATTATAAGTACAAGAAAACTGATGTTTCGACTCCAGTGACACTTGTCTGACACTTGTTTTTAGAGTGACTCAGTGTTAAACAGGGGGACAATCATGATATGCTGCCCTCATACAAGCGGTAGTTAGCTTGCTAACATGGTCGCCAAATTATAGGTTACATGTAATTGCCGCATTTCGTTGTAGGGAAATGCGGTGAAATTGATGTTGTTTAATTATTAAGTAGTGCTAATGTTGAATGTAAAGTTCAGTTAAATGACATTGAACTGCATTTACAGCGTGTTAGTTTAATTATATTGTACATTTTTAATTCACATAGATACGTCAGCTTGTTTACCATATACGTAAGCAAGGATGACACATTGTTGTTTCATTATTAGATACACCATTTCAAAGACCGTCAAAAAAATAGTGCTTTTCGGTATTGAGCACACTTGTTTGTATATACCTCAATAAACATGTACATGTAAGTTCAAATTTCAAATTTGGTTAAATGGTCAGTATGTAGCCTCGCACATGAACAAGTCTATGAAACTTTCTATGTATCCTAATATCCCTATATATTAGATAATTGTTGTTATAATGTGTAAGTAAATCAATTTATGTCATGTATTTAATATTTCAAAATAATTTATTCATTTGATATTGATAATTGAAAATTTTTGTTAAAAAATAGAAAAAATATTTATAAGGAGAAAAATCTCATATTTTGTAACCTCATGTTAATTTGTCAAAATAAATAGTTTTATTATAATAATCATAATCGTTCTTGTATTTATGAATTTTATTTCACGTATAATGAAATTTCAAAAAGTCATTTTGAAGTAGAGGTTTCTGATAAACAGTTTCTGTATACAGAAGGCGAACTAAAAGTCTTACCGGCATTCCAATAACTAAGACTGTTGAAATATTTCAACTCAGGCCAAACTAAGTAATAGTGGTTTCTGGTTCACTCACCCATGTTAGTGTAAGCACTAAATATACTAAAGTACTGAATATGGAAAAATTGTTTGTATTTTTTGTTTAGGTTTTTAAAGCACCGGAATAAACTTGTACAAATCATGAAAATAATTGTTATTGCATCGGCGGTCAAAGTTGGGGTATACATTTAGCAAGCAAGCATTTTTTTCATGACCGTCTACATTTATTGATTAAATATTCACAATTACAAGTGCTTGCTTTCATTTACTGTTTTTTTAGTGTTAGCACTTAAATGTAATTTAACACTTGTGGTATATTTAACCAAGTAAATAAACTGCCATAGGGGAAAACAGTATCACTTTTCAACAACCTGTTTTCTGAGTAAATAACATTCATTTTTTCACAAACAGCTGAAAAAATAACTTACCCCTACGATCGTACAATACTCCCCGATCACTGCGTACTTTTATATACCCCAGTCAGAGGACGTTAATGTCTGCACATTATCATGGGCGTTTGTAGCATCAAATGGTTATACTGATAGTAGTTTTGTCAAGAAACAAACAATAAAACCCATAAAGCATAAAATGTTGATAGTACGACTTGTCCGACCGTTATCTGCGGCTCTCAGACTTCGTAATGAATTTACAAGGGTTGTAGAGTCTCACTGGTTACGAGCTGAAATATTGAAATAACTTCTTAGATAATTTTAATGCATTGAATTAAATCAACAGTTTTGCAGAAAGATAACAGATTCGCTTCATATTATACTACCTGGTTTCAGACGGCAATATGAATGTTTTGTTTATTAAAGGTATATCGTAATTCCTCTTCATTTTGTCATATTTATACATTTGTACTAAAAAACTTACGAATTTCTTTTTCGAACATGTGAACATCAATGGGTATTAGCTATTTAACTATTACCTAACGTCAGAAAAAATGCAAAAATTGTCAATAAATCACTACGCAGAAGTCTGATATAAAATTCAACCTAGTGTAATATCTCTGTAAAGTTACAAAAATAAGGAAAACAAATTCATGTTTTTTGTATTGGAACTACATTTTCTATTTTTAAGGAAAATAAATTGTTACTACTATTCTTATAAGACGTATAAATGTTGTTATTGTTACCTATTTCATTGTATATGTATATATCTGACATTTGTATATGTTACATTATGTTTATTATCGTATTATTCATTTTTCGCCATTATGTCATAAATGCAAAAATAAAGTAAAACATCTATACAATTGTTGTTTCTGCTTGACAGTATTTGGTCAAACAAAGTTTGATATAGCCGTTTTACACTCAAAACTATTGTGTAAAACGGCATTCATTTGAGCACGTGCTTCTACACACTGATATACCCGAGATGTTCTATCACACGTATCATATACCAGAGATGTTCTATTACACGTATCATATACCGGAGATGTTCTATCACACGTATCATATACCAGAGATGTTCTATTACACGTATCATATACCGGAGATGTTCTATCACACACATCATATACCAGAGATGTTCTATCACACGTATCATGTACCAGAGATGTTCTATCACACACATCATATACCGGATATGTTCTATCACACATACCATATACCAGAGATGTTCTATCACACGTATCATGTACCAGAGATGTTCTATCACACATATCATATACCGGATATGTTCTATCACACACATCATATACCGGATATATTCTATCACACATATCATATACCAGAGATGTTCTATTACACGTATCATATACCGGAGATGTTCTATCACACACATCATATACCAGATATGTTCTATCACACGTATCATATACCGGATATGTTCTATCACACACATCATATACCAGAGATGTTCTATCACACATCATATACCAGAGATGTTCTATCACACATATCATATACTGGAGATGTTCTATCGCACATATCATATACCGGATATGTTCTATCACACATATCATATACCAGAGATGTTCTATCACACATATCATATACCAGAGATGTTCTATCACACATATCATATACCAGAGATGTTCTATCACACGTATCATATACCGGATATGTTCTATCACACATATCATATACCAGAGATGTTCTATCACACATATCATATACCAGAGATGTTCTATCACACACATCATATACCAGAGATGTTCTATCACACGTATCATATACCGGATATGTTCTATCACACATATCATATACCAGAGATGTTCTATCACACGTATCATATACCGGATATGTTCTATCACACATATCATATACCAGAGATGTTATATCACACACATCATATACCAGAGATGTTCTATCACACATATCATATACCAGAGATGTTCTATCACACGTATCATATACTGGATATATTCTATCACACACATCATATACCGGATATGTTCTATCACACATATCATATACCCGAGATGTTCTATCACACGTATCATATACTGGATATATTCTATCACACATATCATATACCGGATATGTTCTATCACACATATCATATACCAGAGATGTTCTATCACACGTATCATGTACCAGAGATGTTCTATCACACATATCATATACCGGATATGTTCTATCACACACATTAATACTGGAGATGTTCTATTACACATCATATACCAGAGATGTTCTATCACACGTATCATGTACCAGAGATGTTCTATCACACACATCATATACCGGATATGTTCTATCACACATACCATATACCGGAGATGTTCTATCACACACATTACCAGAGATGTTCTATCACACGTATCATGTAACAGAGATGTTCTATCACACATATCATATACCGGATATGTTCTATCACACACATCATATACCGGATATATTCTATCACACATATCATATACCAGAGATGTTCTATTACACGTATCATATACCGGAGATGTTCTATCACACACATCATATACCAGAGATGTTCTATCACACGTATCATGTACCAGAGATGTTCTATCACACACATCATATACCGGATATGTTCTATCACACATACCATATACCGGAGATGTTCTATCACACATCATATACCAGAGATGTTCTATCACACGTATCATGTACCAGAGATGTTCTATCACACATATCATATACCGGATATGTTCTATCACACACATCATATACCGGATATATTCTATCACACATATCATATACCATAGATGTTCTATTACACGTATCATATACCGGAGATGTTCTATCACACACATCATATACCAGAGATGTTCTATCACACGTATCATATACCGGATATGTTCTATCACACACATCATATACCAGAGATGTTCTATCACACATCATATACCAGAGATGTTCTATCACACATATCATATACTGGAGATGTTCTATCGCACATATCATATACCGGATATGTTCTATCACACATATCATATACCAGAGATGTTCTATCACACATATCATATACCAGAGATGTTCTATCACACATATCATATACCAGAGATGTTCTATCACACGTATCATATACCGGATATGTTCTATCACACATATCATATACCAGAGATGTTCTATCACACATATCATATACCAGAGATGTTCTATCACACACATCATATACCAGAGATGTTCTATCACACGTATCATATACCGGATATGTTCTATCACACATATCATATACCAGAGATGTTCTATCACACATATCATATACCAGAGATGTTATATCACACACATCATATACCAGAGATGTTCTATCACACATATCATATACCAGAGATGTTCTATCACACGTATCATATACCGGATATGTTCTATCACACATATCATATACCAGAGATGTTCTATCACACATATCATATACCGGAGATGTTCTATCACACACATTAATACTGGAGATGTTCTATCACACACATCATATACCAGAGATGTTCTTTCACACACATCATATACCAGAGATGTTCTATCACACGTATCACGAGTTACACGACCGACGTTGTAGCCATTATGTCTTGTTACGCTTTGGCAAAATTGAACCCCGAAGAGCTTACCGGGACACCACCGGGGCTTTAAGGGAAGACCCGCATCTCTACCGTATGTCTACTGTTATCAGGTTGCACACGGACAGCGGATTGGAATCTCCTGGTTTGTGGATGTGGCTTTTTATCCAAGGTCACCAACTTGATAACTTCAGAATTCCATACTTTACCAGTATTAATAATTTGGGCATGAAACGTTGCCCATGGTGTTTATTAAGTTGGTTGAGCTACATGTATTAATTTGGAATGAAGAAGTCACCACAGACAATGGTCAGTATTAATTCTGCGTTTATTTCTTCCGACAATTTTCTCTCTCGTAAGCCAACATGATTGGGGATAATTATTCGCGTTCGGAGCATCTGTTGTATTTTATATGTCCGTTGATAGTCTATGAACGGTGAAAGAAAATGAGATACACGAAGGAAACCATAAAATGGCCCCATTGAGACAGATGAAAAACAATCTGAATAAGATCCCTTATTTACTTTAATGATTTTCTATGAAATGTTTCGGCGGTTTGCCGGAATAGATTGTCGGCTAATTTGATATTAAGTTCGGTGTATTAATGGATTATTGACCACTGTCAAAACAGCCAGGATAAATCATAGAGAAACAAGCAGATAGAGTCGTCCATATGTCCAGTCTGGTCTGATCTATGCTGATGAAATATTAATCAACATTTCTAGCACTGTCCATCACTGACGGCAGAAACATTGTACTATTAATGTAACGTACGCACCATACCGTGAACAATCGTGAATGTTCGGCCATTTCCGTTGGTAACCGGTAAAATACCAAGGTAACCAGAATGCCACCGTGAACAATTCCGTAAACAATCGTTTACAAATATTTACCTGCACTTGACAGTTTCAGATGTTCTCAACAGGACAGCACTTCATTATGAATCAAACGTAGCCTGTCCCAATGTCATTATAAGTTAGCCGGTTTCAAAACATGACTGGTTTCAAGAGCGCCCGCTTCGATTTTGGGAGGTCCCGGGTTCGCGATCCAAGGCCATACCAAAGAAGAAATAAATATGGTACCAGTAATTCCCGCTTTAGGTGCTCAGTATAAGAGAACATCATACAGAAAATGTAAAAGAACATTGCTTCTTTTCTCTCGTACCCTCATGGCGATGTAATTACAGCGTATTTGGAATGAGGTGTCGCAAATGTTATAAGTTTGGAAAACTTGTTCCACCATCGACTTAAAATAAATTATCTTGTATTAGTTTAGTATTTGATAGGTCACAAATGACCTATGATAACCAAATTAACCATACTATTAGTTATTAAAAGAATTAACTGTTACAAAATGGTTACTATTTGGTAATTGTAGATCAAGGACGAACTCGTATACGATCTTAAGCATGACGAGACGTGAAACAAGTCGTTTGCAATAAATGTTAGATAAACAAATACAAAAATGTACAATGTAACACATTTACAAGGTATGGTGCCTCTCCGCTATACGTGATAATTCTCCCGGATGGAGTGGCACTACAAGGCCGAAAGTGGCCATGCGACTTATCCAGGGATGTGATCATTTGAACAATGTAACGTGCAATAAGTGCTTGATCCAATTGCGCATTACCTATCTCTAGGCTACCCCCTACTCACAAATAACACGCAAGACAAGTATCAAAGTCGCACGACTGAAAATAAATATACTGAGTTACTGACTGATGCAATCGGAACTCTTCGGCGTTTCTCTAACGAAAATGCCGCGGACATAAAGGGGGCGGGGATATATTATTGGCCAATTTTGAGGTTCCGAAAGGCCGCAAACAGTCAAGCGGATTTCTTGAAAACAGCAAATAAGACAAAAAAGTATTTATGTGTCAGTCTCAGGGCCTAGGCAACATAAATAGAAAACAACATCAAATTGCAAGGCTAACCCATAGGGTTGTGGAGTTATGGCTCTTTGTTTTTGCCCCTACCCCTCCAAAATTTAGTCAAAAAATAGACCAATTTCACCCCATACACAGTATTTTTATCCCTAATGCAATCCTATTTTTGGTGCCATTTTACATAAAAAGTATGTCTGAGCTAGGTTAATTCAGCAAGAAAAGTGTCTCCCATACCTGCCGATTTTTTGCTATTAGCTGTCAAAGTTTTTCGCGGTTTCTAACGGCGCTAAATTTGAACTTCCGCCAGTGGTGGTAACCTCCATTTTGAAGAGCTACAAATTCTTCAGAGCCAACTGATATTTAGTTTCTATGATTTTTCGAAATATTAAACACCTTCTTTGTACAAAATGAATACAGAATTAGGTTTTTAAAATACCAATTTAATTTTTGGTGCCCATAAATAAGCCCTACACTAACCCCCATCACCCAGGCCCGGATCCAGAAATTTCTGAGTGGGGGGGCACGAGGTATGTACGGGATTCCGGGGGGGATTGCTTAATGTGTGTGTGAAAATGCACAGGAACGGGGTTAATTTGTAGATGTGGGGGAATCCATAGTTCTTTTTATGTTATAAGCGTCAACATGTACAATGTGTATGTTCGTGCATATTAGTAAGTGTTCAGATACAGAGTTTGTATATACCAGCTTTCATGCTTTTGGCCATTGGTATATTATAACATAAGTAGGGGGGTCCGGGGGCATACTCCCCCGGGAAATTTTTCAAAGCAATGGATGAATCTAGTGCATTCTAAGCCTATCTGGGAGCCCTGAAATACCTTTTTTTTCTTTATTCTGAGAGCTAACCTTAATGTTTTAGTTATGATTATTTAACAGTCAAAAGGTAATATAATGAGCTAGGGCAAAAATTCTCTTGTAATTGATTTCTGTGATGCAACAGCTACGTATAAATATATACATGTATATTAAAATATTCTGCGAGCGAAGCGAGCACGAAAAATGCCCATCTTACAAATACTCATCTAGAACATAAGAAAAAATACCCATATTATTTAGAGATGTCTGTTCAATAGCTGTTTTACTATTTATTCAAAGTTTTTAAAAAAAAATCTCAGCCAACTGGGGGGCACGGGCCCTCGTGCCCACCGCCTGGATCCGTGCCTGTCACCCAAATACATCCCCTGCCACCTAACAGGGAAGCCGCCATTATCACGGACTACTTTTCAATATGGCGCTTGAGAATAAAATGATAGAATCTTAGAGAACCAAAAGGTTACTCACTCCTGGGAAGGTATCAATTCGTATTTCTCAGTTACGGAAATGCTCGAGTAGTAACGATTTTGACTGATGGTTCTACAAGGATACATGTTCTCTAGAGAGCACTATCAGGATGTGTGCAACCAATTTACAGTAGACAATGAATGGTCAATTAACTCTCCATGTCAAATCATATCAATTAAACAGAGCATATAAAACATACTCACTTTGTGGTAATGGTGCATGTTTAATTAGCGAGATGTATCTAAGCCATACAAATACAAGAAAATCAGCGTCACAACCTCGACGTATCAAAAAATATAGTACAGGTTCACAAGCTAATTCATGTATATTATATTAATTGTCTCTCATAGGAAAGAAATGTTCGTTGTATAACAAATAACTGACTCGTAAACTTGATTTACGAGTCAGTTATTTGTTATATAATTCATGTATGTCTCAAATGCATTTTACACGGCGTACGTTGTTGGCTTATCGGGAATTAAAAACATTCTTACAATTCAATGTTTCATAAAAATCGTTTAAAATGCGGTGCCGTGAAGCCGTTCTAAGTGGAATAATAACTAGAATATGTCTTAACCCCCCCCCCCCCCCCCCCGTCCTAAACATGACGTATCATGCCAATTCTATTAAACAATTGTCCATTTTAAAAGACCATGGCGAAAAATCATGGTTACCACTGGCACGGCATTAAAACCACCCTTGGTTTGCAGAAATTCTTCAGACTTCTGTTTACTCAAGAGCTATATTTTGTGTTATATACTAATACCTATGAAAATGTGCATCAAAGCCATGGGAGGTGCAACACAATGTTTTAAAAGAAGATTCGAGTCTCAAAGACAGAAGTTCACACATTGTTCATATTGTACCTGATAGAATGTTAGATCCGATTGACGTTGATCAAAAACGATACCCGGACATATAATATTACTAGCAAGGGAGAGAACTACAATAATAAAACAGAGTAGGAATAAACAACATATTGCTTTACTTCCCTTTTATTATTTTTTAGCAATTACAATTTTGACAGAACAAAAGCAACAAAATACATACATTATAATGATGCATACTGAAGGTTAACATTTACAATGTATGTCAGTTTGCTGGAATTCTACTCCAAGTCTGAATACATATCCAATTGAAGCATATCGAGCTATCTAGTTTAGTCTACATGTATTTAGGCTACTACTCATTCTTGCCTACACACATACATTGACACATTATGAGCTAAATATACATCAATTAATATCTTTTACTATAATGTTAACACCTGACTAGACATTCAGAACATGGATTCTTTTCACAATCAAACAACAATATCTAGTTGTACTGTTACTGTTTTGTTTCAATCTCTGCTGTATAAACAGTTTTAAAACAAAGTGAATGCTGTTTAAACAATTGCACCCTCTCATCTTTACTACAAGAAATATAATATAATAAACATGTACATTCCAAAATCAGAAATAGTTCCTGCCAAATAAAGTAATGATATTTTTCTTCCAATTTTAATTCTGATCATTCACCTCCAAGAAATTTGAAAAAATCTTGGTTACCATGGATGACCGATGAAAAAGAATGATAGTCATTTTCATACTTAAAAACAGATGATTACTCCATTTCACATGCCGATTTATACTAATAAAACCGTAAAACTGTATGATATAGGCTTTTTATAGCATGAGGTATGAACAAGGCTTAAACCACTAACACAAGTGTAGACAAGTATGTAAAATAATAAATAACAATAAAAACAAATATTGAAGGCAGTCAATCCAAATAACAACTTTGAACTTTTGACTTATTGGGCCAGATTTTATTACTTAAACAACATACAATATTTGCAGCCCTGTTGTACTTGAAGCATGAACAGATAGTAACATATTGCAATGTATATGAACACAATATGGTTCATAATACAAAAAATGTATACAATATGATTGTTATCAACAAACTATCACATGCTTAACAATCTTCGCTGGTTTGTCATTTAGACAGAAATATTTGACAAAATAGTAACTGGCCGGACAAAAATGAGGCTTTACTTAGTATAGAAATAATCTGATCTGAGAGCTGCAATCTTTGGATATACACTATATAATTATAGTCTATTGCAAAAAGTGCAGTTACAGGTGCTCAATACTCACTTTCGATCTATAACGATATGCACTCCAATGTATCAAACAATACTATATTTGTTTTCTATGTACAACTTTTTGGAAACATTTTGTGTAATGTGAAAAAGGACATGTTTAACAGTTTTTGCTCAATAAAATAACATACACACATTATTTCACAAATATTATCCGCAAGTCATTATTTAATAATAATTATTATTTAATAATAATCAGATGTCCTTATACAATGCAAGCACCATGCAGTACTCATCCTAGTTTCCTGCTCTGTGAGTCAGTTTGATAGTGTTAGGTAGCAGTGTTGTCCAGCATCACTGTAAACACAGGCAAACTAGATCATCTGGTAAACAATAAATTCCACAACCCCATTCATCATACATAATTTGATAGTATACCTCATGTATATCACATATTCACTTCAGATCAGGGATCTGTTTTATCAAAGCACTTGTTGTAAATAGATCTGTAATGTTGACAAACAATAGTTCAGTTAACAAACTTCAACAAAACAATTTGTAATATATGAAATACAAATTTGAGTGCAAGCTTAACTTCATTTCGGTGATAAGAACACATTTGTAGAAAGTTTAATCACAAAACTTTGGTTTATGAATACATAAAATTTTCTTACAAATTACACTAAGATCAAAGGCACAATTGATGAAAACTACCCAACATGTTTTACTGTCCATTACAGTTTTTCTCAGTTTTTAAACTATCAAACGTTGTAATAATATATTTTATTGCGTTAGTCACGCAGTAGGTTTTAAGTGTTGAATAGGCAATAAACCAATGTTATGCCATTATTTTTCTTCTAGATAAATAAGTCCAGATTTGTATTTAAATGTATTAAATCAGTTAAGCCAAAAAAAAGCTATTTCATGAGTTTTTGATAAATTTTACAATTCATCAACTGGAGTTGAGTCCCTTTAACATTTCTTAAAGTGCTGATAAATCAGTACCCTGATAAATATCAATTAAAATATATCACGATTTAGGGAACATTCTCATTAGAACCACCATCCATAAGAATGTCAGTGTAACCAACATTAACATAATCCATATCCACCAGCTACAAGATTTTGTCTTAGATTCCAATCGTTTACTTTCTGTTTGTAAATTTGTATAGTTCTTATCAGCAAGTTTATTTGTTTCTGCAATATTCTGAAAATAATAAAACATTTTATTAAGTAAACGATAGGTTTAAGATATATTATACATTTGTTATCAAAAGCTTAAAACAGAGGATTTTAGCAACAAATCAAATGTTCTGGGGTAGAAAGGGCCGCTCACCTGTTGCACATTGGTTTACTACATGGTATCAGTACAACCTACATTCTGACCATATTTCATGAAGATTGGATCAAAACAGTGACCCTTGGAGTGAACACAATGTTTTTCTAAGATATGACCTAGTGACCTAGTTTTTGACCCCACATGCCCCAGTTTCACACTTGGCCTAGATTTCATAAAGAAAACATTCTGAACAAGTTTCATGAAGATTGGATCAAAATGGTGACCTCTGGAGTGAACACTTGGTTTTTCTAAGATTTTACCTAGTGACCTAGTTGTTGACACCACATGACCTAGTTTTGAACTTGGTATGGATTTCATGGAGAACAACATTCTGACCAAGTATCATGAAGATTAGATAAAAACGGTGATCTCTAGAGTGTATATAAGGTTTTTCTAAGATTTGACCTCGTGACCTAGTTTTTGACCTGGTATGACCCAGTTTCGAACTTGGCCTAGAGTTCGTAGAGAAAAACATTCTGACCAAGTTTCATGAATATTGGATCAAATTGGTGACCTGTAGAGTGTACACAAGCCAATTGTTGACGGTCGACGGACGACGACGACGGACGAAGAGTGATCACAAAAGCTCACCTTGTCACTATGTGACAGGTGAGCTAAAAATGACACATTCATAATTTTGTGATCAAGATTATCCATGAAAATTGGTGAGTATAAATTAATTATTTTAAAACCTTTGTCTGAAAATCACTACATTCCTCCCGACTTTATATGAAAATGACGACATTCCCCCCAACTTTGACACTGGATACATGATTTCAGCTTTCACAAAACTTGAAAACTCTAAATGCGACCTATGAAAGGGTTTAGATAAAAACCTTGATTTTTTTTCAAAAGAGTACACAGAGTTTTCAGGCTTTACTCACCTCAATATCTCTTTTAACTAATGAATTAGAAGCATAAGCAAAGTCTTTAAGGTTTAATGTATGATGAAGTAATTCTTCGGCCAGCTGTTCCTGTACTTTACGTTGATGTTTTAATACAGCATCTATATCATTGTCATCTTGTTTTCTCTGCCTCAAACCATTACTTCCCGCATCTGATAAAATAAACATTTGTCATTATAAATATTTCAAACACAGGTTTTTAAATAAGCATACTGTAATATGGTTTGGGGAGCAGTGGTCTAGAGGTAGTGAGCACATTTAGGGACGAGGAGCTAACTAGGTTTGATCCCCATCCTATCCACTACTAAATCACAAATTGACAATGTAACTCTGAATTTAACAGCCAACTTACAACAAAATTCTATGCTAATTTCTTGCTAAGTCCAAAGTTCTCAGTCATTCAGGGTCATGCACTGAAGAATTATCAAGCATTTATTTCTAGCAGGGTCCAACCAGCCATTTTTCTTAGGAAATGGCCCAACCAGCTCTTTGCTCAGGGGTCCAACCAACTATTTTTGTTATTCTGATCAGATATTAGGCACCAACAATCAGGAGAAACTATATTAGATAATCAGTTTTTTAGTCTCCGATTATGAAAACATACAATTGGTGTTATATCGTAGGTAATATATCGACAGTTTAATTATGGTAATCAATAGGGCAGGCTCGGGTCAAATTAGCCAAGCTATAATAGGTATGAATCATGAGTTGTGACAAGACATAAAGTTTGTTACACCAAACTAAAGCACAAACATGTTACACCTACCAAGTTGTTTACTGTTATCTTCACCCAGGAGTTCAGCTCTCAGATCACCCTGTAAACGTGACTTGGCATGAAGATGTACTTCTTTAGGAGCAATCCCGCTACCTTTCTGAGAAGTAGTGGTGACAGGGGCAAGCCTTTCTGTAGCAATAGCTCGTTCACTCGTTGTTTGCTAGAATCGTACAAGAAGCAATGTAATTCAAATGGTCAACAAAAAAAATGATGAACTTAACACCACAGAATGCAAGTCAACAGGAACAGTAAATATTTCCAACTAATAAAAAAGTAATACAGCCATACAATACTGTAAAATTATTAATTTTTGTGGGAATTTAATATTGTGGATTTCATGGTTCTCTTCTACCACAAAATTTAAATCCAACAAACAATTATTTTAACCCATGTATTAATTACCTGAAATGCAAAATCCACAAATTAACGTCCCATCAAAATGGGTTTTTTTTACAAAATCCATGAAATTTTGTCCCATCGAAATTAAATGATTTTACAGTAATAAGTATCCAAGAGACTGATTCAATTATTTTTCAGTGAAGAGAGCTAAAATATTGGGAGGAAACAATTTGACAGGGATATACACCATAAATAAAAGATAATGTGTCAGGGTGAATCTTGATTTAATCCATCAAAAATGGTCATTCTCCACCTTCAAGGATTATTATCACAGTAAAATGATGAAAGTTTTTACCTTTTGCTCAGCCTCCAATAATCCTTTCAAGAAATCAACTCTTCTACTATATTCTATAATAATATCTTGTGAAGGTTTACTGTAAGAAAGAAATGGATTATATAATACAGTCACAATCACTTGTTGTGACATAAATTTGTCTCATATCTAGGGGAATGATAGGTCAAAACAATTATCACTGTCTGTCAGATTTTCCCAGACCATCAAATTTTTGCTGTACACTGAATTCAATGAAATTAAAATGTTTTCACCTTAAGAGTTGCCTTTCCTTTGATAAAATCATCATAACTACTTGTGTGCCAGATCCTTACGAAATTTTGGACAAAAGTTGTGAGAGATCTGAGATGGTATTTGACTTTTTATTTAAAATAAATTCATGAATTTTAATACTTATTTTGGGTTTTTACCAGTAATAATGTATGTTTAATATTTTGTTAGTATGCACAGTTTGCATGCATTTTAATATGGCATGACAAGATTAAAAGATGGTAAAAGTTTACCTAGTTGATCTTTTCAAATCACCGAGCTGTTGTTGGAGGGCTTCAATATACTGAAAAGTGTAATAGTACAAGTTAATAATGTACAGGAATAACAATTACCTTTGAGACTCTATTACTACCAATGATTGAATGAAACATGACATTTCTGTCATATATTGTTTTCTGTAAGAAATTTAGAAATAAAGTATCTCCCCGACTCCTATCCACTTATGGTGACTTTTATACTTCTTTATACAGTATAACCTCAGGTGGCAGTATCAACGATTATAAAAAAAATCCTTTCGCTGAGCTTATATTTTGTAATTTAATGCTTTTTGTTCAATATTGCTTTATAATCCAAGAACATGTAAAAGAACTAAGACGTTAGCCAACTGATAAATGTACAATTGACCTATGTGGATGTAAAATAAAATGTAAAACATTTTCATCATGATTTCTTTTAGTTTTTGTGTTGTTTGGGACATAGATGGTAGGAGCGCCATTTCATATACCGTGGATGCTACAAAATATGCTGAGTATGTCATTCATTGTAATGGACATAAAACATGCAATGAAGCAGTAAACAAATAACATTTAGTGTCAAAATGTCCCCCAATGAATGACTTTATCAATAGGTAAAAGCTATTACTATGTATGTTTATTTTATAAAACAAAATGACCATGTAAACTGCTAAGTGTGTCATTTCACATACCAAGGCAAGGGTATGTCCACCTGTATATATTTGTCTTTTATGGACACTTATACTTGGAGCCAAGTTGAAATAGTCGCCTACGCTTGTGTATATAGCTTTAACCAAATTGCGAGTATACTCAAGTTGAGTGATGCAATAACTGAAGATGATGAGATGATGATACCTTTTGAGTTCTTGAAGCATGATCTTTTAAGCCTGAAGTCTAAGTATTTACATCATAGACAGAAAACATACTACCTTTCAAATATATACTGGTAATCTAAGTCACTTAGGGTATTAAACTAATGAGAAAGAGCATTTATCTGAGGTGCTCTAATAATATTATATCCGAATGTTTTGTCCGACTTCTACTCAAGTTAGACAATTCCTAAAAAGACAACTATGAAGACGATAACTTTTAAATAGTTTTACCTTCTCTAATCTCCAGTCCCATGTTTCTCTATCATTTGCTATAATCTCGCATCGATTTAACAGTCGATTAAAGTTAATTTCCAACTTTGTTGACATGTTGGCATTTTACGATTCAACCAGACGCTTGATTTTGTCCTATCGAGCGCTTCGACGACGTCGTTTACAGTTACGTCCCTTTGTACTATGAAATATCGCGGTTGCGTCCCTTGATCTCCGTGGTGATCACATACAAAAGGAGTTACGGTATGTGCGTCAAAACCAATTGTTCTTAATTAAATCTTTTAAAGACATAATCAATAATCTATAAACACAAAGCATAGGATTGACAAGCAAATGGTTTTTTAAAAAGTTGCAAAGGATTTTTACCATAAATAGGACCTAAAATAAAGGTAAGAATTACAGTTTGTATTATATTTAATTTCAATAATTTATTTATTTTAATGAATTTAATAAAACTTTTATATTAACAATAGTCTATATTTTAGAAATTCATCATTTTATACCTTCAAACATAAATAGACCGAATGTGCTGAATAAAACAACATGCAAAGCTTGTCAAACAAGGGCCTCACATATGTTTAAATAACATATAATCAAAGAAGTCCAAACAGACTTCTTTGATATAATGAAGAAATAATGCCCTTTTTTCACAATATAGATCTTTAGAATTATACAACTATATCTCCTTCCTCTAAATCTGAATGAATACTTTCATTTTTCCGACATCATAATTATTTATGTGTCATGCTGCCATCATTATTTCTATTATCGATGTTATCATAATCATGGGTATGGAATATTTATAGGCCTATGTATTAAAATATGATTATTAGAACAAAATCTAAAGCATCTATGTTCCAAACCAGGCCCCAATCTCCCTAAGCATCTCAATATGAGAAAACTCAGTCCTGGTTTAATACAGCCACAAGTATTTTTGTATTTGAGCGATTCGAGGGATTGTTACCCACGAGTGACAGCTTCATCCACAAGTAATTGTTGTACATGTATACAATTTACTAGATATCTTATAGTATGTACATAAACGTATAAAGTCCGCCCCGGAACGTACAAAAATTGACAAAATTTAATCTAAAAACGCCAATGTATATCGCCAATATCTTCAGGGTACAAAAAAAAACGTTTTCACTATAGTAACGACGTCATGACGTAACGTAATTGTGTCCATATAATAATGACGTCATCACAAACTGTTGAGTTTTGGTTGAAACGCACTAATACAGTATTTTTCTTTTTGTGACCTAGCTGAAACATTTCGAGTAAATGATTTATAAAAAGGAAAACATTAAAATCTAGGTTCTATTATACAACAATTGTCAATATATGGCCACTAACTATAGACCTAGAACATGTATGTATACATTTCTTCATACTTGTATTTTTCATGTAACATCTATCGGATCATAGAATGCTTCTATTGTATGCCTTAACTTTGAAGATACTTACCAGAAAAGTTTAGACTGGTGCATTCAGTTTTTTTTTAAATTCAATTAATCCCCTGCTTAGAGATTCACTAAACCAGTACGTGACGCGTGTAAAATTTTTTGTGAGAATGTGTTTGGGGAGACAGTTAGTTGTGAGTGAGCGATTGTGGGAGACAGACTGAGAGAGAGAGAGAGGGGGGAGTGGGTCTGAAGGGGCGGTTAAGGGAGCAAGTTTGGGGAGGGCATGGGGAGAAAGGGGAGGGTCTGAAGGGGTGGTTAAAGGAGCAAGTTTGGGGAGGGTATGGGGTTAGAGGGGAGGGTCTGAAGGAGCGGTTAAGGGAGCAAGTTTGGGGAGGGCATTGGGGGAGACGGGGTGGTCTGAAGGGGCGGTAAAGGGAGCAAGTTTGGTGAGGGCATGGGGGAGAGGGGAGGGTCTGAATGAGCGGTTAAGGGAGCAAGTTTGGGGAGTGCATTGGGAGAGAGATGTATGAAAGGTACTGTACATGTTACAGGATAGAGAAAGAGCGAGCGATGAAGGGAGGAAAGTAACGTGTAAGTTAGGCGGGAAACAGGAATAAATAAAGCGAGGAAGGGTCATCGGAAGCAGATAGGGAGTTTGAATGAGTGAACGGACGCATGGATGAACGAAAGCAATCGGATTGACATCGTTTAGTTACTGATTTAAGTTTAAACGCAAGGTAAGAAGTATGTTTGTTGATCAGCGACTTATCTTTCTCGTTATGTGGAGCATATTTGCACGTGAGTCTTTCTCACGCTTGTGTTTCTTTCATGTTCGCATGTTACGAGTCTATTACTTCAGTAAGGTTAATCCTATACGTGGGAGACTTTTAATGGGGTTATCGATTGACTTAATTTCAGTAAATTTTATTGTATGAACCACAAATAAGAGAAGCGGAGAAAACATTACCCGTTGTTTATTACAGCTTTGATAAATATACTATCGATTTATCAAGTTACAAAGCCACTTTTTTCTAGTTTTCTACTTTCAAAAGATACCTTGAATATCACGCTTGTCAAACCAACTTTACAACAATAAATATCTACCATTTAGCTCCAGTACGTCTTTCTACTCGAATAATACCAATAAAACCATGTGAGTTCGTTTTCTATAGAAAATGACAGCTATAGTTTTCTCGTATTAAACAGTCGTATATCAAAATTAAAACATGCTGATTAAGCAAGTGGGGTAACCATTTATTGAATGAATACCATATTATACTCATACGAAAGACACATTATATAAGGTATATCAAGTTTCACGCTATTCGGAATCTTTAAAAAGTAAAGTAGGCTTCGAATGATACCTGTCCCGGTGGATAGATCCGAAGACTCAGAACTGCACTTAGTTAGGAATGTCGTTCCCATTGATCTGTAATACGGAGATAGCTTGGTTTCTATATATAAATTGTCAATGCATTTAGTATACAATCCATAAGCAACATTTTCGTTGCTGTTTGTATAACAGAAATGGAATTCCATGCACATACTCAACACACCCCTCCTAGTGCTGCGTACAACACATTATTTGTGACATTGTGATCACAATACAGAAACTTGTAGTTGCCCATCTACGGAATACCGTTAGGGCCATCGTGGTTACACATTAAAATCCAGAGGGCGACAATGCGATAGTGCGATAGTACGATGGCGACAATGCGATAATACGATGGCGACAATGCGACAGTACGATGGCGACAATGCGACAACGCGATAGTACGATGGCGACAATGCGATAGTACGATGGCGACAATGCGACAACGCGATAGTACGATGGCGACAATGCGATAGTCATATCGTACTGTCGCCATCGTACTATCGCATTGTCGCCATCGTACTATCGCGTTATCGTACTGTCGTCATCGTATTATCGCACTGTCGCATTGTCGCCATCGTACTGTCGCATTGTCGCATTGTCGCATCATGGCCCTCTTGTTGAGTAATTGTCCTTTGTTATTTAAAATACTTATTTTTTTGTCCGGAGCATATCTTTAAAAGTATTTGAGATATTGACTTGAAACTTGATACATATATAGATCTCATTGTGTGGAGTTCTAGTTAGCTTTACTATTCAAGGAATAGCGGAGCTCTTCTTACCACGGTGTTGTCGTTGGTTAAAATTTTCGTACCAGTCCAATTTTTAGCACTACTGTTACACTGTGACATTGTGAGCTTTTGAGATTTTGTGGGAACTGTCATCAGACTGTCCATCCATGTGTCCGTCAAACTTTTGCCTCAAATTACAAAATATACTTCTCCTAAACCTCTGGGTCAATTGGTACCAAATTTGGTAGAAATGATCCTTTGGTGGTCCCATTTCAAAGTTGTTCAAAAATGGAATTTCATGAGGAACTCTGGTTTCCATGGCAGCCAAATTTAAAAAAAAATCTTCTACGATGCAGCAAGGCCCAGAGCTTGAATATTTGGTGTGAAGCATTGTCTAGGGGACAAGTTTGTTAAAATCATGACCACCGGGTAAGATTGGCCCCGCGGCATATATGGTTTTGTATAGGAAAACTCGAAAATTGTTCTCCAGAACCACAAGAGCCAGAGCTTAGATATTTGACATGTAGCATGGTCTAATGGACCTCTACCAATTTTGAAGTTTGATTAAATCATAACCCCAGGGATCAGATAGACCCCTCCTCGGGGCATCTCTGGATTCGGATGGGAAAAACTAAAAATCTTCCCCAGAACCACATTTCCTAGACCTTAGATATTTGACATAAATTGTCCTTAAATTCAAGTCCTTCAAGATATTGCCTTGAAACTTTGCATACGTGTTTATGATCACACTCCCCATCAAAAGGCGCGAGTAGATAACACTGTGAATAATAACTGAAAGGAAGTGGGGGTATACTGTTTTGCAAATGTTGATGGGCCGGTCCGTAGACCTTTTTGTTCTGATCAATAACTAGAGATTGCCTTGACCTAGGGTAGTCAAACTTAACAGGATGGTTGCTTGTATTAAGTAGATGAAGCCTAATGTTTTTGGGATCAGTAGATCAAAGGTCAAGGTCCCTGTGACCTTACATTAAAACACAGTTGCAGCTAAATAACTAATGAACAATTTGACCAATGGAAGTGAAACTTCATAGCATTATTGCTTATATTCAGTAGATGCTACTTATCAGTCGAAAAGTCAAGGTCACTGTGACCTTATGATAGAAAAGTATTTTGGCTCAATAACTGGAGATTACTTTGACCTAAGGTATTCAAACTTCATAGGATGATTGCTTGTATTAAGTAGATGAAACCTACACTTTGGGGTTAGTAGGCAAAAGGTCAAGGTCACATGACCTTACATTGAGCAAGGTTAGTCAAACTTCACAGGATTATTCCTTGTATTGAGTCGATGAAACCTAGTATTTGGACTCAGTAGTCGATTGGCGATAGTCGACAACGCGATAGTACGATGGCGACAACGCGATAGTACGATGGCGACAATGCGATAATACGATGGCGACAACGCGATAGTACGATGGCGACAATGCGACAGTACGATGGCGACAATGCGACAACGCGATGGCGACAACGCGATAGTACGATGGCGACAATGCGACAGTACGATGGCGACAATGCGACAACGCGATAGTACGATGGCGACAATGCGACAGTACGATGGCGACAATGCGACAACGCGATGGCGACAATGCGATAATACGATGGCGACAACGCGATAGTACGATGGCGACAATGCGACAGTACGATGGCGACAATGCGACAACGCGATGGCGACAACGCGATAGTACGATGGCGACAATGCGACAGTACGATGGCGACAATGCGACAACGCGATAGTACGATGGCGACAATGCGATAGTACGATGGCGACAATGCGATAATACGATGGCGACAATGCGACAACGCGATAGTACGATGGCGCCAATGCGACAGTACGATGGCGATAGTACGATATGACTATCGCATTGTCGCCATCGTACTATCGCGTTGTCGCATTGTCGCCATCGTACTATCGCATTGTCGCCATCGTACTATCGCGTTGTCGCATTGTCGCCATCGTACTATCGCATTGTCGCCATCGTATTATCGCATTGTCGCCATCGTACTATCGCACTATCGCATTGTCGCCCTCTGGATTTTAATGTGTAACCACGATGGCCCTAACGGTATTCCGTACCCATCCGGTCGATTTTATTCCAAGCAGGTGCCACTTAGCCAGTCCCTCACCTGAACTTTGACAATAGTGTATGTCCCTCGTCGATTTTAGAAATCTATCAATACATTAACTACACCATACAGTTATATATATTTACACTCTTACGTTTTTCTTTACGTTGATCCGGGGGTATTATACGAATTCGCATGGTTGACATTGCGATACTTTTATTAATTATTATTGTTTTGTTTGTGTTTCAGAAAAAATCAACATGACAGCAGAAGTTGCGGCCCCGATAATTCGGCCAAAGACTGGCCAGGCTTTTCTAGAGTCGACCAGCTTCAAAATCAATCAAGATGACCTACTGACCAATAACAGAATGAACAGTATCTTCAAATCAGATTACCCACCATATGGAGCACAGGGGCGCACACAAGGAGCTAAACCCCCACCTCTATCCGAGGTCATGCACAGAGATCAGAACTTCTTCAATGAGCGAGAATCTGAAACGAACAAATCATTTGAATATAGACATTTAGCTAAACCAGAAATAGAAGGCGCCAGTGGAAAACTTAGAGTTACAAATTTTAAAATGGACCGAGATGTGAGCAAATTTAACGTATTTGAAACGGTACATAATTCATATTTTACTCCTAAAATGCCGGATACTCATAAAATGTACAAAGCCCCGACAAAATGGGAAAGTTTTATACCACAAGGGGACAAAGAAAAGGAACCATTGCCCCTTACCGATTACCGAGACAGATTCGGGGGCCACGACACATCGGTACATAAAACCATTAGAGCACCATCTATGCATGAAGGTAAATATGGTTTATCGTCTAGTACTAGTATTCAGTTACTTCAAAAGAAAAAATGACGCCGTTCGTCCTAAATCATTAATTACCACGTTGTATTGAACCACTTGTTCGTAACTGCAGCTCCATATGTATATATTGTCTGGTATCAAATATAATATAAAGAACTTAAAATTACGTCAACAAATTAATATTATTATTAATAATAATAATAATAACAGTAAAGGCTTTATTTAACGATTCGTGGAAGCAATAACTTGTGGATAAATACACGTATAATTGATATTAAGAAACCAAGCCGGATGTTCGAATCATCACTGCACAGGCACGGATCCAGGCAGTGGGCACGAGGGCCCTTGCCCCCCCCCCCCCAATTGGCTGATATTTAAAACAAAATTGAATAGATAATAAAACAGATATTGAACAGACACACTTTATTCTGTTCCTGAATGAAATGAAAGAAAATAACTTTAAATAAATATTACGACTAGCCTACAGAAAATGAAGTAAATAATACGCCATATTCCCACCCTAATCAAAGTTTGCGAATGGTACTTCTTACGACGAGCCCATATTGTTCATTATTGCCAAACATTTATGTCACATTTGTGGTTACTTGTGACGACAACAACATAACCACTGGTGGCCGTTACACTGATTCACGCCCCCCCCCCCCCCAAAGAATATTGTGTTAAAACGACAGCAACAGACTTTATAGGTGTACATCAATTACTATTGTTTGAAATGTGTTTTTATTCTCCTTTGGAGAATGTTATGACTCTGGCGATAAAAACAACGTTTCTAAAAACTGAACTGATGTAATTCTGTCTGAAAGAAATATGTACATGTACATAGAACAGCATAAGTATCATTGTTCTATCGTATTATGTGGGTTAACTAGCTGACAGTATGTCTACAAAACTTATAAACTGTAAAAATATTTCTTGTAAAATATTTCACCAGAAAGAGCAATGAACTTATTGACTATTTTGACTAAGCGAATGGGCACTTAAAATATACGAAAAATAAAATGCTTCTGAAAGTCACAATTCATGGGTGTATGAGTCATGGGACCTGCAGAGGTCAGGTCCCCGATGTCAAAACAAGGAGACATACATAGTTTTGCCTCCTCAATAATTCAGTTTAAATGTATAATGTTCGGCCTGAACTAGTCTTACATATTTCTAAATAATATGGGTACTTTTCTTATGTTCTATATGAAAAAGTATTTGTAAGATTGGCGTTTATCGTGCTCGCTTCGCTAGCAGAATATTTTTAATATACATGTATATGTTAATACGTAGCTGTTGCATCACCGAAATCAATTACAAGAGAAATTTTGCCCTAGCTCATTATATTATCTTTTGACTGTTAAATAATCATTACTATAAACCATTAAGGTTAACTCTCAGAATTAAGAAAAAAAAGATATTTCAGGGCTCCCAGATAGGCTTAGAATGCACTAGATTCATCCATTGCTTTGAAAATTTTCCCGGGGGAGTATGCCCCCGGACCCCCCTACTTATCTTATATTATTCCAATGACCAAAAGGATGAAAGCTTGTATATACAAATACTGTATCTGAACATTTACTAACATGCACGAACATACACGATGTACAGGTTGACGCTGATAACAATAACATAAAAAGGTAACTATGGATGCCCCCACATCTACAAATGTACCCCTTCCTGTGCATGTTCACACACATATTAAGCAATTGCTCCCCCCCCCCGGAATCCAGTACATACCTCGTGCCCCCCCCCCCCCCCCCACTCAGAAATGTCTGGATCCGGGCCTGCTGCAGGTCTGAAACCGACGGTACAAGTGCCCGAACTCTATGTAGGACAATGTAGCTGCAGAATGGGTATACAATTCATTTTCTCATTACACATGAAAAGATGTTGATTACAACTGAATTGATGATACCTATCAATCGATGTTATCTTCTATAAGTAATCGATCAACTGTGATTTGTTCTGTTTTTGTACGCCGATAATGCAAATGTTAAAACTAAATCTGCATCTGCAGGAATGGTTGTCAACACATGCATATCACAAACAATCTCTAATTCTTCCCTTTGTACAACAAGGTTGTATCTCTCTCCTCACTGTTTAGTGAGATACAAGCATGTTGTACCAATGGAACGAAATGTTGCGCATTGATTGAAACAATTGATTATAAATGTTGCACTGCTGCTAATGTATTCTCTTCTAAGTTTACGAGCACATAAAAATGTGGGAATCTAGCTGTGTAATCAGGTGAATGATATACAAAATGTATATAATACCGTCATCTCATCGTTTATTTATGAACTGTTCGATTAACATCCATGTACGTATTGCATGGGAGAAACACCAGACGATAATACGATTTAGTGTCAGGGCCGTTATCGAAATCGTAAAAGATCGTTGTTTCCGTTTTAGAATCAGGACATAAAAGCCGAGATGATAAGAAAGAGAGTTGCCTAACGGCTATGAATATATTTTGGCACACTTATAGTAGCAGAAGATACCGACCGTTCTTTCCTTCTATTTACCAATATTTATAACATGACCTACCCACCACAACCCATGGTATCTCTTCTCTGCCAAATAATGCATTAATTATACAAATGGGGATACGATGAGATACAAACAGGGTAGACCCAGAAACAATTTTGTTTATACTTGCAAAAAGGGCCACTGTTTGACATTCTCCCTGCTGCATAATGTCAGCGACAGTCAAATTCTTGATTTCTGTCCTTGCTTCATTTTGTAATTTAGTGATTCTTTCAAGTCTTAGAACATTTAACTATTGCTCTACCTTACATTTAAAGTCTTTAAACATGCGACAAAAAACCTAACTGGAGACGATGTTATCTTATGTAACAGTAAATACTGTATATTTATACTTTAAATGCCCTATTACATGGCACGGTTCGTGTATTTAATCGTAAATAATCTTTTTGGTCATAGATTGATAGATTAAAACGTTTGTAAACAATAAGTCGGGCAAGATTATCGCCGTCTTGAAGAATAGCATATAGCAAATTCGATATACTAAGTCTATGCCAGATTAACTAACATTGTTAAAGGATTAGCAATAACATGGAATCAAAGACCGATAGATTTCCTAATGTTGACAATCATTATAGTTCCAAACCCCATGAACAGTATGTATAACAAAAAATAATCACTACAACCAATGACTAGTATCCAAGTGCTTTAAATTCGTTAATGCCATGTGTTAAACGTTAAAAGCTGGACGATATGTACACATCCAACATTCAAAATAAATAAGGTACCAGTCCTGAATAATCAACATTCTTATATACATTTGTACAATCATGGTAATGTCATTTTCCTAGCATACTTACTGTTAAAATGATACTCAACATACAGATGTAGTTGACCGATAAAAGTAATGATGACTTGAGTATTGTTTAACCTATGTCAATGCAGTACATACAACACGTACGAACTAATTACCAAGACAATTCAGTGACAGGTCATGAGCATTGTTGAAAAAAGAAGAAGCACATACAGACATTCAACATTATAAAAGGCATGCGAATGCGAATGCTTATCAAGAGACACTAAGAATATAATTATGTAATACCGGTAGTATAATAACATCTATAGCTATGGCTAATGCAAAGGTGAACAGGGTTCTACTAGTTATAGACCATATATCACATGCCGATTATACCAATAAAACTGATAAAACTGTATAAGGGGGATATTTCACATCATTATGATGATGATCATTACGAACCACGAAATCGCCAATCATCCGACCGGTGTCTCCTGGACGTAACATGGTGGACGTGCCTTATGGGTACCATCTTATTTGTAGAGATATATTTTGACTTTTAAATGTTTCTTTAATTAAATGTTCTTGTTCGCTGCTATATCTCAGTTTCATAATTAGATTATATGCACATATGTATCTTACAGGTGGTCCCCCAACAATCAAAGGTGATGGAAGAAACAGTAACTTCTATACGACACATAATGATACATTTACCGGCACATATGAGAAACCTGTACAGATATTACCCGTTGTAAGTACCCGGTATATGTATAGTTCGATCAAATTAAACTGGTCCTCGGACCTACTTATTTATTATTTAAAAATCAAATTCATTTAGGGAAGGATATGAGTTAGAATGAAATATATATGTACTATATATACAAATGTAAAAACTTATCTAAACTTGAGACCGACAATGCACGATATTTCTCGCGGTAAGATACATTTCTCGCGGTAAATACATTTCTCGCGGTAAAATACAATTCTCGCGGGAAATTGTCTGGACTTTTCAGCGCCAAAAGCAAAATATTAATTCGTAAAGATATAGCACCAGGTTAACTAGTTGAACTGTACTCAAGGTCACCTTGTTGGCAATATTTAAGGCATTCCTACATTTTATATCGAGATTAATCACATGTGTTTCCTGTTTTAATGACAAAATCATGAACTTCATATATAAAGTAAACTATTGAATCATGTACCACACTCGTATGTGACAATTTTATCATTATAGTGTGAAGTGATTAATCCCTAAGATATGAAAAGGAAAACTTGTTAGTCTGCCATGTTCCCGTCAGAACGATTGTTGTACGCGGTACTGAACTCTTGGAGCAACAGTTTACTGTAAAATCATTTACTTTTGATGCAACAAACTTTCGTGGATTTTGCACTTCGTGAACGATGGTCAACATTATTGTTCGATAGGATTTGATTTAGTGGGAAAAGGTGAACCACGAAATCCACGCAATTTAATCTCCCATGGGCCTATAGTAGATTGTTTGGATCTCTATAGCCTTCAGGACTGGTGTATATTTCGTACATTATACTTGTTTGATCTGTATTTCACACAATAATTCAAGACGGTTTATGCATTTCGATGTTTTTGTGCGATCATGTATACAGTACCTTCTAAACGTACAATGTGTACGTGTGTTATACACTTTTCTTCAACTTGCATTTATATGGGTAACAAGTTACTAACAACTATAGAAATTGTAGACACGTATGGGAACGGAACTAGTGGTATATTGTCGTCAAAACACTGGAATGTCAACCGCTAAATCCGGTTCCATGTCCATGTCTGCGACACCAGTCATGTCCGGCATATTAGGATAATTTGCTTGCATATATGAGCACAATAGTACTGATAGACAACTAGTTGACCACCGTAGGGACTATAATATACATGCCCAACTATGTGTGTCATACTGATTTCATGTTCGATCGTCCAAAATTCTTATATCTAACAATGCCAATCGTAAAAACTCTGGTCTTTCGGTGATGGATCCTGACATATAAAATTTTATTTCAGAATACTAGTATCACAAAATATTGAGTGTCTGTGAATGAAATTAGAACATATTTTCTTACAGCCACCGAGTTACAATGTACCAGTGGGTGATCCCAAGAAAGTAGTTGAACGTGAAACAACAATGAATGCTTCCTATAAAGATGTGGCTAACCAGAATCAACGTACACCATATAGTATAGATGATGTTAGTAGAGTCCTTAATCAAACAAACTTCAAACAACAAGATGGTCACTTCAAGTGGAATGATTACAAGAGTACAGCCACATCATCATACCCAGCAGCATGTATTCCAGGTGAGTCCTTCATTCAATCCCGAGCATAACCTTTATTTACCAGTCAGCTTTCTGCTGAAATATTGCAGGTATAGGAGTTCCTCTACCCGGATTTGAACCGGGTCACCGGCTTAGGTGGCAAGCGCGCTAACCACTGAGCTACGGAGACACACTAGATTCTAGAATCGTATAACGTCCTTATTTACAGCGAGTATCTTTGGTGTTGGGTTTTGCGATTGAGACAGTATTTAAAGAGCGGTCATCAAGTTTTGCTCTTGTGGGGCCCTATAAAGAAATCCAAATTACCGAGACGTATGGGACGATACGAGGACCTTATAAACGCATATCAAATCAAATCAAAAGTTTGCCCTTGTCTAATTGACCAATGGCCTCCGTCTCCGATTGGTCGTTTTTGTAACCAGAACAAACCATCTACATAACTCATTTTCAAATTATTCAACTATTTTCATGTGAAGATGTTGTTTAAAGCTTAAAGCGAAAACGCGAACTCGTGAAAAAAAGAACAAACGACAAAAACATCAAGCGGTTCTGGCATTGTGTTGTTTGTTTTCTAGTGTCAAAGTTGGATTGAATTGTGTTATTCCAACTAAGGTAGATTTGATATAAAGTTTCGTAAGGTGCGATAGTATGTTTTTCTATGTTATTATTGTTATTATTATTTTTCTCGTTTCAGTTGAACGATTTCACCCAGGAAAACACCGTAACCACAGTGACTTCCCCGAGGGTGACATGGATGCACACAGAGTGGTCGATCGTGTTAATCTCACAACAAACAGGTTCTATCACGGAAATGTGAGTATGGTCAATAATCTTCTAAGAAGAGTTGAAATTGACATTACCCAGAGCAGAGATCGCTCCGCCTGATTGTTTGTAGAAGATATTTCGATCATGTGATTTTAATTTACCGTATAAATTTATTTAAATGGTATAGACTATAGATTGACAACTGGCATAATGTCAATTGTATATTCAAGTCCTTATACAGAACACACTCATAATAAAGCAATGTACCCTATGACAACCGTTCTGTCAAAATGACATTACTGTACGCACTAGTATTCTGGACTTTTTTGGCAATTATGCTAATATAAGTTGTGATGTCAAACCATTTTAATTTAGCATATATATTGTAATTGGATTGTTGTGTGGCAGCCTATTACTTTAGCATATATATTGTAATTGGATTGTTGTGTGGTAGCCTATTTACTACAGAACACACATTTCAAACATTTGGAGCACCCTCCAAACTCGTCAAATCTCACTCTCTAACCTACCAATTCTGTCAGCAGCGTTGAGTAAATGTGTATTGACTAGTTGGAAGCATTCTGCCGTGCAGCGAAGTTGTGTGTAAGATATGTACCGCAAACAAGACGAGTCGACATAATACATTCTGCTCAGTCATATCGCTGTCGAGTGTTGACAAGTGCATGCATACCAGATGTTCCAAAAATACGTCAGAAGCCAAGGGAAGCAACTCGTGTTAGTTTATTCGCAAAATGAAATAATCGAGATAAGAGATCTCGTTTGTTGTGTTTTATAATCATATCTGAAGTGTAGAGACTGTTGTTTTTGCTATATTTATACCATATACTTAATGAAACAGCAAAAACATCTTGCTTATTTGACCTTTAAAGTCTTTTGAAGCTTCCCTATATTCGGCAATTATTGAATCTACAATGTATCATGATAATTAGTAACAATTACCATTTGTCATTTTCAGCCACCTAAAGGACTCCATAATAACATAATATCCGGTGCCAATCTGCGGACAAAGAGCAATGTTTGGTTTGGAGAGCCACCACTTGGTGGCACTTTCTATGGTACCACACACGCTAGCACGTTCCCCGCCAAAACTGTACCGTATTCGTACAATAGACACAGTTTCTACAAAGAAAGCGACATTCCAGTGAAATATTATTCAGGTTTGTACATACATTATTTTCTGTTGAAGGGCGGTCATAGCCTACGAACGCGGATTGTCCATCCTATGTTGGATCGAAACAGTTACAAAATTACAAATTCGCAAAACGATTTGCAGGAAAAAAGCGAATAACCAACACTTCATTCACATCGTTCAAAACTGTTGATGGGGATTTTAAACTCCGTCTTTTGGTGATATACTTTCTTAGGCCTGTGCATTATTGTACCATTGTTGAAGTGGTATACTGTTATATTTTCAGATCATGGACGAAATCATACAACAGCCTACACTGATTACAAAGATCCACGACAAGTTAAAACAGCACCAGATTCATACGCTTTAGAAAATGTAAGATTGTCTTTCTTAACTATTTTCCTGTGTTAGATAAAGATAAGTAAGATAAATTTCTTATGCGTAGATTTATAACTTTAAAGTCCAGCCAGATAGATGTTTTAAATTGTTAGCAATATAAAGTCGATGCTTATAACACTCTTCATGCCGGCTGCTAGTCTTTCAAATATCTCCATAATTTGATACCTTCTTAAGTATTTCTCATACTATTTCAAAGTTAGACATTTACCTGTTTAGTGCTTCTTTAAATGTTAATTCTACGATGTTTAAGTTGTGCTCTTGTTTAAGTTGTGTTCAAGTAGTCTTTTATACATAATTCAGTGTCATTGTACAAAATGTAATTGTTTTGTCAGATGTTATTGGGAATTGACCATGAAAATCTTGAATCCTGACTATATAGAGTTACTTTCCCTGATTTGATTGTCATGTTATTCAAGTACGCAGTTAGTTTCATGCCCTAGTACGTGTGTTTGTTATTTTACAGTTGAGGAAATCCCATATTTTACCACCAATCAGCGATTCCCAATTCTTCACGACAACCCATAATGATACATTTACTCCAAAACGAACAGAGAAGTATACGTACGATGCCGGACGATTGCAGAAAAGTTCCGTACCTCTAGGTACCATGCCTATGTCGGGTAACCAACCCACTATAGACATATAAAACAATTAGATAGGAATTTATAATTATTTCAAATTGTTTTCCAATTATCGATATGATGTATTGTCATAAAAATATGAGAAAATCGTGTACAAGTTTTACCAGCTGGACATATTGTGTTTTGCATTTAGTATACACGTACATGTTTGTATAGTTACATATTATACTTTACAATCTACAACTGTACAGTGTATTTGTGTACTAACATGTATTTATTTTAAATTTTGAATCAAAACAACTTTGATGATTTTGATAAAGGCTGCTTTCCGGGGATAATCTCGATTTTGTACTCCGAAAGCACACTATTCATGTATACACAGTTGCATTGGTCATTGCACACACAAAATAACAACAACGTTTAATATGGCAAGTATAACACGCTGTGATAAGTTTTACCTGTGATACCATTTCTGCATACTTATGCTTTTTGGTTAAAATAGAGTTCATTCGGATTAATGTAAAAGCATGATGTTCATAAAAATGTTCCCTGTCTTCCTGTAAATGTTTATGTTGGCCCGGCAGGAGGCTGACATGGGTATATATAATCACGGATTCCTGCTACTCTACACTGAATATACAAATTACCAGTACCATGCATGTTTACGTCTGAGTTGGCGTCTTTTGACACAATTTCTTCTGTATGCGGCATCTATCATGGCTGTGTCCATCGGCGTTCCAAAACATTGCCAATTGCTCCGTATGTTTTATAAGCCTATCATCTTGTACCTATGTTTTATTCACTAACTATGTCTGTACATAATTAACAGTTTGCTGTGGTGTGCAATATTTTTATATTTTGTTCGAATTTGTCAGTATTATATTTGATGTTTTACATTTTGTTTTATACCGTTATATACATTGTTTTGTTGAATTTTGATAAATACTATATTTTGTATGTAATATTGTTTAATCAATCTTTGATATACTGTTACATATTATGTTACAATGTACCATGGTTATATCACTGTTTCAATGTTATGTAGGTGAATCTAAAATACAAGACTATTCATTAAAATATTACCATTAATTAGTTCGTTGTTTCTGCGTCACTGTTTCCTAGTAGGCCAATACCGGTAGCTGAAGTAATATTTTTACAAACGGTAAACATAACAAGGGGACCACGATGTACATACATGTCACTCACAAGAGTAAAATTATGACACTTGAACATATAAAGGAGAAGTCAACAGGATCTGAATCTAAACAGTCTCAGTGTGGGGAATCACGTGACTAAAATGGTACCAAGCACGGTGAAATAAATCGCAAAAACCTGGATATTTTGATAGTTTTTCGATTCTTGGTAAGTACTATTTACTTATTTTCACTAGTTATATAGTGCATGCTATGCGAAATTTAACGCTCTTTCTAATGGTGCATGTGTCATTTCTGTACTATCTCTGGTTTCTGAGATACCTTCGAGGTTTTAAGGCGAACCAGAGAAATATTTTTTCAACAAGTCTACATTATTGTATATAAACTACACAAAAACGGTATTTAAAGGCAATATATTAGACCATGTTCATGTGTCTGTGGTGAATTGTATTCGGAAAAGGCTTCTCGTTGAAATATAGAGACTAATAACGTCCTATATTGGCGATTTTAAGCGATTTTTTGTAAAAATGTCAAATACTTGAAATGGTACTTTCCACGAATTAACATATTTGTGATACTAACCACGGATCGTTTTAAACCTGCACATTTTAGAACAAAATTTAGTACGCATTTTGGATCCTTGGTTCAGAAAAGAGTTTGATGAAACTTGCTTTCAGTTGTTTAATTCAGTTTACTCTATTTTTTATTCAGCAATAGGTAATGAGAATGCTCAGATGAATGAAGCGAACATACGTCATGGACCAAGTCAAAACAAAAGAACATTTAGAAACACTAGTACTGTCGATATAGCGATTTTGGAATGAAACTTTAACCAATACAAATGTACTATCTTATGAAGCAGTGACATAACTTTTATTCGCGTATTTTGAAGATTATAGTTTGATGGGATTGGAATCCAAATATATCGTTACATTGTACATCAAAGCATGCATCGCGGTGATGGACATCTGGTTTAAGGTGTATTTCATTGCAATTGGGAATTTTAATTTTTTTTTTACAATCATTATAAATTCTGGTTTGTCTTTTTTAAGATTAAATGCAGTAACAATCTACAAAATACTCACAAAAGTACCACAATGATATATATATAATTTTATATAGACAAAATTTATATGAAAACTATATATAAAACTGTTAATAATCTAATATCGCAAATAAACACCGATACCATGTTAAGATCTTTAGTCAAAGAACAATTCACTACAAGTAGATTATTATGAACAACTCTTCAACGTATGACAGAGAAAATGATGTCAAAAGCAATTTATAAATCACCGATCACTGGCCTAACAAACTAGCCTAAATCCATATGCCGCAGATAAAAGGTAAACTTAATGTCGTCATTTTGGTAGCAAAAATGCCTAGCATGGCCTTTATGTGGCAGTCATACGAGTACCTACACTCGGATTTGAACCAGTGTCGCCTGATAAAGTGTCAAGCGCGCTATCCACTTCAGCAACAGGAGACGGAAAATAATAAAAAAATTGACAAGTATGACTTTCATGAAATATTGCATAATAAAGACATATTCCAGAAAATGAAAGCCTTACTTTTGTTAGCATGAAACAAAACACTGCGAACTTCAGTTAAATTCGAAGAAGTCGCATTACCTTGTTTTGTTGCAGTGGTGTTAAAGTCACTTGATTATGCCACCGAATTTACATTATTTATCATTGAAATTCAAAAAATATGTTTCAATTTACCGATAAATTACGTGGCTTTTATTTAAGGAACTTATGACTTAATTAATATCGTGATAATTTCATTAATGCTTGTCCGATCTTAGATATTTTTAACAATCAAACGTTACGTCGGTATTGAAATTGCATTCACGACCAGATATACAAACTAAACATATTATCAGCCTGGTTAAAGACAACGTATCTCAGCATCGCGTTTAAATCCGTTAAAAACTAGTTCAAAAAGCTAAAATGTGTTTTGAAACGGTTTTTTACAGATTTCTAATCGAAATGACAAAGTTTCAACTTTGGTAAACTCATTAAATGTAATCACATATTCCAATACAACTTCTTCCTTTATCTTTCATTTCTTGTCTTTTTATACTAGGTCTGCCTTGTGGTTTATGTAGAGGTAAGTGTACACATTTTCTCAATACAAAACTGTATAGATATGTGTCCCCTGTTGGTGAGTGACTATACTATCACAGTGGACATAGTTACTATCTTAGTAGTGGACTCGATCTACACCATGACTAACTATGTGTCCCTATGAGTGACAATATATATCACAGTGGACATACTTTCAACTATCTTGACAGATGATGCATTTGGTGAAACATCAGACATCATGGCGTGACTTTGACTTCACTAAATGCTACAACTCCAAGACCAATCGTAAGTACTCATTGAAGCACAAAAATAACCACAAGTTTTCTATACCTACTTCCAAGAAATATACACCAGTCTTACGGAAAAGTGTAAGGCCCTATAAAAAAACTTGAAAAATGAAGAAGGCTTGAATCTGCAGCCCGATTGCATTAAACCAACCATTCCGAAAGTCTTACAGGATGTTAGAAAAACGATCCTATATGTCGTGAAAGTCAATAAGTTTCCCCTTATACGGGTGTATGTTTCATAGAAATCGGTGATGAAAAACATTCACGACTGTTTTTGTTTTGGACTCGAATCAAATTTCGTCTTGGCTTTGTGGCATTTGGCAAAGTCACGTGAAATTGGTTCACTGATTAAATACCAATAACAATCTTTTCTTTTCTAATTGCAAAAAAAAATAGAAGGAAAAATCTTCCCATGCGGGGAATCGAACCCCGGCCGCCGCGGTGAGAGCGCGGAATCCTAACCACTAGACCACATGGGACTTGCTAATACAGATACACATTGCGGTATTTAGAGCTACCCACATTTACAGAGATTAACATGTGTACCGATCGTATTTGCCGTTTTGTATTTAGCATTTATCGTTTTACAAGATGTATTCTTCGACAGAATAGTGGTAAGTATCCCCGCCTGTCGCGCGGGACACCGGGGTTTGATTCCCCGTCGAGGAGCATATTTTTAGTCATAAGTCCCGGTTGGATTTCATTTTTACCAGATATTGAAAACGAATTTTCGTTTCAGTAAATTTTGATGATATCCCGTGCTAATTATTGAAAATATGTGTGTTCATTTTACTTTGTAAATGATCTTTTTTATTCCAACAGCGTAGCTCAACCGCATGTCGTGACTTTGAATTCACTAAATGCTACATATCCAAGACTAATCTTACTATCACTGGAGCTTAAACGTAGCCACAAGTGCTTTATTTCGATACCTACTTCCAAGAAATATACGACAGTCTAACGGAAAACTGTAAACTTTTCACGATATGAAGGGCCCTATCAGTAACCTGAACGTTTTTCTGAATTATGTGAAGTCTTGGAAACGAAGACGACTTGAATCTGCAGTCCGATTGCATTCAACCAATCCGAAGGTTTTACTGGATGTTAGAAAAATCGATCAAGTCGCTGACAAAGATTTTATATTTCGTGAAATCAAATAAGTTTCCCCTTAGACGGGTGAATGATTCATAGAAATCGGTGATGAAAAACATTCACGACTGTTTTTGTTTTGGACTCGAATCAAATGTAGTCTTGGCTTTGTAGCATTAAGTCAAAGTCACGAGAAATTGGTTCACTGTTTTAAATACCAATAACAATCTTTTCTTTTCTAATTGCAAAAATAGAAAGAAAAAATCTTCCCATGCGGGGAATCGAACCCCGGCCGCCGCGGTGAGAGCGCGGAATCCTAACCACTAGACCACATGGGACTTGCTAGTACAAATACACATTGCGGTATTTAGAGCTACCCACATTTACAGAGATTAACATGTGTACCGATTTATTAGTCGTTTTGTATTTAGCATTTATTCTTTTGATACTATATTATGTATTCCTCGATAGTATAGTGGTAAGTATCCCCGCCTGTCACGCGAGAGACTGTGGTTCGATTCTCCGTCGGGGAGCAAATGTTAGTCATAAGTTCGGATGGATTTTTTTACCAGATATTGAAAACAAATTTAAGTTTCAGTCAATGTTGATGATATCCCGTGCTAATTATTGAAAAGATTCGTGTCCAAATTACTTTGTAAATGACCTTTTTATTCCAACTGCGTAGCTAAACTGCATAACGTGACTTTGACTTCACTAAATGCTACAAATCCAAGACCAATCTTACTATCACTGGAGCACAAACATAGCCACAAGTGCTCTATTTCCATACCTACTTCAATAGAATATACGCCAGACTAACGGAAAACTGCAAACTTTTCACGAAACGAAGTGCCCTATCAGTAACTTGGACATTTGTCTCCATTATGTGAAGTCTTGGAAAAGAAGAAGTATTGAATCTGCACTTCCGATTGCTTTAAACCATTCCGAATGTTTTACAGGATGTTAGAAAAACGATCCTATATTTCGTGAAATCAAATAAGTTTTCCCTTAGACCTGTGTATGTTTCATAGAAATTGGTGATGAAAAACTTTCACGACAGTTTTTGTTTTCGACTCGAATCAAATGTAGCATTTGTAGCTTTGTAGCATTTAGTCAAAGTCACGAGAAATTGGTTCACTGTTTTACATACCAATAACAATCTTTTCTTTTCTAATTGCAAAAATAGAAAGAAAAAATCTTCCCATGCGGGGAATCGAACCCCGGCCGCCGCGGTGAGAGCGCGGAATCCTAACCACTAGACCACATGGGACTTGCTAGTACAAATACACATTGCGGTATTTAGAGCTACCCACATGTACAGAGATTAACATATGTATTGTCGATTCAAAGATGTCTGTCAAAACCGCTAGAATGTTTTATTTCTAAATAGCTAAATGCAGTAAGTATAACCACTACGCTATAGGACCATTGGAGTTATAATCATATAAGTGCATTTATGATGGTAAAATTTAATCCTGAGAAACCTGTAATAATCGCCCAGGTTGAATGTTTATTTACGCGGTTGTGACAGAGATATTTGAATCAACTATACCGATCGTACTTGTTGTTTTGTATTTAGCATTTATTGTTTTGAAATCACGTTATGTATTTCTCGATAGTATAGTGCAAAGTTTCCCCGTCTGTCACGCGGGAGACCGGGGTTCGATCCCCGTCGGGGAGCATATTTTAGTCATAAGTCCAGGTTGGATTATTTTCCCCAGATATTGAAAACGAATTTACGTTTCAGTAAATTTTGATGATATCCCGTGCTAATTATTGAAAAGATGTGTGCTCATTTTACTTTGTAAATGTGCTTTTTATTCCAACTGTGTAGCTAAACCGCATGGCGTGACATAGACTTCACTAAATGCTACAAATTCAAGCCTAATCTTACAATTATTAGAGCACAAGAATAGCCACAAGTGTTTTATTTATATATCTACTTCCATGAAACATACGTCAGTCTAACGGAAAACTGCAGGCTTTTCGCGAAATGATGGGTCATGTAAATAACTTGGACGTTTTTCTGCATTATGCGAAGTCTTGGAAAAGAAGAAGTATTGAATCTGAAGTCCGATTGCTTTAAACCATTCCGAAAGTTTTATAGGATGTTAGAAAAAACGATCCTGTATTTCGTGAAATCAAATAAGTTTTCCCTTAGACCTGTGTATGTTTCATAGCAATCGGTGATGAAAACCATTCACGACTGTTTTTGTTTTCGATTCGAATCAAATTTAGTCTTGGCTTTGTAGCATTTAGTCAAAGTCACGTGAAATTGGTTCACTGTTTTAAATACCAATAGCAATCTTTTCTTTTCTAATTGCAAAAATAGAAAGAAAAAATCTTCCCATGCGGGGAATCGAACCCCGGCCGCCGCGGTGAGAGCGCGGAATCCTAACCACTAGACCACATGGGACTTGCTAGTACAAATACACATTGCGGTATTTAGAGCTACCCACATTTACAGACATTAACATGTGTACCGATCGTATTTGCCGTTTTGTATTTAGCATTTATCGTTTTACAAGATGTACAAAGATGTACAGAGATTAACATACTAGTATGTACCGATCGTATTTGTCGTTTTTTATTTAACATTTATTGTTTTATTACTACATTATGAATTCCTCGATAGTATAGAGGTAAGTATCCCCGCCTGTCACGCAGGAGACCGGGGTTCGATTCCCCGTCGGGGAGCATATATTTGCAATAAGTTGGATTTTTTACCAGATATTGAAAACGAATTTAAGTTTCAGTAAATGTTGATATTATCCGGTGCTAATTATTGAAAAGATGTGTGTTCATTTCACTATGTAAATGACTTTTTTATTCCAACAGCGTAGCTAAACTGCATAACGTGACTTTGACTTCACTAAATGCTACAAATCCATGACTAATCTTACTATCATTAGAGCACAAGAATAGCCACAAGAAGTGCTTTATTTATATATCGACTTCCATGGAACATACGACAGTCTAACGGAAAACTACAAGGTTTTCACGAAATGAAATGCCCTATCAGTAACTTGGTCGTTTTTTATGCATTATGTGAAGTCTTGGAAAGGAAGACGGCTTGAAACTGCAGTCCGATTTAAACCATTCCGAAGGTTTTACAGGATGTTAGAAAAGTTGCTGGCAAAGATTTTATATTTTTGTGAAAACGACTAAGTTTCCCCTTAGACGGGTGTATGTTTCATAGAAATCGGTGATAAAAAACATTCACGACAATTTTTGTTTTAGACTCGAATCAAATTTGTCTTGGCTTTGTAGCATTTAGTCAAAGTCACGAGAAATTGGTTCACTGTTTTGAATACCAACAACAATATTTTCTTTTCTAATTGCAAAAATAGAGAGAAAAAATCTTCCCATGCGGGGAATCGAACCCCGGCCGCCGCGGTGAGAGCGCGGAATCCTAACCACTAGACCACATGGGACTTGCTAGTATAAATACACATTGCAGTATTTAGAGCTACCCACATTTACAGACATTAACATGTGTACCGATCGTATTTGCCGTTTTGTATTTAGCATTTATCGTTTTACAAGATGTACAAAGATGTACAGAGATTAACATACTAGTATGTACCGATCGTATTTGTCGTTTTTTATTTAACATTTATTGTTTTATTACTACATTATGAATTCCTCGATAGTATAGAGGTAAGTATCCCCGCCTGTCACGCAGGAGACCGGGGTTCGATTCCCCGTCGGGGAGCATATATTTGCAATAAGTTGGATTTTTTACCAGATATTGAAAACGAATTTAAGTTTCAGTAAATGTTGATATTATCCGGTGCTAATTATTGAAAAGATGTGTGTTCATTTCACTATGTAAATGACTTTTTTATTCCAACAGCGTAGCTAAACTGCATAACGTGACTTTGACTTCACTAAATGCTACAAATCCATGACTAATCTTACTATCATTAGAGCACAAGAATAGCCACAAGAAGTGCTTTATTTATATATCGACTTCCATGGAACATACGACAGTCTAACGGAAAACTACAAGGTTTTCACGAAATGAAATGCCCTATCAGTAACTTGGTCGTTTTTTATGCATTATGTGAAGTCTTGGAAAGGAAGACGGCTTGAAACTGCAGTCCGATTTAAACCATTCCGAAGGTTTTACAGGATGTTAGAAAAGTTGCTGGCAAAGATTTTATATTTTTGTGAAAACGACTAAGTTTCCCCTTAGACGGGTGTATGTTTCATAGAAATCGGTGATAAAAAACATTCACGACAATTTTTGTTTTAGACTCGAATCAAATTTGTCTTGGCTTTGTAGCATTTAGTCAAAGTCACGAGAAATTGGTTCACTGTTTTGAATACCAACAACAATATTTTCTTTTCTAATTGCAAAAATAGAGAGAGAAAATCTTCCCATGCGGGGAATCGAACCCCGGCCGCCGCGGTGAGAGCGCGGAATCCTAACCACTAGACCACATGGGACTTGCTAGTATAAATACACATTGCAGTATTTAGAGCTACCCACGTTTACAGAGATTAACATGTGCACCGATCGTATTTGTCGTTTTGTATTTAGCACTTATTGTTTTATTACTACATTATGAATTCCTCGATAGTATAGAGGTAAGTATCCCCGCCTGTCACTCGGGAGACCGGGGTTCGATTCACCGTCGGGAAGCATATTTTAGTCATAAGTTCAGGATGGGTCTTTTTTAACCAGATATTGAAAACGAATTTAAGTTTCAGTAAATGTTGATAATATCCCGTGCCAATTAGTTAAAGATGTGTCTTCATTTTACTTTGTAAGTGACCTTTTTATTCCAACTGCGTAGCTAAACTGCATAACGCGACTTTGACTTCACTATATGCTACAAATCCAAGACTAATCTTACTATCATTAGAGCATTGAATGACTCAAACCTATGCATTTTCACAAACAGCATAATATTGTGTCCTTCGTATTTCAAGCAAATTTCCAAACAGTAATTTTAGTCTAACTTTGTTAGACAAACCAAAACGTTTTGAATACACGTTTTTGTTTTGTTAGACAAATCAAAACTTTTTGAATACACATTTTTGTAAGACGATTGGTAAGTCCAAACAAGAATGTTTATTACAAAAGCGAAATAACTCTTACTGTGTTGCTCAATACAAATCAATCAAAATTGTTTCCCTTTCTTTTCTTTAGTCATTTTATGAAATCTGGAAATAATTCTATGAAACATGAACTACATTGTTGAGCAATAATTTATAACAGCAAGCGTATCAAGATCAGGTGTTACATGATTTATTGGTGATAGGCTACCAGATCAACAAGATGCGGAGCAGTTAAAGGCCAGTGTAAAATTAATGTTTATATTATACTGTATGATTGTGTCAGTGTTACAGCACGTCTGGCTTCCTGTTATACATGTAGCGTTATTATTTGTAACGCGTATGTAATATGTATAAACAATTGTTATCATTGATCAGGGGTAAAACAAAAAAGCATTTTATTCTGAAAAAAAATCGTTTTATAGAAAAAATAATGTTTTCTTTTTTATAAATTATATGTTGTATAATTATTTCAGGCTAATGCAATTTTAGTAGGATCATAGGTTTCTGATGCATAATTTCGTGGTTATTTCGTACATAAAGGTTTCCTTGAGAAATGTCCCAACTTAAGATGAATGTTATGCAAAATGATATAACAAATGCATAGACATGGGACAGTCATGGCCAAGTTTAAATTCAATTACTAGTAATAAAAATGATTTAGAAGAACAATCAATATAAATTTTTCATTAAATTCATATTTCTCAATATATGCAAAGTGTGGCCCGATGGCATATTAAGAGAAAAATATCCAAGGGAGCATGTCCCAGGCAAAGTAAAGTGTGGGCGTCTGATTTACGCAGACAAACCACAGAAAATCAGATGAGTTTATAGTAATTTGAATGGTCACACATTTTAGACATGATTTAGCAACAGTGAGTAGGTGTTATAAACCACAAATCGATTGATTTTATAGTAATTTATATAACCACAAATAAATACATGATGGTACAGGCAGTCAATCATTACGCAATACCAACCACAGATATACATGATTTTATAGTAATTATACGTAAGACCATACATACATATGATTGTATACAGTCACTTGGTTCGCATCTTCAACCACAAATAAACATGATTTTATAGTATTTACTAGTCTTTATGTCTTGTCGAGTAGCAACAAAAATATATGTGCACACCATACCAAAAAGATTCCGTTTAATAAAAGATGATTTGTAATAATTTACAACATGAATACTACAGTCATAACATGAGAAATCAAGAAGTTTGACATGTGGTGGACCTTTTCATGCTTGAGACGTTAAATAATTAAAATGTTTATGTGAAACAATAGAGGGAATAAAACCTGGACACATGGTGTGGTGTTTCTTTGACGTAAGTATACAGACATGACTAGGCCCTACGTGTTCTATGTATCATTTTATAGTTCAGAATTTGACCTGCTGCCTTACATATATAAAAGTTATGTATTATATCGAACTTTGACCTCGTGGTTCACAGAACACCAACGTATAAAGTGCAACACTATTAACTCCCGTTTACAACTTGTTACAACTTGTTATTGCGATCTCCAAGTGTTATATCACAGGCCTTAGAAATTATATCACAAGTAAAACAGCGTTTGACATTCCCAATTTTCACCCATTCATAAAAGAAAAGGAATATATACTTTAGTGAATGGATGAACAATTTGGGAAATAAAAACGGTAGTTTGTGATATAATTTCTTAGGCCTGTGATTATATATGTCGCTTGTTAGCCTGAACATATTCTCCTTAAAGCTTAGTTGCTCGGCAACTATATTTCAAAAGCCTATAGCCGACATCAAGATTGTTTTTGAAATAGACCCGCAGTGATAGAAGGAGGTAGAAGCCGCATCTAGCAAGACCCAGTGGTGAGTACTGTACACCAGAACGCCTTCTACCCACACATGTACCTCCAGGAGTGGATCAAACTACCCACCTCGATCACTGACTCCATCCAGGAGAGGATCAAACTACCCATCTCGATCACTGACTTCATAGAGAATCTCATATTTAACATATTCTCTGAGGTCAACATCTACAGTCGGAATCGACTCCTGACCTAAGTATGGAAGACGAAGACAGACGAAGACAGACGAAGACAGACGAAGACAGACGAAGACAGACGAAGTACATTTTGAAGCCTTTAATTTACAACTCCCCGGGATTTGTTGACTAACCCTCGCATATCGTTGGCGAAGGTTGGTGAGGGTTCGGTGCAGATCCATGTTAACTGTCTGTCGCGAGCCGATCGTCCAACACCCCATGATGCACGAGAAAACGTACATTGTGTATGTGAACTATTTCCACACTAACCTATATTCCATATGTGATCCACCCTGTTAGGCTTGTATGAGATAATTATTCACTCATGTTGCTTATAACTCTCTACATCTTGGAACAATTTAACTATAATTATATTTTAACAAACGCAACGAAACACAAGCAATGTAGGAATATAGGTTACAAGTACAGACGTAAAACGGATCAGTAACTTGGGTTTGAAATCATTATAACTCTGTACATTCATAAAACTTCAGTTAAATTTACATAACATAAATTAAAATGACATAGGTTATGTTAATTGTGTCTCGGTAGCAAATGAAGAATACAAGTGCTCTTGAAGTTAACTTAATTGTCAGCGTGTTCTTAACCATCCATCATTAATAGTGCTTTAGGGAACACTATGATATAAATATTAAGTGGCGACTATATTATATATATTTTATATTATACAAAGGTTATGTAGTAAAACCATGTATACTCAGTGGGTGCAACCAACTTTTATGTTCAACTTTAAGAATGTACTTAATTTTAGTAAGAACTTTCACATGAAACAATTTGTGAAAACAATTAACGACAGCACGTTGAACCAAGCAATTTCTGGAAGCTCTGGGTTTGAATCTTTGAATCCCAGTTCGGGATGGTTGAGCTCATGTTATTCACATTTATATTGCTACGAATACAAACTTATAAATTGGTTAAATAGTGTATGTAAAACATAATCATTTTGTCCATGTAGTACATAATATCTGTGTCTTTGTTTTGTGCAAGAGGGTGTGTGTACAGATGGTCGTGAATGTCAGCTTTTAATGATAATCGTCAGGAACATTTAAGAAGATATCAGAAATCAGAACGAGCTGCTGATTAACAATTTCCGTGATCTTTCCTCAAAATGACTCCATAGTACGACACAGTTACAGCACTAATGACTGGGAAGATAGAATGAAGCAAATGGTAAAATAGTTAAATACGGACGTAATATAATACACCATAATGATGATTTAACCATATGAAGATGTATGTACAGTTCGCTTTGGCACAGATGTAACACAGTAATATATTCTTCTTACATTGAGCAACAAACCAATACTTAACATTTTCAGTCAGACCACCCGACGTATATATACCGGACACCAACGGAAATGACCGAATTTTAACGAATGGTAATGGACGCACTGAGAAATATAGTTACCGAAGACAAGCGGAAATGGCCGACCTTCACGATTAAACATTATGGCTGGGTTTTGGGGCTTACTACTAGTATAATCTAGTATCTGCATGTCTGATATTTCTAGGCACCAAACCCCTTATTTGCGTTTTTGTAGTTACAATATGGCACTGATGAAACAAGAATTAAAACAAACGAGCGATAGCATGGGTAGATCGACTGAAGGTTACGGGGCCTTTAGTTAATCATAGTTAGCGCCAAAGCCCAGCCTATTTAGCGTCAACTTAGAAAGAAAAGGACATATCAGTGCAATTAAACAAAGAGAGAGGGATGTGGGGTGATTTTCATGTTCATTTTATTGACCTCTGACCTCACGAAGGGTTGTGTGTGTGCCATCCACCCGAATTATTAACAATTCAAAGGCTAGTATGGCAACTAATATTGGAACATTTAGTGAAAATTTTATTGGGGACTGGAAGCAAACCATATAAGTTTGGAACTATTGGTTGGAGACTGGAAGCAAACCATATACTAGTACTTTTGGTGCATACTGTGGGGATTAAAACCAAGTCATATCATTTTGGAACATTTGGTCGGGGACTGAAATCAAGCCATATAATTTTGGAACATTTGATTAGTGACTGAAAACAAGACATATACTTTACTGATACACTATACAAATGTTTATAATCTTATAGGATTTGACGGACTGAAAACAAACAATATTTTCATAAGGCTCTTTTGATGGATTTAACATGGAAAATTACATAATAAAACAGTCAGATTATGATGTGCCGAGTGATGTGATTTACGACAAAGTCACATGATGTAAAACATTTAATAATTCCACTTTATTTCAATTATCCCAACAGTATACGGTTATTTATTGCTTCCATTATAAGTGGCTTTATTATTTTTAAATGTTGGAATTAATACTTAAATGAATGAAATAACAAACACATGCGACTAATTCATAAAACAACAATATTCCCACTACACCCTCAGACTGTATAAAAAGAATGGTTAAGGCATAAGTTGCAATATCTTCTTTGTTCTTGAAGCGGACACTTTTACAGACTATCATGAATGAATCACAGATTCCAAGCATGTTGATTGGTCCCAAAATATGTCAATAACCAAGAAATGTTATCATTTTTCTGTAACAAAGAGTTGAGCGCTCTTGGTGCTAGGGAGAGTGAAAGCCAAATGCCAGATTTTGGAAGTTAAAAACTGCTTGGACGGTTTAAGACGGTCCTAGGTAATTTTTGTGGGCACTTACTTGATTGTACACGTAGTTGCCAATGTTTAATGGGTTTGTCCGTGGGACCATTCAACACTTAAGAGCATGTATTGTCTTGGATATTTGTACTTTGTGGGACTGCAATGTCCATCAGTGTTTATATGGGACTAAGACTTAAATGGTCAACATTTACAATGTACTAGTTTTTTTTTGTTTTTTTTAAAAAACTGCGTTCAGTAAACGCTGTAAAATTCCCTGATGGAAGCCTTGTCCATAACATATAGCTAAGTCATTCAGGGGCCATAATTCTGTTGATTAGTGTCGGATAGTTGTTCATGGCTTTGACAATTTGTATTTATGATGATAAACAAGTATGCCAGGTTTGAAAACAATGCATTGATGGACTTCAAAAATGACTAACAAAGGGACAATCACTAAAAGCCTTCTGCATTAGTAGACCCCGGGACATTAAACCTGTGGTAAACTCGTCGGAATTTTCCACGACTCCTGTAGGTCTGATGTATGTTGTTCACTTTGGTTAGACTTACCTGCATAACACCATAACAACGGGGACACAAAATACCGTAGGCAGCTCACCTGTCGGTTGAACTATGACATAATTTACAGTTCCAAAGAATTAAGAAAATGCATCCTCAATCGTATGTTCAATGTGTTCATATTGTCAGCGTTCTTGTTATCAACAATACATCAGGCGTATGTTGCCTAACACGAAGGGCTACCGAGCGCCTTCATTCAGTTACCTCCCGTTCAATTAACTATAGAAGGCATGGATTACCTCCGTGAAAGCACTTGTAGCGCTTTGCTTAGGCAACGGACACAGGACAGCAATTGCTCCAGAGTATATTATTAGTACTCCCTACATGCTGCGCCGTTTGGTGATGTATTTGTGAGGCTGGATCGTCTTGCGGTGGGGCCTTCGGGAATTCGGTCGGGTCTTGGCTGAGTTTCATTCGGTCTCATGGAATCACCGATATTCTATAATTTCTTTGTAAAGTTTGGTCATCTTGCATTTTTTTCGGCAGGGGCATGGACTTATGTAGTTTGTACTGATTTCTGTGATCCGCTGGTTAGGTCGAGTGCTGCCTTACCTGTCCGATTTCTCATACCTTTTTTGGAATGTTGATACCTGCCAACCTCAGAATCCAGTTAGAAACCCTCCATGCTGTGGTTGGCATTCCATTACTTTACTGAGCTACCTGTTGGTTACTTGTATTTGTGTGGCTTGGTTATGTGGACTGTGTTGGTACACGCATGCATAACATGGTTGGTAACATTATGTTTTCATCATACATACAATCCATGATGTTTTGATTTGGAATATTGTGCTCATGGATAGCATTTAATTTCGATGGGACAACATTGCATGGTTTTGGTAAAAAGGGCAATTTTAGAGGGACGTTAATTCATGGATTTCGCATTTCAGGTAATAAATACAAGGGGCAAAAGTATTGTTCGATGGGATTTGATTTCGTGGTTGAAGCCGGTGAACCACGAAATCCATGAAATTTAATCTCCCACGAAAATTAATGATTTTACAGTATGTACGCCCTTCTCAGGTCAAGGGTTCAATTTTGATGTGCGCAATCGAGCAGACTGATAAAAAGACAAAACGAAAATATCACACAATTATTTTATATTGTATCACAAGTTTTAAAAATATGTACAAAACATATATGGCATAATAATAGTAATTTCATTTCCATCAAAACATATACTAGTACATAATTTGTTTTTCCAAGAAATAATTCGTTGAGTCTATACATGTATGCTCTTTGACAGCATCTGCTCAGGCTTTGCATGTAACTTCCCAGTTAGTTCCAGTTAGATTATGTCAGTGGCTGACAACATTCAGGTGGAGGCACACACAGACTTACAATAAGCTAACAGACAGATAAAGCAACGAGTATGGAAGCCCTCCTCCATCCTGGAAAATATACATAACGGTACATAACCTATTTATAAATTTGTCATTGAAGTACATTAATTTTTGTAAATGTGTTATAACAATATAATGTAAAAGAATGAAATAATGCCCATAGTACAAAGAACTAAAACATTGTAAGTGGGAGATACAATAATATAAAACTAGAAAGGATTTTGACACAAAAATGTGTCTTTTACAAAGGGTCATAACTCAGGCAAAAATAGTCTGACCTTATATTGGGGTAACAGTGGCCTAGAGGTAGGGCGGGCGCTTTGGGATCGTGAGGTCCCTGGTTCAACCCTGTCTGGGCCACTGGTTAATTTCTATGAGCAGGAATAACCCACATGCTCCACTCCACCCAGGCGTAAATTGGTACCTGTGATGGCAGTGTCTAGTCCTGTGTGCCGCATATTGATGTTGGCTCCCACACCCAAAGGAGAGAACTAGTCTCCACAGGGAGACATGAACATAGGTTTCCATAGGTAGCCCAATGACCAGGAAAAGTTAAAAAATGACAAGGTGCTTGAGCAGCTTAACAGCTGAAAAGAGCCCTAGAAAATTGGTAACTTAACGTTTTTTAACTTATATTCCTGACGATATACCAAACTATGTTTGACACCAAGTATTCATGTCAGGTTTCAAGGAGAATAATCATGGGCATACTTTGTGACCTCCAGATAGACATCCAGCACAAAATCCATTTCAACACCCTTCCACCTCCCCCACCCCAACTACTGTATGAGTTGACCAGAATATAACATGTGCATGAATAATATAACTCAGTCCAATTCCCATGGTCCTAATTCAATACATGGCAGTATGAAATATAGGGGAAATAGATTGGAACCAAAGCTGAACATAACATCTGTTGTGAACAAGGTTCCATAGTACATGTATCTTGAGTCCAGAGAATTTGATGCAATCCTGTCCTTTGAATTAATTAGCATAATTTAAGAGCTGATATTATTTTGTTTTTATAACCATGGTTGTATGTTATTATAAGTGGAGAGTATCAGGAAGGTTTTTGAAGTGTAATACCACACAAATCTAAAGGACCGATACTGCACGATTTGCTTGCAGAAATTGATATATTCAAAGCAGGAACCTTTTAGTGTATTCATGCATCAAGGTCAGGATAAGGTCAAATTCTCCAGTCTATATTTAAATGGTGAATCATACGCATGAAGATTCATTGGAATCACTTTAAAGTTTAAATCTATCTAAGTGCAAGAAAACACTGTTTCGATCTTTTCGACTAGACGGACCACTGTAACATATACCCCGGTATTTGGGATTAACCTAGTGACCATACAGACTATGTCAGACAATCCTGTCAGACAATTATGCCCTATATATACCCCTACAAGGTGTGATTGTGAGGTTAAACTAACAAGTACATGTGTGCCATGGTTACCTATGGTCACTTGTCCTCACACCTGACACATGAAATACAATTATGCAATAAGCACATGATCAACTAATCCAAATACTTATCCCCACACGGTGCCAACAATATACATTAAACTTTTTATGGTTCACGCGAAGTTTGTGGAATAATACTTTAAGTCTCCCTTATAAGAACTAAACTCCATTCCGATGATAAAAACATGTTTTTGTGGACATTTTAATAACAAAACTATGTTTAACGAATACATAAAGTATTCTTATAATTTACATAACGATCAAAGGCGCTATTGATAAAAAATACCGAACAAGTTTTTTCTTTTTTTAAATTTAATAAACCAATGTTATGCGATTATTTTTCTTCTAGATGAAGAAGTCCAGATTGGTATATAAATGTATTAAATATGTATCAAGTCAAAAAATGTGATTTTAAGAGAGATTTTTGATAATTTTTGCAATTTTGGAGTTGAGTCCCTTTAAGGAAATGTTCACCCAATATCATCTTACAACATTACATCATATCAATTGTACATATTGCTGGCTTCAAATGAGAAGTAAGTACAAAATCAATTGTTTAAGAAAACAAAATCTGCATCATAAGGCGCTTCTTATGAGCCCATTTTCATGAAAATCCGAACTTGTCATGTTGACCAAACTAAAGTTGAAAAAGCTTGTTTTACCATAAGTAAAGAACGACTGTCAGACAGTTTTTTCTTGTTTTCTCAAAATATTGATTTTGTAGTTACGACCTTCTCATTCTAAGCCAGCGATATATGCTTTTATGCATTAACCATTTGTATTGTGTTATATAATATAAATAATGCAGCTCTTGCTCTCTCAAGAATTGTATAAATTGTACTGGGGGAATTGAACATAGCATTAAATATCATTATTCAAAATGAGTGATATCATTAAACTTTAATGGCCATTTATATTCTCTTTGAACTGAATGTCAAAACAAATGGATTAGAATTTAATGCAAATATAACTCATTTTGGTTTGCTTTGTAAACAAACCTGGGCCAATAATTATCCAGACAGGACACAGATTGTGCAGTGGTTTCTGTTTAATTATGTCTTATAGTAGCTAATGTCTTATTGTACCTCATCGACGGTGCCGAACCAAAACCCTGTAACTCAATTTTGGTGCGAAAACATTTTTTGCAGCATCCACATCTGCTAGACGTCCCGCACATTTCTGTCTTGTCGCCATCTAAGTAACGCGATTGGCTCTTTAGATGGCAACAAGACAGAAATACGTGGGACGTCTAGCAGAGGCTGCAAAAAAAGTTTTCGCGCCAAAATTGAGTTACTGGGTTTTGGTTCGGCACCGTCGTTATGTGGCAATGAATGTACCTCTCTTTGCCAAGTATTCAACCTGTGTCACATAATGCCACTGTGTCACTGTTCTTATTTTTATGACTTTGGCACTCTTCCTAATGATATGTCATTGTTCCTAACTGTGTAACTTGTACTAATTCTTTGTCATTGTTTGTACTGTGTAATTTGTCCTAATTCTTTATCATTGTTCCTAACTGTGTAACTAATTTGAAAGGCATTGTTTCTAACTGAGCCACTCTTTCTTACTGTAAGCAATTGCGGACATGCAGATGACTGTCAAAGTGATCACAAATTTAGCTCACCGTGTCACTTTGTGACACTTGAGCAATAAAACAGACAGTGGAATACTTTATATGTTCAATGGTAGACATTTTGCTACTGTTTGATTGTGTAATAGTGTACGGTTGGTCTGAAAAATATTTCCTGAGTCCAAAGTTTTGAAAACTTATTTGGAGTGTTGGAGGAAGAGATGGCTAATATTAAGTCTGTGTAACATCTGCCTGACAGCACTATTAATGGAATATGAGTATAGGTGACTATAGCTTGACATATGAAATATGACACAATGATATGGTATATGATACTGCGGTTTGACACATGGTACTGTATTATGATACACAACAATGTGGTATGACACTATTAAAAGAATGATACATGACACTGTGGGATGAAACATGACACTACAGTATGACACACGTATGACACTGTGGTATGACACATGACACTGTGGTATGATACATGACACTGTGGTATGATACATGACACTGTGGTATGACACATGACACTGTGGTATGACACATGACACTGTGTTATGATACATGACACTGGTATGATACATGACACCGTGGTATGATACATGACGCTACAGTATGATACATGACACTGAGGTATGTTACATGACACTGCGGTATGATACATGACACTGAGGTATGTTACATGACACTGTGGTATGATACATGACACTGAGGTATGTTACATGACACTGTGGTATGATACCTGACACTGAGGTATGATACATGACACTGTGGTATGATACATGACACTGTGGTATGATACATGACACTGAGGTATGATACATGACACTGTGGTATGTTACATGACACTGTGGTATGATACATGACACTGCATTATGATACATGACACTGCATTATGATACATGACACTGCATTATAATACATGACACTGCGGAATGATACATGGCACTGTGGTTGATACATGACACTGCATTAAGATACATGACACTGCGGAATGATACATGTCACTGTGGTATGATACATGACAATGCATTGTGTTACATGACACTGTTGTATGATACATGACACTGTGGTATGATACATGACATTGTGGTATGATACATGACACTGCGGAATGACACATGACACTGTGGTATGATACATGACACTGCATTATGATACATGACACTGTGGTTGATACATGACACTGCATTATGATACATGACACTGTGGTTGATACATGACACTGCATTATGATACATGACACTGCATTATGATACATGACACTGCGGAATGGTACATGACACTGTGGTATGATACATGACACTGTGGTATGATACATGATGACTAGGGCTGCTGCGAGTATCCGAGTACTCGGATATTCACGAATCTGACTAGAAAATCGGGTACGAATATTCGTCACTGCAGAAATCGTTGGATCGCGATCTTTGTCTAAACTTTTGAAATGAGTGTTTTTTTTGCTAAATAATCCAGGTAAATGCGCTGCAAAGCTAATTTAAAGAGTATTTTACCTACATTTTACGATGGCTAAATGTTCAAACCGAAAGTAAAACAGCTGGTATGTTGTTGAGCTATCAACCGTTAAATTCGTATACAATTTTCATCGAAATTATTTCAATTCAATTATGTTATCAATTTATTATTGTCTTTGTCAAAATTGGAAATAAAAATTAAATATTCGAGCGACGACGAAAATCTTAGAAATCAAATTTAATTTCAACAGTCTAAATTCGAATTTACTGTCTGCTAGCTCTGCAGATGACGTCAGTTTTTCGTACATGTTTTCTTTGCAGATTGCTTTTTTCTCGTCTTTTATGGAGATCCCGAAGTATTGCCACACTTTTGATGTGTATTTTGCCGGTGGATTTCTATAGCGTTCGGACATTTTTTTTGTTAGTGCAGACGAAAAACTGACTTGGCCTCTGTTCTTCATAAAACCATTTGATTATGTTCATTATTCGTATACACTGTTAGGCTGTTAGTCATTAAAATGAACATTTTTATTACAAGTTTGATGCTGCTTGTTATAGCTGAACATAGGAAGTTATAAATAAAACTTTAGTTTCTGTTTTTTTATATGTTTTATTCTGATTCTTTATTCTTTTAATTAAACTGTGAATCGTGAATCGATCTGTGAATCGTAACACATGAATCGTGGATCGGATCGGATCGCCACTTACCCAACGATCCACAGCCCTAATGATGACACTGTGGTATGAAACACGGCACTGTGGTATGACACTGTGCAGTACTGTATGGCACATACTTTTGACATGATACAAGACAATATAATATGACACATTCTGATACATAACATAATAATATTAAACATGACAGTATTAATATACATGAGAGTTTAAATGATATATGTTGTACTGGTATGATGCATGTCACTGTGATATGACACCTGAATCTTATAACTGAATGCAACATAACACTGTGGTGTGTGATACATTACTGGCAATCGTTTAATTACAATTATTACACCGGTATGCCAATTGCAAACCATTAATGAAGTATCACTTTTAAAATGAGTATAATACAGGGAAAGATAAAACAAAACAAGTTTGTGCCTTTGCCACAACATGCATGGAACATTGTTGGTGATCATGGCTGCACAAGGTTGAATGCCATGAATGATAGATATACTGACAGACTTGTCCTATACTATATCATAAATAATAAAACTCTAGTGATTAAATCACAAGATTTAATAGCATTATATTATAAAACATACAATTTACAGAAAAATAAAACTTGAAACACACAGTAAATGGCTATGTTCTGCCTCAAATTTAAAACAGAGACAAAAATTAAACATAATGACCCCCAATCTGCACACATATAACACCCAGACACATATAACACACAGACACATACGATGAAACAGACATAAATAGATCACATCCATACTTTTAAGCGTTAAAGTTAAAAACTCAATGTGAAATAAAAAGCAACCTAAATGACTACAATGGTCAAACTTTTATATTTGAGTTTCTGTTCAAAATGTTATCCATTTTCAGTACCATTTCGGCCAGCTGATACTGTGAGGCTAAACATGTAGCCTTGGACCCTACACACATTTGGAATTGAGATGGTTCTAAGTTTGAGTCACATTTTACTGGATGGAATGCATGTACCATACCAGAGTCAATTGCACGAAATACAGTGAGGTTACTTTGAACAATGTTTTCAAATAAAGCAACATCCTCCTTTCCCCAGCCATGTATACTGGTATCATAACCTCCAACACGTTCAAGGTCACTTCTATACATTGCAGCTATCCCGTAGCCAAATTGTCGCCAATATCCCATTCTTGGCGAAAAGTCTAAAACATCAATCTTACAGTCTGACTTGGGTGAATTCATGCAAAGTACACCCGGGTCATACTGACTGAATACGATCGGATAATACACCATTGTACCTTGTATAGTATTCAAACGTATTCGATTTAGAGCTTCAGCTGTTAGAATAATATCAACGTCCACACAGAATATCAGATCATTCATTGAACATTGTTTAGAACCTAGGTCTAATGCCTTAGCTCTTGCAAAGTCTCCGTCGGCTTCTATCACTTCAAGTAAGTGCCCGCCATACTTTTTCTGATAAATACCAACTATATTCAAAATGTCCTCTACTTCCTCGACTGAGCTATTATCTGTAAATAATACTATATGAATTTGGCAACTTTCTTTCTTTCCTAAGCAAATTTCTTCAAATATTTTCATGAATCTTTCAAATTCATTTACTTTACCTGCTAAAGGCAGTATAAAATGTACAGTTTCTTTCAACTTGTCGGCAATAACGTTTTCATCATTGCCTCGAAAATGACTAAATATATGTGGAGATTCTGAATTGAGAATATTATGCTTCACTGAAGTCCATACACTTTCTATGAATTCAGTTTGACTGAACGACTGATGTAGGTAGGCATGTCGTCGCACCGGAACATTCAAATTTTTGCCTTTAAGTTTTCTGTACGTAAATAATATATCTAATATGTAATTGGCCCCATTTAAGGGGTCAGTACTTGTGTAACCATACAACACTTCTTTAAAATCCCCTTTGTGTCTGGAATTCTTATTTATTATTTCCATTGCTTGAGTAACAACTTCTTCAACACAATTCTTACGATAAGAATTCAACGCTTTTCTTGGATTTACGTTCAAATGTGATGAGACAGATTTTGAATTGAAGAATTCCCATCCAATTACTTCATTTTCTGTAGACGGTACGAAAGTTTTAATTGATGGTTTGTTACCGTACTTGTCAAATGTTGATTTATCATTTAAAACTTGGTTCATTTCATGAATTTCACGATGTAGTTCTAACTCTTTCTGGCGTAATTCTTTGATTTTTGATGATGTAAAATGGTTGTTTATACGATACTGATATGTCGGCATCTTGATAGGATGAAGAGTGATGGCTGTTTGTACCTCCTTATCGAGGAGAGTATTCACGAATGATCCCTTGTATTCTTTGAAATTTTGGTAGAATAAGCGCTGCATCTGAAAAGAGAAAAGAAATAAGTATAATTATATGTACAGCAGTTTATGTTATTATGTCTTCTTCAATAGTCAACTTCTATCACTATATACTGTAAAATCATTAATTTTCGTGGGGGATTAAATTTCGTGGATTTCGTGGTTCACTTAAACCACGAACTTTAATCCCAACGAACACTGATTTTGACCCTTGTTTTGTTACCTGAAATTCACAATCCACGAATTCAAGTGCCAACGAAATTGTCTTTTTTACCAAAACCACGAAATTTCGTCCCAACGAAATTAAATGATTTTACAGTACGTGTATGTCTCCTTCAATAGCCAATTTATATCACTAGAAATAACTACCAAAATATAACCTGACAATATGAGATAAATGCTCAGACAATATGCACAAATGGGCTTCATGCAATGGTAGACATACCTCAAACACATGTCTATAAATTAAATAATAAACTACTAATTGAACTAACTGTAACTGTGGTTATATCTGCATGATAACTGATAGCAAACAATAGTAGTAATGTAACGATTAATTAGGGAATTGTTTAATCAGGTCACCATTGATGTATACATTATGTGATACCTGATCAGTTTAGTTTGCAATCACCAAGTACTGTAACATACAGTAACGAATTATAAAATATGATAAGCAGAATATGATAGTACAGCTTGGCGAATTCAAGACAATCCTGACCTTTTTATTAGCATAATTTAATAGCCGATACATCGTCTATATATCTGTCTATAACCCCGGTTGTATGTTTTCATAATCGGGGAGAACATGTAGCACGAAGGCATTCGAGACTTAATACAAACACCAATATTGCATGATTTGCTTGTTGAAATTGATAAATTCAAAGCAAGAACCTTGTAATATATTCCTGTATAAAGGTCAAGATCAGGTCATATTCTTTAAGCTATAGCAACCTCACAAACGCTTCATTACAGAGTTACACAATGTCAATCAGCAGTCATAGCCGTCATCTGTCACAAGTGATGTGAACATTTCAGTAATACCAACATACAAAGGTGACAAAACAGGGGACTACATATAATTGTACACAGACTAGTAATTAAACTGAATGATATAGGATACCTTAAGAAACCAAAAGTTCAATTAAAATGGATACCTGATCCATCCAAAAATTAAAGCTACCTGACCAAGTTTTAATATATATAATGTAACCTTGCTTAAGACCTGAATGTTTGCCCCATCTTCATGTGCATTATATTAAATGAGATTTTGATGGAACAATAAACAAAACAAGTCAAAATGCTAGCTACAACTGACTCAATAATGCAATGTACTACACAATATGTATTATAATTCAGAGAACTAAAGTCCCAACTTCTTCTTACAGTGTCCATTTTATTAAATCAAGTGAGATACCTTTAAGTGAATAAAAACCTGAGATTGGATCTGATACATTTCTGTATTGTAGTAAACAAAGCTACAACATACACAATTACATTATACCAGAGGCTACAGAACAAACCAATTTTTGTAGGTATAAAAACTTTGGCAATACAGGGTTTTTTCATTTTCAACTGATCGTCAATTGAAAGCATTTTTTTGATACTGTTGTTGAATTTAGTTGCTTTTAAAAAATATAAGATTTTTTATTACCAGTTATAATAGAAAGGGTCCTGATTTGGTTTTAAGGAAAACTCTTGACACATATGGTTAGGTGTATATCTTTTATGAGCATAGTAATGGTAGGCTAACTTTTTTTATTTAAGCTAGTCTTTAAAAATCTTTTTCCACACAAAATTGTCACATATAAATAATTAACTCCAAGGGCAATAACTCTGTAACACCTTCGTATCAGAAAAACAAAACATCTCAATGTACATCCATATACACAATCAATCAATCAATCAATTAATCAATCAATCAATCAATCAACCAATCAATCAATCAATCAATCAATCAAAACAACCTTCAAACTGACCATTAAACCATTCCTACACATTATCCTTCAAATAAAGTTAACAAGTGTCATTGTAACACCAGGGTCACATGACAGTCTACCCGACACAGTATCAGACTTAAACACCACAACAAGGAACTTGTAACACCAGGGTCACAGGACAGTGTATCTGACCTATCAGACATAAACACCATCTGACCCCACTATGAGGAACTCATCTATAACGACCGATAGGAGAACACAATATAAACTGTGCACTTAAAAAAGAGATCTCACAGATTGGACTGGTTCCAGTAGTGTCACAGAGTGTCACAGAGTGTCACAGAGGGTCACAGAGCACATCGTGTCATTGTAAGAAATGTCAATCAGTTTGATACATCTATGTCTATAAAAGGTCACAAACCATATAGATAAACAATGATAATATTACACCGTACTTAAACTCATGTTGTAAACATAGGATTTATATGTGATGAACATCACAACTTTCTCACGCACTTATTATCAAGTACAAGAGACAAACAACAAGTTTAATACATCAAGTACAAGTATTTCTATTGTCGTTTGTTTGTTTTCAGTGAATTACATAAATTTTTGTGCCTTAAGACTTCTCATCAATAACGATATTTCGCAGAGCTGGCAAAACAGTGATGTAATTTTAAATTACAAGTTAGTTAAGTTGATTTCTCAACATATGAATCAAGTTTTCTCATGATTCTGTTCACAATCAACAAGTAAATTTATTATATAGTGTATAATGAAGTTAACAACAACAACAACAACAACAACAACAACAACAACAACCTTTTATTCGCTCAATTCATGCACAACATGAAAATAAGAGGACTAAATGGTCAAAAATTATAAGAACGAAGAACGAGGCTATAGCTACAAAAAGAATAGAACATTTATACAATTTATATAATGGTGAGCCACGATACACCTTAAGTGTATGGACACATATCAAAGTAATTAAAACGTTAAAGTAAGAAAGAGACGTTTAAGCAAAATAAATATACTAATTTTGTTGCAGCATTATTTTGAAAAACTTACATAGGTTTATATAACTTGTTTTGTTTTTTATGTTCATTAGTTGTTCAAGTTTGTATATATTTGGTCGATTGTAGAACACAGAATACTGTACGAGAATGAGGGGGATGCTGAAACCTTACAGGGCTGAAGGCAAGACTCTTCAATCTTCTATATACAGTACAACCTCTACAAAACAGCCCTCTGAAGAGCAACATCCTATAACAATAATATCAAAATTGCCTAGGCTGATATTTAATATCAATGTATCCTCTACCAAGCAACAACCTCTGTGTATAATGGCCAATGTATGGAGCTTCCAAAAGGTCTTGCTCTACAGAGAATGTCCTGTATTTATATGTACTCCATGTTTTCAGTTGCCTACTGAGTGCAGATTTGAGTCAATGGAAATGATTGAGGAAGGCAGTTTTCGTGGATAATTCCAAGAGAAGGATTCGAAAATAAACTAGTTCTAACTATTTCAATTCAATAGCTATATAAAAAGATGGGAAGTTTTAGAGGAGCCTATAGATCACTCTAACTGAGCTGCTTAGATTGATGGCTAATGCTTACAGACAATGTATAGGCTGGCGTACCCATTATATTGAAAATCATTTCAAAATCATTTATTTTCTTAACTTGATATTGTGGTAATGCACACTCATGACTGACTATTATAATTACGGTATATGAAAAATTTTATCACCAGACAGAACAACTTGGTCAAGTTTCTTCATAATTTTAAGTTCAGGTAAAAAGGTCAATTTAGTTTAATGTCGAACATTGACCACAGGTCAGATAGCGTATGTTGATATTGTCATCTCAAGTTCTGACGATATATACTTAATATACGTAAGGAACTGACCAGTGACTGTGTGTCAATCAACCTGGACTTGGTTGACCATTAATTAATGAAGTGGTTAATTATAGCTCATAGTTGCATTATATAATTAATTCACATGAAAACATCAAATTATGACAAGACATATAATCTGATAATTAATTACTCAATTAATTAGGCAATCTGTACCATATATGGGACAACAAGTAAAATTACACAAGGTAGCGTGCCAGTTGCCTACTCTTTGTTGTTTTTTGTTGTACCATATCTAACCTATACACCAAGGTTTAGTTAATTGTTTGCGCCAATCTGAAGGAAGCAAAACAGAAAGTTTGGACCACAGACATATTCTTCAAGACCAAGCTGTAGGGAGATGCCAACAACCGGCAGAAGATGGTGTATTTCAACCGGCAGAAGATGGTGCATTTCAACCGACAGAAGATGGTGCATTTCAACCGACAAAAGATGGTGCATTTCAACAGACAGAAGATGGTGTATTTCAACCGGCAGAAGATGGTGCATTTCAACCGACAGAAGATGGTGCATTTCAACCGACAGAAGATGGTGTGTTTCAACCGACAGAAGATGATGCATTTCAACCGACAGTAGATGATGCAGCACATCATTACATACAAACTGAATATATAAACAACAAGGCGTAGAAAACAGAAGATGTCACTTGTATATAGTCTTTTTACAAATTGTCAAATACAAAAACCACTTCATAAACAACACAATAAAAGTAAGAAACATTTAAGTAAAGTTCAAACAATCAAAGAAAGGGTTCAATAAAAAGTCACCAACATGATACAATCTCACAACACTCATACATCTGCTGAGATCTAGTCATATTGGCATACGATAACAATCAAATGAGAATATATTGAATGACCCTCATATAACTTCAATACTAAATTACAGGATGAGACTAACTGCATATTTCTACATGATTTCAGTTTATTCTCATGCACAGTGTCCTCAAGGCGCTTGTTAAATTATGAATTTATTGTGTGAACAGTATAAATTCTGACAAGTGCCAGTTAAACATATTTGAGGCGACATTTAAGTCACTTATGACAACCCGCACATATATACTACAACAACATTAACACTTGTAGATCAAATGTTAACTGTAAGACTGTATGACATACATCAATCACATAGGACAGAATTCGGTCTCCGAAATGTATATATTCAATAAATAGTCAACTCCTCTAGCACTAGCATGTAATGTTTTAACAAGATATTCATTCAGTATCAATGATCCCAACCAAGGAATGACAGTCTGTGAGAAACATCATTCCATTGAATCATTAATCAAATCCAATACATTACAGTACTTTGATTTATATACATGTAGTCTACGGGTAGGGACCACTTTTGTCTCACAGTTAAATCTTCAATGATGCACTGTGCTGTTTTATTGGGGCATGGACTTGACCACCTTTCCATACAGTCTCACACATTACGCACATATATTGTGAATCATAATAATTACCATAGCAATCTGCATATTAAAATATCTTAAAATAAAATTGTGACACAGACAGCGGACCGGCCTCCATACATAGAAGACAACTAGATAGTCATAATACAGGAATTATAAGGCGTATTGCACCAAACAATTCTCTCATTTACAAAATGTACTTTTAAATAATATGCCTGATATGACCATATGCCTATCATCTGGTACCGACATACCAGGTTATACCATCAGGCAATGTACTAGTAATAAACAGACACCCTTAATTGAACTCTAGCAATAAAATACAATATGTAATATATTTGTACTTTACTGTAGTTATTTAGTGTGGGAACCTAGGATCGCTGTCCAATAGGACAACAACCACAAAGTAATCATAATATTAAACCAATGAGATTTGAGATTATTAATGCTCTCATATTACATTGTAATATTGCACTTTAGAAACAATCAGGCCATTCACACTAATGCTAAGCCACTTAAAGTCACTATCCACACTAGTTCTTGACAGAGCAGCTGACCATGTTGTATTTCTAGAAGCATACACATAGAATAATGACTACAAAAATCTGTATTATACCAAACTAAGTGCTTTCATTGTTGTAATTGCTTAGGCAGGTACAAGGTGGGTGAATTAGGGGTTAACAGATCTAGTTAAAGGGTTAAGAATTAATTGTTCATACATTGAACTCTAAGGTCAGCACACCAAACCTCATAACTCTGGCAGACTCAACTACTGTGTGGCTTATTTGTTCTAGTTATTCCTGTTTGTGTCTGCTTCATTAACTGATTTTATAAAGCAGTTCTTCAAAACACTGTGATAAGAGTTAAAACCAACCCATATGTATGATGTTTAAGACCTCCCCAATAGTTGCAATGTTAAAGCCAAACCATTCCCTATAGAAAAAAGCACTGGAATTCCAGTGGATTTCCAGTGGATTTCCAGTGGAATAATTCCACTCCAGTGGGATTCACTGGAATTCCAGTGAAATTATTTTTGTAAAGTGGACATCACCAGAATTCCAGTGGAATTTTTTTTTGTTCACTGGATACCACTGGAATTCTAGTGATAAAGAACTCCAATGGAGTTCCAGTGGAATTTTAAATATGTCTTATAGAGATTAATGTTTTTGTTTCTGATATGAAGACTACTGCCTAAACACGTAAATAAATAAGCATAATTTAGTGTTTTCATTGATTTTTTGAAAGATTGAAACTACAATTATATGGTGTAATTGGTAAGTATAATTTGTTCAGTTAATATTTTCTGTTGTGTTATAGTGATATTGTGTTCCATTCAATTTAAATTTGACATGCTTGCATGCTATGGTTTTAGTTTTGTCTTTTGCAAGTTGTTTAAGCCAGCTAATCTTTGGAAGATTTATGATTATTAAAATCAATTTAGTCCAAATTTATGTGTTCTTTGTACACAAATACTTTTATTTGTATATTATAGCTGATAAAAGTAAAAGATTTAATATCAAATCTTGGTTACTTTTGTAATCTTATGCCAAGAGGAATGCAAATTATATTTGTTCCACTATAAAACCATTAATTGCTTTTATTTCAGGAAGCCGATCATACATGCAGCTTTTCACAAACTTACTGCCATGTTTCTGTAACTTGTCTGTGTGAAATATTTCAAATGATCAATAAACTTAATGCAAAATATACCAATTCTTTAATGTTTTTTATGCCCCTTGCATCTGTGACACATACTCACCAACATAACAGTAAAGTTTATGACTCTATCTAATTTTTTTGGATGGGACTGACAAGGGCGAATCTATATCCCCCCTCCCAAAAAAAGAGGGAGCATGAAAAAATAATTATCCATGTTCTAGTAAATTGGGTGGACACGATATGTAACATTTTCCAATGTCAATTAGAACGCACTTTCTGTCTAAATCATCCACAGACACAATCTGTAAAATGCTTGTCTTCTCTGCTTGGAGAAGATTTAAGCAAAGTCTACTTCCTTCTACATGAACATATCTTTGTAGTCCCTCATTATGAACTTGTCTCTGTTCTGGTGGAACTACGAAACTGGAAGTTTGGAACTTTCTGATCACAGCAAATAATCCATCCTTCTCCAGAAATGTTTCTATTTCACCAAATGCTTGTGCTTCCCCCACATTGTACCGCACAGTGTAAGAATTTGACTTTCGGTTAAGCTGGTGTTTCCTACAATGGTAAATGACATGATGTTTCTTTAGTCTTGGGAACATGTGAAAAGTCTCTGTTTCTCCAATCACATTGTCCAGCTCAGTCCCCCTTTGTAACTTCATTTTCTGTCCTAGGGGTTTTGCCGTTCCCTCTCCTTCCTTAATTTCTGCTTCAGCCCTGTACAAATTAAAAATTGCACTGATTGCATTGAATAGCAGTAGGTTACAAAGTATGATTTGCACAAGTCGGAAATTACTGGCTAAGTGAATTGATCTGTCTAAATTTTTCTTTTTGTATATGAACACATAAAGAATTTATTCTTTATTCTGTCTTTATTCTATGTCCTCAAGAAAAAATCTAATTATGTAAATAATGTATGTACATATAGATCTACCTATTTCTTAGATTTTAGGGTCTACTTGAAGTATATGTAACTGTCGCAACACTGGCACATTCATCTTGTGTGCACTTGTTTTCTACATGTTCTCTGGAAACTTGCACTATTTATTCGGAGCTTGCAGCGTGCAAAATACAAACTTCCAGTTTTGTGTGGTTCAAAATTTTTGTTCTGTGAAGTTCAAATTTTCAATTTTAGTCTATGACTATATGGATGGTGTCCATACATGAATGTTTACTTACTTAATGAACTTGGAGCCTAGTTTCAAGACCAGCGATCTAACATCTTCAGGGACAGTTGGACTTGAAAACTTTGTCATGCACTTGTTTAGTCCTTTAGACATTGCAACAGCAAAGCTGATCTGAAAGTTAGTATTATAAATCTATGACAATGATCAAGAGGACGATCTTGGCCCCAATATCGCTCACCTTAGTATAACAGCACATACACCATACAGTAAGCACTAATATATTTATGACTGCAAATAAGAATTTTCTAAGATTAGACCACTTGACCTAGTTTTTGACCTCACTTGACCCATATTTGAGTTTGACCTAGGTATGGAGATAACATTTGCGGAGTATAATGCACTCCCTACGGTCATGCAGTATTGCAGTATTTTCGCTTCAGAACTCCTGCATATTTCACCATATATGTTCAATAACCTATAACTACAATTTCTTATGAACACCAACAAGCAGTAAGTGACACTACTAAGGAACTACAGTAAAGTTTCATAAAAAAGCGCTTGTCATATTAAGTCACTATTCAATGATGTAAAAGGAAAGAAGTTACATACCTGACTATTCACATGTCTGGTGCCATGAACCATGCTTTTCAGGTAAGAGTTCATGGATTCAAATCCAAAGCATGAATGCGTGTATAAAGGTCCAAACAAGCGACAGTTTCTTCCAAGATGTCTCAAAAGATGAACATTCATTGTTTGTGCTGACATACCTGTAGCAAAAACATTATTTTCATTGGAAATTATTGTCTGGTTTGGTCAAAATCCATGATTCTGGTTGAAATGTATTGAAGGTTTGCTGACACTGGACATTAGAGTCAGTGGAGATTATACCGCTCAATTAAATAGAACACAGTGCAGTTGAATGGACGAGCATCGCATGCAACGCAATTGAATTTCAAAGTATGTTCATGGATATTTTAAGCATCAAACTTCTTTTCCCAAACTGAAATAAAAAATCTCATAAACAAAGGCCTTATTGATCAGTGAAATACAATGTCAAACATCAATACCAAACTCATATGTATGGCCTTGGCATATGACACTGCAAAGTTTAAGCAAGCATTTATATTGAGAGAAAATACTTTACAGAAAATACATCATTTACATCTACTGCATTAGTTATTTCATATGAAATTTGAACAGTAATTATATTATGGTGTTGAAAGTAGAAGTACCATAAATTTGCGGATAAATGGAACAGAAATCTTCCAACAGCTGCTCTGCATAGCGTATATCATCTTCTGCTAGTCTATCATTGTTCAGAATGGACATTGCAGTCACCAGGAGCAAATAATGGACGTATGCATCAGCTTCTAAAATGCCTGACAAGACAGGCACGGAAAAATGAAGCAGCCACTCCCTACACTCTGTTGCTGTTAGACAAATAAGAAAAGAAGTAAGCCAAAATATTTTTTTGTTTAAAAGGGTGAAGCTGCTGTCAGAGTTACGCCCCTTGTCCAACAACTGCACATATTCTGAGTTTTGACAGTGTTCAAAATATTGTACCCAATATGCAACTTAGTTAGTTATAAAGGGTTCCAAGGCATCTCAGATATTTTTATTTTGTTGTGCAAATGTAGTATACTTTAAATGTATTAATCTCTCGATCTGTTTTCATATTATCAGGGCTGCAATTGTTTTAGTTTCAACCATCTAAATTAATCATGCATATATTTATAAAGAATCCTGAAAATATCCTAGAACAAGTATATCATATAAAACAAGAGCACCGCCAACGGGTGCTGGACGCTCGACTTTTTTCGCATTTGAAATTGTATTTGTGTTGATGATGCGTATTTTTTGCAAATTTGCTGAATTTTCTAAGTATGAAAGGGGCATAACTCCTAAAATGATGGAGCCAGAGTGATGGGCCATGATAGTAAGGCAGAGCCTTTGATGGTGATTGTTTCAAGTTTTCAGTAAATATCTTTGATAGTCTTGAAGTTATCTTACTTAATGTCAATTTTGTGTAATTTTTTAAGTATGAATGGGAAATAACTCGAAACATTATTGACCCAGGGTTAATGGCCCTTCTGTTATGTGTTGCCCTTTTACAAGTGTTCCAAGTTTGAAGTGGATATCTGTGATAGTTTTTACAAATTGGATGACAGAAAAAGCTTAACCAAAAAACGCAGATGCCAGGGTGATGACAATAACTCGACAACTTTTTTTTCGAAAAGTTGAGCTAAAAACAAGAGCACCACTTTGCGGGTGCCAACACTTGGCTGTGGGTGCTTGCAAGAGAAGTAAGAAAGAGTGGGTCATCGGAGTTAGAGGTCACAGTAACTTTGACCTAGCGACCCAAAAGAGGGTGTGGTGTGTAGAATCATCAAGGTGCATCTACATGTGAAGTTTGAAGGTTGTAGGTAGAAGCACTTTCATTCTAGAGGTCATGTTAAAGTTTTCTAGTAGAGGTCACAGTGACCTTAACCTAGTGACCCGAAAGAGGGTGTGGTGTGTAGACCTCATCAAGGTGTATCTACAAGTGAAGTTTCATAGTTGTAGGTGGAAGCATTTTAATTATAGAGGTAATGTTAGTTTTCGCATGATGGCAAATGGCGACCAGGCTATAACAATAACTTGGGTTTTCTCCGAAAATAGCCGAGGTAATAAAAATCCAATGAGCTTTTTTAAAATATGATCATGATATTATTTTAAAAATTGGTTTTTTGTGTTTTTATATATACGTAACACAATCTTTTATAAAAAATCTCCCTTAATTTTGCCTTTCAGAATGTCAGCTTATAATCTTTTATGCGGTTATACCTTTCCAGTGTGTGTACTCTTGAAGTGGTCGTTGTCTACGTGAAACAAAATCAGGAATCTTGATGTTTAGAAGTCTCTTGTTCAACAAATCCAACTAATGCAAAGACAAATTTAAATTATTGTTAATTTTTAGTAGATTTACTAAACATTACATGTACTTACGAGCTAAAAAGCAATTTATTTCTTAAATTCTTAGTTCAATATATGTATTATCTTCCTTGCAAATAATACAACTAATGCATGATAAAACAAGAGGGCCATGATGGCCCTATATCGCTCACCTGAGAATCTGCACTTTAAGGCCTGATTTATGTTTAGAAATTGTTTGAAAAAAATTGTATGTACATTGTGTATAAGTCTATGTAAAACTGGTGACCCCCGGGCGGGACCAATTTTAACCCCAGGGGCATAATTTGAACAATCTTTGTAGAGGACCACTAGATGATGCTACATACCAAATATCAAAGCTCTATGCCTTGTAGTTTTAGATAAGAAGATTTTTTAAATGTTTTCCCCATATTAGACTATGTAAAACTGGTGACCCCCCGGGCAGGACCAATTTTGACCCCAGGGGCATAATTTGAACTATCTTTGTAGAGGACTTCTAGATGATGATACATACCAAATATCAAAGCTTTAGGCCTTGTAGTTTTGGACAAGAAGATTTTTTTAAAGATTTTCCTTTTGTTTGCAATGGTTGCACAACCAGAGTTCTGCATGGAATTGAATTCTTTGAACAAATTTTGCAGAGCTTCATGCAAGGAACATCTCTGTGAAGTTAAGTTGAAATTGGCCCAGTGGTTTAAGAGGAGATGTTGTTGACACACACACACATACTGACAACGGACATCAACCGATCACAATAGCTCACCATGAGCTAAAAATACATGTCCAGTGTCTTCGGGAGGAAATATGTTTATTTTACTAACTATTCTAAATATCGTCATTTTAGTCCTTTTTCGGTCTCCTTGATAAAATTTTACTCAATTTTATAACAGTGACAATTTCAGATAGTCCACAACTGCATCAGTATCAATTACCTATTTACTCTGAAAATTTACCTTGTCTCCAACGAAGAAAGCCTTGTTTTTATTCACACTCGAGAACCAAAAGCCCATCAATGCTTTTGTCACCCCTAGCAACACACAATGCATCCAATCGATTGCAAAAATCTGTGACATGTCAACATACTTCAATGCAAACAAAACTGAAGGCCCTTTAATACCATTTATCTGAAATACAAAACCATGGAGACTTTATTACACTAGGCATCAGCATACACTGTTCAATACCATGTTGTTTCCTAACACTTCTCTGTTTCAGTTAAAACACTCCATCTCATATACAAGTTCTATGTAACCCGGTAATAGGGGTTTTGACCCTTGTATTTGCAAAACACTCAATTATACCCCAAGGATTTGAGGTGAGGGTCATTTTTTATTATGCCCCCCCCCCCCCCCCCCCCGAAGGGAGGCATATAGTTTTTGAAATATGAAAATGTTTTGTTAAATACATTCAACAAGTGGTTAATGTAATACGAACCGCCTTTCCTTCTGTTACTGATTTATTGGCATCTCTTAGAATTGTCTGATGTGTTCTTAGAATATTTGGCTCTTCATACGGGAAATAACGGTGCAACGGTTTCCCAGGAACTGTACAGCCTTCGTCAAGACACAAACAGCATGCTGATTTTCCATTGAACTGCTTCATGTTGGAAAGTAAGGCCCTGGCAGGCAAGTCAAGGGAAACTGCTAAAAGTTTAGCTTTCACAAGGAACTTCCCATGACTGTTGACTACTTCTATTCCTATTAAATACACACAAACGGCCTTTTCATACAACATTGCCATGTGATCCAAAGGTCTACCATGCTTAAGAGTTTCAAAGTAAAGGAATAAGCCACAACTGTTACAATGTTGCGCTTTCAGTATCATGTTTTAAATTATATGTTAACAAGCAAATTTGTTGAATTGGTATCTCCCACCGAATAAAGGAAATAAGGAGTATGGACAATGCTTGAGTTCTATAGTAAAACTTATTACCTTATGATGTTCAACTGAAATTTTACTATAACTTCATGACATTCAACTGGATTGAAGAATGCTATTACGGAGAAACAACACATTGAAAGTCCTTCTGCCTTTGAGATCATAACAATAATAATAAGTCACAAAGTTATAGTAAAATTTCATGCTATTTTCAAGATTTTCATCCGATTACGGTTGCAGACGGACAAATAGGCACTGATTTTGTGTTTTTTTTTCCTTCCAAAAAGGGCAATAACTCTGGAGAAAATTGACCGTTAGATCCAAAAGAAACTTCACGTGCATCACCGCACTATTTTGTGTGTAGCATTTCCTAGTGGACCTATATAGAGTTTGCTAAAATCATATGACCCCTGAGGTCAAAATTGATCCCACCCTAGGGGTCACTTGAATTTGCATAATGGTGATATAGGAAAATCTTGTAAATCTTCTCAATCTTAAAATTCATGTTTACACCTTGGCGTTCGCATTAAGGCTTGATCTTGTAAATTCTGGGAAAATCCTTATTTACTTGTACTTACTGTTTGGCATTTGTGCAGTGATACACAGGTGAACGGATGCCCCCGCTGGAGCTAATGCTATATGACAGAACAAGGTTTTCCTGTTATTTAACCTACTGACCTAGTTTCAGAACTTGACCTAAAATTCATGAAGGCACACATGTTGACAAATTTTCATTAAAATGAAATGAAAATTTTGGCCTACAGAGTCCGAACAAGGTTTTTTTCTAAGATTTGACCTAATGACCTAGTTTTGTAACCCAGTTTCGAACTTGACCTAGAATTCATTAAGACACATATGCAGACCAATTTTCATTAAGATCTAATGAAAATTGTGGCACCCCAATATTTGTTGGTGGGGGGCATAAAAAATTGTGTAACAAAGTGGCAATAATACATTAAAATTTACCTTTCTCAAATAAATGTGTCAGACCTTTGGTCAAAAGTTCAAGATATGTCAACATGTTTGGCTTCTCTACTTCGCAGAAAACATAACAGGGAATCAAATACTTTCTTGTAAACCTGGAACACAAAATACATGTATCAGTTACATGTAAATTAAGCACATACATATGTACAACAGGGCCTATATATAGAACAGTGATTACTCAATTTACAGGAGATGGATTCACTTCTTACATATTGACAACTGAGTAGATTTCAAGGTTAGTCACTAAACTGACAGTAAACAGTTGACCTGATGAATGCCTTACTGAGACAAAGATGATAGATATTCTAACAAGACTTGCCAATTTAGTCCCATACCTATAGAAGAAACTCAGGTGTGCCTTATCCTACGTTACAGTCACACTAAAATCTGCACATGTTTCTCTAACTAGTCCGCTGTTGAATTATTCCCTTGTAGCGATATCTCATCAATTAATAGTCCACAAAAGTAAACAATGCATAAAATTTGCCCGAGAATATTCATTTTAGTTTAGAGTATTACATTCAATATTTACAAGAACAGAAATGTTTTATTTTGTTGACAGTTGTAATAATGCCAATAGAGCAAAGAATCGAGCCAGAGTTTGATAATCAGGATACACCAAATTGACACATGAAATAAAAAAATAAGCAATCCGAGCATCAGTCAACACCTGCGTCACTCTCTCGCCGGATTGAGTTAAGAGAGTGTTCCTCGACACAGGCCCGGCAGCAGTGGAAGCAACCCCACCACCCTCGGATGCAGTACAACCAAACAAAATGGAAAATTGTGACCACAAAAAACCTAGCCAAAAATTATGAAACAGAGTGGTGTACTCTAACTACCAAACCCAAAGAAGGCCCAGTGTATCACAAGATACAAGTATGACCTGCATTGATACGAAGTACGGGGCGACTTTTTACAGCCGCCACACAAGCACTTAACGCAAAAGCAGTTATTTATAATGCCAATAGAGCAAAGAATCGAGCCAGAGTTTGATAATCAGGATACACCAAATTGACACATGAAATAAAAAATAAGCAATCCGAGCATCAGTCAACACCTGCGTCACTCTCTCGCCGGATTGAGTTAAGAGAGTGTTCCTCGACACAGGCCCGGCAGCAGTGGAAGCAACCCCACCACCCATAAAACATGCTTTCATGTTACCTATTCACATGTACATTTCATCTTCCGTCAACGTGTTTCTTTTGACAGTTGTGTATTGAATGCTGTCTGTTTCATGTCTATTTCATTATGCTGCATTATGCTGTCAAAACGAGTACAAAGCTCGGAATTTGGAAATTGTGGTATAGATAAAATTTATTTAAACAAGACTCTGTTGCTATTTTGTAAGTGTAACTGTTTGTCGTCTCCAGAAATGTCGTTATCGAACGTTTACTTGTGCGGGTGTAAATATGAACAGCCGTCAGGCACCGAATCGCAACCCTTTCCTCCATCAACAATAACATAGTTCCTCGTAAAAAATAACTAGTCGTGTTAGAATCAAAATAATAAATCCCTAGCGGTGACTGTAACGCGAGTTAAATAGCTGGGAGTCGTGTAGATGCGTCAAATTATATCACTCACCCTAACGGGCTCGTGATCTAATTCTTATGCATCTCTACTCCTACCCATGATTTAATTAACTCTCATTACAGTCACCGCTAGGGATTTATTATTTCTTAACTAGGGTATGACTAAAGCTTGTGTCAGTAAGCTTAAATTAACCTCATGCTGTGAAAATTTTCGTCAGCCAGAAATGTTGTCCGACTTGCTCAAAATTTGTAAAAATACTGACTTCAGTTGCAAACAGCTTGGAACCTGACCAGACACAGAGAAACTTTTCTAAGCCTTTGCAAAGGCATGTTACAATGATGCTTGGAATGATTAGGGTTAAGTAATTAAATGATCAGATTAAGCTACAATTTACAAACCTCAAAGTTACAGGAAGTTCATTGACTGCCAGGTACACTGGCCACAAATTTCCTTTTTTTGAAGATGAAAATATTGCAACTCCATCTGTAAAACAAAACTGTATAGTAATACCGAAATATATTTAATATATATATTGTGCATGAATAAGTTTATTTAAAATAATGATGAATTTAGTAATGAAGATAGCAGGATTGCCAATAGCTGTCTCCTTAAACTGACATAATTAATTATGCCCCCAAAGCAAGACTTCAACCAATATACACAATTTGAATGATTTTTTGCAGTTTGATTGAATCCCTTTAGAACTTTTTTATATCATAAATGACGTTTGGAGCATTGAATAAAGCCTTTCAATATTTTTGGTATTACACTAGCTAGTGTAATAAAACTAACGTCATAATGTCACAATTTTGCATGGCTTAGTTGTGTGCTCTTTTAGGTGTAGGCATACATGTTTATTTACATTCTGACAAGAAGTAATTTTATAATATAAATAGAATATCATATTCGTAGTCGTGCAATATGAAATTTATTAAACTCGTCATCTAAATCCCGATAAAAACATGTTGAAAAATGTGGCTGCAAATTTGCTATTTTCAGAGTTGGGCATTTGCGTTGATACATTTAAGTGTCAAAGTTCATAATCCAGTCACAGAAACTTCAAAATAACAAACCAGTATTCATTGTAAGCGTAAGAAAAATATCCGCTCCTGCAGGCTTTTCTGTTTCTGCGTGCAACTTCCCCGATGTTATATCACACACAGAAGTGTCAGACGCTGGTTTAGTGACACCTTTATAGAATGACTCATCTGAAAAAAAACAGAATCATGAAATTTTGGCCTGGTCACTAGGCCTGCAACAATTCATAAAGAGTTCTGTTTAATTTGATTTTCACATCCCATTTAAATTCATATATATATATATATATTGCCCTGTACTATACTGTAATAATCATGCTTTTGGTGAGTCGGGGTGATTGTTATTGTAAACACATGCTTTATTCACTCTACAGATGGACAACTGGAAAGAATGCACTTTTTCGGTAGTAAGTTAGCTACGACCTTTATTATTTGTGACAGAACACCTGTTTGTAGTCACCATTAAGTACTGTTTTATTTACAAATTTTATGCTTCTGTTTTGTCGGGCCAGTGGCCAAAATAGTTAGTGTCTAGGCCTGGAACATGTAAATCAGTTTTGGCATCTGCAAACAACTCTTACCTTGGAATAAGCATTTCAGTTGTTCTTGAAATCTCAAGTCATAAAACTCTTGTACATTGCCATTCCGGTTCCTACAATGTATGTTTGAGCAATGTGTCTCATCGCTTAAGAGCAAACTGTGGCAATGCTGGCAAAACCGCTGGATCTTTGGCTCCGAAAATCCAACTAAGCCCTTCAATGATTCCTTCAGCTTATACACTGATGCTGTGAATTCGGTGCCTTCAGGCAAAATAGAAGAAACCAAATGCAAAAGGTCACTAAAGGCATCACGAGACAAGGAATGTTTCATAACAAATAACATGACTGCTGTGTATAGAGAAGCCAATGAATGTTTTGTGTCTTTATGCAATCTTTCATGAGACTCATCATAGTCATGAAATTGAAAGTTGGCATCCATACTGTCAGAATCTGATGAGAAAGACTCACTATCTGTGGTATCTGTGCTTGCAGAACTTAGGTCGTCATCAACTGAAGAACTACTGGTTGTGCTAGAAGCTAAATCTGATGTTTCTTTGTTTCCTTGTTCACTTTCTATATCACTATTAGAAACAATAATATTAGGTTCAATTGCCGTTACCCTTGTATCCACCATCTCGTTTGAACTTTTCTTTGGGAGGGCACTTTTGTGGTATCGGTATCTTGAGCGGTTTAATCCGTCATGTATGGAGCTTTTGTACCTTTTCTTTGGAATAAAATATTCAACCTCTGAATCTGAACTTGAGAGACTCGACTCAGATAAAGAGCTTGAGCTTGTGTTAGGCAATTCCATCGTTTCCAACAGGTCAGATATTTAAATGAACAATTAAGGACTGGAAATTACATGTCAATTGTATCCTCAGCATTCCAAAAGAATTAAATAGGATAGCAGTCCGCAGTTTTCAGTCAAATCCCCTCTGCCAACACACGTTCAATGTCAATTTAATCCGGTCTGTCAAGATACACGCAACAGCACACCTGAAACAAATGAAATACTGCACTCCACTAGAGTGAACCTATGCTCGTGGTATTTTACATGCATACCAAGTTACCAACCCATTCTAGATCATCATTATCTTTATATTTTGATTTGAGTCTTTGAAAACATAGAGTAATCCTTTGGAAATGCAAGTGCCCTGAAAATGTTTGTCCACAAAACAGTAACATGTCACGCCGCCTATCAAAATGACATATACATACTGTGTGCAAATTCACAGTAAAAGGCACCTATCCTATCCTCGCGGTAACTTTTATACAAACTGTTAATTTTTTTCTTTGACACATAAAGTGACTTGACTTCATTTTTTCACATGTTCGGCATGTGTATCATGCATTAGTAAAATGCCGATTTCCATCTGCAACCAATTAATTACAACAAACCGTGCTTTTTCTATCCCATCATTAATTCTATGTTCTTTTGACATATTTTAAGCAATAAATCTGTAAAATTAGCGTATTTTATATCAAGATGTCGCTCTCATGATTTATACCAAATACGCTTCTCCAATTTTAACAGCTAAATCCTTACTGGTGTGGCTTTCTCACGCTGGCAAGAAAATTTCAGTATCTTGAACAAAGGCAAGTAATAATTAACAGAAGAAATTCGTTAGTACCGCGAGCATAGGAATACCGCGAGCATAGGTTCCAGCACTCTAAATGCATATACAGGTTTAAAAATGCAAGCTTACAAAAATATATACAGAAACTTAGGAGGCCTGCTGCTCAGATCAGTGCAAACCCTATAAACGACCAGTGTGAATAGATGTGTCATATGGGGCCGGGGCAGAGGCTAGGGGTTGAGGGCCTTCATTGGCTGCCCTGGGGAATCATTGCTCAGGTAGAGCCTCTGTGAGAGTGTTGTATACTAAACCGCCCCGTAGACAGAGGGTCAGCCCAATGATTGCTGGGCTTAAACACAGCTTGTGCTGATGAAAAACAGCTGCAGTTATTTTTTTGGGCTTCTCAGCCTACTGGCAGGAGTCCTAATTCCGGACACTTCTGGCATATTTTTAAACAATAATCGGAAAATATGTAAATCTAATTCTTGAAATTTCATCTGAACCAAGCTAGGTTCGTCTCTCAACTGTAGAGCTTATTTGTTTATTTCTAAAACGAAGTCAAGTGGGTTTTATGGGGCCTATAAAAGGGCCACTTTATCGACTATTTTTTAAGCCTAACAGGTCCTATAATCCGGACAGCGTGATGTTACGTTTTTAATATACACATTTTAATAGGACATATCGTTAAACGATCATTTTTAAGGGGAAGAACTCTTGCATTCAAAAAACATAATTTGTAGGGGTTATCTCCCTTAAATCTTGTCAAACATCGATGTCAATTTTGTCACGGCAAAATCTGAAACCAACGCTTTCCGTAGCGGGCATTTTGGATACAAGTTGACGTTGAAGACGTTTTAAATCTCGGCAAGTATTTATTAAAGCGATATTTTCGTAATCAAACTGATAACAAACAACTCGTCAGCTTACCTCCAAATTTAGCACAAGGGCCGTAGATTACATTTCAGGGCCGTTCAGTAATATTGCGCATGCGCAGTGAAGATATTTTTACTTCCCCTCGCATGTAAACAAGCTTTGCGAGTGCAGACGAAAATAAATTCAGCTTTTCTTGTTAAATATTTAAGTTAAATCGTTGTAACTTCGCAGTTTTGTCAAAAACCAAGCGTTTAAATGATTGACAACGGATGATTTAAATTATTGGCCTCAAAAAGCGTTTTTGAGACCGTCCGGATTTGAAGGACTGTCCGGATTTACGGTCGCTTGCCAGTACCTGCTTTACCTTTCTTTATACCTTTCTTGATATATAATTTTCTCCATGACCAGTGCGATTATTTCACCAAAATGGTAAACTTTTGTGTAGTGAAAATACTGCTAGATCTACCTACATTCGTCATTTCGTGATTTTGCAGACATCATGTTGTTGTTGTAGACATCACTATCATACGGGTCCTTCGAAATGTTACTTTCCTAACAGCCACTTGTAAGACCGCATCTGATTAGCTGATTAAATCACCGGAAACTACCGTTGAGTTACGAGCGGTTACGGATTCTGTGAACAATTTTTAATTTGATATTACACACTTCCTTTTTATTATTCTAACAGTTGAATCAAAGTCTTTTGTTGAATGGACAAAGCAGAAATATTATTATTGT